>OZ012690.1:26945271-26987566 GCA_963942565.1 Maea johnstoni
CTGAGCCTGTGCGGAATCTGGGAGCTATGTTTGACTCTCAACTGATCATGGCACCCCATGTCAAAAGTGTTGTCAAAAAATCTAGCTTTCACCTGAGAAATATTGGAAAAGCGAGACGTGTGTTAACAGAAGATGCCACAAAAACAGTGATGCAGTCACTGGTGATGTCTCGCTTGGATTACTGCAATGCTCTCCTAATTGGAATACAACAGGATTTGATTGCAAAGCTGCAGCGACTACAAAACAGTGCAGCAAGGATAGAAGAACCAGGAAGTATGAACATATCACACCTGTTCTCATCAAGCTTCACTGGCTACCAATCAAATTCCGCATCCAATTTAAGGTCCTACTGCTGGTATACAAGGCGCTAAACGGACTTGCACCTAAGTACATCAAGGAGCTGCTCGTGCCTTATAAACCCTGACGCCATCTACGATCAGAAGCAAAGGGCCTTCTGGATGAGCCTCGGACTAGACTCAAATTTGGAGATCGCGCTTTCTCCATTAGTGCACCGAGATTATGGAATGCGCTTCCACAACACCTGAAGGATTCTACATCGTGTCAGGCCTTCAAGAAGTGTCTCAAAACACACCTTTTCAGGCTCGCCCATTGAGGCGTTGTGGACTATTACTCAAACTATGACAATGTGCAGCGCTTTTGAACATTTTATGAATGGAAAAGGCGCTATATAAATTCCAATTATTATTATTATTATACATATGTGTATAACTACATACAAACATATAACATCTTAAAGGAAGTTTTACTATATATACAATATTCACGTAGGTAGGTCTTGGCCTGATAGCCAAGTGGTCTAAGGCATCGCCACTGACTACTGGCTGTTTTCACCACTAACCTGGCCATTCAGGAATGTTGGGAGCAGGTATTAACGACTAGTTAGTCACTATCTATTCTAGATATGGCAGCAAAAAGTGACGATAAACAAGATTCAATATCCGACTCCCAGTCACGTGGGTTGTCACATGGCCTGTCAGCTGTACTTTTATTCTGGGGACCACACTAGACCACACACGTGCACGTGTGTGTGGTTGTACATTGTGTGGCGAGGGTGTCTCGACAAATGGCTTCACAATGGGCAATTATAATAACAACACACAAATAACCCACTAACTGTTGCTCAATAGCAGACCTGGAGAACACGAACAATTCCTAACAACAGCAGCAAAGAACATATACCAAACAATTGTGTATCTGCAATGACTATGAATGCTGCATAGTTATATAGTGTATTGATGGCGAATGTGCTCACTCATGCGTGGCAATATAGGGACCTCCAATGTGGAGTCGCAGAGTAACCATATGGTATACGTACGTTCTGTGTGGAATTCCCAAATTTGATCCCAACATAATATGTTCATCATTGGTTAGTCGGTCATTGACCGAGTTGATCTGTCTCCCACACACACACACACACACACACACACATATATATACATACATACATACATATATATATATATATATATATATATATATATATATATATATATATATATATTTATATATATATATATATTTATATATTGTTTGATGCTTTTTAATCTATTTTTTTCAAACCCGTATTGCTTGTATTTGTTCTGCTTTTAAGTGCTTTGCAGGCACATTGATGCCCTTTGATATGGTTAGATGTAGTTATTCATGTTCTTGTGCACTGCCTATCTTGGTTTCCACGGAGTGTATAGTGTAAACTCTTTCATGCATCATGAACTCTATTTGAAGCCTGCAGCGCCAATATGAGTCTAGAATACCACATCTTTTTCAACCGTTCTTTTTTCGACATAACCAAAGTGGATAATCTGCTCTCATACCCAACGGTGGTAGCCACGAAATGTCACATCCACCATCAGGTTTCTTTGTATGATGCCTAAAACAGGTGCCTTGTTACTCAAGGTAAAACAAGAGGGGTATCACTTTACTAATGTCTAAATAGTACGAATAGCAGTCATATGTTGTTTGCGTTTATCCTATATGTTATGCGTGCTTTCGTGCAAAGTATGCCATTCTCGGGATGTTTTCCTTAGGAAATGCTAGAGCACCTGTCCAGTTGTGTTCAGGAAGTAGCATAATAGCACGCAAAGCACCATAGGGGTTCTTAGAGCTATGATGATGCATTGGTAGGCTGATGCATAACTACTAGGCTATGTTATACTCCAATAATGCACCCACTGTTCTGTTCTCTATAGTTTACTTCATAGCTAAATGCCAGTTTATATGACAGGTCGTAGATGGCGCCACGAGTGATCGCACATTTTACATGGAATTGCTTAACCCTCACGCTGGCTACCTAGTGAGCAATTGTAGAACTACATCATGATTCATTTATTTTTGAGTTGATATACATTACAGGTTAGACTTCTTTAGTTTGAAAAGGTTTTTTATTCACTCGCTTGTCCAGCCGTACCATGGGGATACATAATAAAAAAAAATATTATGACATATTAGACAAGGTTTGTCTGCATGCAATTAGACCATATAATATGTACAAAGTCATACCATTACAAGAAGTGGAAAATTACTTGGTTGAGGGCCAGGCTACAGCATAATGCTAACACAACGCCTCGAATAGTTCATTAAAGGCAAGTAATGAGTTGGTCTGCCCGCCAGACTCCCAAGTGGAACTGTTATGTTAACAGTGCATTGGGAGTTATATACTTTGAATTTGATACAGCACTGTGGTCTATGGAGTCTGGAATAATGGCCAGACAGAAATGACAGACAGAGATAACAAATCTCTGATGATCTCCTAGGGAGAGCTATGACTCTGTGGAGATGATCTACTAATTATAATTCATATAATCATTGGTACATGTGTTGACTGCAATGGCATGAACCCATTTAACCACTGCATACTTCATTAATCCTTGGCAGAAGTTATGTATCTCACATGGACACGTACACCAAGGGTATTTACTAATTAATTTGGTTCTGTTTTATTTGTTACAATATAAAACTAAATATGCTAACATAGGCGATTCGAGTGTACTATTGTTGATTTCTTCTTTAGAAACTAAACCGTCTTGTATATCCGAATAGGGAATGTACTATAGCTATTTTCTACTTCTCCAAATAAACGCATGTCCTTTAGCTTGTCAAATGTTCATAAATCTGCCTGTAAATTTCCCTAAAAAAGGGGTTTGAACTACTACTGTTTTTGCTTTCTATGACATATGGTTTGTGGATTTTGGGACAAACCTCGTGGCTTTTAATTCTGGATGGCTAATCTGAGGGTCAGAGCTGGAGGCGAGAAATAAACAATGATTGTTTCCAAATTAAATACACACGCACGTCCTCTGAACCCGTGGCTGCCCATTGACGGCTCCGGGTCACTATAACAATATTTACTCGCAGCATGGGGGAAGTGACCGGATGTTTAGTATTTTGAATAACCAGATCACAGTGGGATATGACTATATCAGCATACATTTCTGGTCAATTCTAAACAATTTATGCTGCTGAAAAAGCACTCGTCTGAATGCAGGGATGCACGTCTAAACAACGAGTCTTATGATATAAAACGCGTTGAAGTGTTCGCAGGAAGATTAGAAACCCGTGTTTAACACATTCACGGTCCGATGGTCTGAAAACAATATTATTTAGAAAATATTATTACAGCTATGATCTCAAACTGCAGTAGTGGATGATGCTCTTTAATTGTATTATATTGTATATTTATTGACTGCATGTTCAATGCAAAATATAGATACATCGAAATGACAGAACAAGGGAACAAAAAGGGGACTGGAAGTCCGACATGACTTAATACATCGATATTGAGAAAGAAACTAATAACGAAAATTTGAATAAAATAGCACTGGTTTTATTTCTTATATATCTTTTATTCGTATTGCTTTTTTATATTATCATCATTCTCACAACTGACCTTGGTATTCTGGTCATAAAAAGGTTAATGTTGTTTACTATTTTTAAAGCTAGTTTCTGTGAAACATATGTCGCCCAGACGGTCCACCGTATGTCCAGTGTGCACTGAATATCGCCAGGACTGGCCTTCAAATTCCTATTCGTCCACCTACTTGAGTTGAAATAAGATCCTAAGTGTATCTGATCACGACTGTGTGACCGCTGGACCTTGAAAAAACATCTTGACTCAAATGTAACGTGAACCATTCTCTCCCTTGACGTTACTCGCTTGGAATGGCAAGCGGAAACAAACAGACCTGTCATGTCCTCGGCCACCCTGAAACGAGCTGGCCCTATGTTTGTAGCGAGGTGACGTGACTGACACACTTTTGGTGAACCCCTCCTGTGTGCTCGCTATATATACATAATTATTGTCTGTCAGAGTTGTCCAAAATTTGCTGCAGCATATGACAAACAGACCAGTTTTGGACCTTTACTAGTATTTTCTAAGCTGCCTAAATCACAAATGTCTAACCCAAGCGTTGTCGTAAAAGGGTTCATAGCCCGGGGGTTATTGAAAAGGGTTCTACGTCGAGCTCTTACTGGCTTCTCATTGGAGAAAATCAGTCAACTGTGGTACAGGATACCTATATCCACTAGAAGATGTGGTTGTATGATAACGCTAGAAGGAATTTATAGATATTGTTTAATCCCGAATAAATGTCTGAATAAAGATGGCATGGTCTTTGTACTGTTTGATGTGTCGAGAATGGCATTTTCTCTGTGTATTTGATGCTGTAGTTAGGGATTAGGGTTACATGTGCCGTCATCTAATTCCAGTACAAGAAACGCTGGAGAAGGGGTATCATGTATTACGCCCAGGCAACCAGTCGAAAGATTTATGACGACCGGTCAACTACTCTGGAAATTAAATGTCGTCACTGCATTAGTGAGTCAAGTAGTGATATACACCTCTTGTCTTTGATGGCAAATGTGCACACAGGTTCTCTTAACAAAGACAAAGATTTGTGGGTGAAATGTACAATCAATAATACATGCACCTGCCTCCTTTGATCTTGTTGCGAGAACTAAGCCTGTTAATACGGCTTAGGTGTGATGATTAAAGCTACTTTAAGTATCGATCTCGGGGCGCTTTTTACATAAATCCCAAACATAACAACATTGTAGTGATCATGAGAAGGCAGTGATAACAAACCGCTCCTGTACTTTTAAGGTTAAGGTGACCGCTGACCTTAAGCACTGGGAACATATATGTTTAAGGTGGATGCAAATTCTGGGCATCATATGGTATTTCTTTTTATTTGAAGCTATTAACAATCGGTTAATACAGTCAATTTCTTTTTAAAAATTGAATTTGAACATAAAATTTGATACAAAAATCAATTTCCTACATTTAGAGTTTGGTAATTTACAGGGGACACGGTACAGCTATGTAAATGGACCTTTTGACACTGGATTTGTAGTTAAAAACAATACTACATTTTCGTTCTTATATATTCTTTATCCATATGTTTGTAGAACTCTACAATATATACGGTTAATTTTCTTATTACAAAAGCCGAGGTATTACAAGACAGGCATTGTTTAAGTTGTCGTAACATTTTATATTTGGTTATGATAAGTGTGGGGCGTTTCGACCACGCCTTCCTACTATATTGCAATATACGGTGAGGAGAGAGTAGACTTACTACAAGCTGTGTTAAATGGAAGTCTTTAGAATCTTAATGGTCTACCCTATTTTCATTTCAGTCTAGGATTAGTTCTGATTTAATTAAGGGGTGCCACTCGAGCTATTTTGATTAAATGATTTTCTAAACCAGCGGAGAACTGTTCTACCGTATATACAGCTTGATAAAGACACCGAACCATATATTGTTGTAGTAATATCTATACAAGCCTTAGAACCAGACAAGGGCGAGGATTGGACAGCCTGGCCTACAGTACAAACGTTTATGTCCTGCACCAGCCGACCGGACGTCTGCCAGTGCCTGGTGTTACATAGATAGCAAGTCAAAAGATAAGCCAAGCACGTCATAGACGCACACAGTTTGCAAATCAAAGCTACATGTACACTTAGTTGTTAGGTCATCCATGTCCAGAAAGAATGTTTGCAATTGTGCGTACGGTCGTGTATTTTGCCCGGGTTGCCCACGCATTTAGTGCAGGAATTAGATGTAGGCACTGTAGCATCTGAGATATGGCATCAGTGCTATAAGTGCCCTGCTGATGTAATTTGGCGGCGAAATGTGAAATGGACCAGGTGACAGAGGAATGTGAAATGGACAAGGAGACATAACATATCGTTAATCATATGGTCAGTGTAACTTCTGTGATCTTTAGAATGACCAGAGAGCTAGCACCAGTGGGTGTGATTAATTCAGCATATGCCAAATCTTCACCAGGGCATTCCAAAGCTTTACAGGGATTACGCCGACAGATTTGGACCATGGTACTATTGTACACACTAGATCATACTAGTCCATCAGTGAAAAGCATACCTAGGGGCATCGCGTGTTGAGTGCAATTCCCTGATGGTTTAAACACATATTTTATTTTCATTTGCATTCTTTTTTTCTCTGTAAATGTGTTCATGGTGATTTCATCATCATGATCTCTTTCCTCTCCTCCTCCACTTCCTCCTCCTCCTTCTTCTTCTTCTTCTTCTTCTTCTTCTTCTTCTTCTTCTTCTTCTACTACTACTACCTTTCCTCTTCCTCTAATTATCATAATCATCATCATTGTTATTATAATTATTATTATCATTATTATCAACATGATTATTATTATGATTATTATTAGTATTATCATTATTATTATCATTACAATTATTATTAATATTATGATTATTATCATCATTATTATCATCATCGTTTTCAAAAACCTACTTTAAGCCACGACAGTCAATATTTTAAAGCAATAACAAGGAATAGTGGTATCCAGCTTTTCCATCACCACAGCATCAAAAGTGCCACCCTTGCTATGGTTGAATCACGGTTTATGCTAGGTCCAACCACTTATATTTGCTTTCCATGCTATTGGATTTGCGTTGAATTCTCTCTTCTTGCAGTATTGCCTAATTGCTGAACGTTTGTCCTAATCACTGTCCAAGTCGATTTCATTCACTCTAGTACTTCATCAACCAGTCCTACTACTAATGAAGAGGTTATCATTTCCAGGCAATTTCCCCCTGGGAAATAATTATTCCACTAGATTGTCCGATTATTTAATTACCTAGGGGTACGTAGCGTTCCTCTTCCGTAGGGGGCGTGGAAGGCAAGTCCCTGAGCACTTGATGACCCTAGGGGGGGGGTTGAGTGAGGGGCTGGTATACTGGGCGCATGGGGCTGTGGTGTGGTTCTGTTTACGATGCAGTACAAAGGGATTACTAACCTAATAAATCTCTCCTATTTATCATATTAACCTTGCCATGGGATATTTGGACATAGGAGATTGCTTTGGAAAACCAGAAGGAGAGAGATGGGGTGGTGAAAACTGGCAATTAATCGGTGAGAATACATTGAGTATGGCAACATATTGAATTTTTGTCATTTGATCACGAGCCGTTGTGGTTTCTGTTTGTTTGCTTGTAGATCTTACTTTACTAAAATTCAGCAGCTAGGGTCATATCAGCAAAACATAGAAATCTTGAATATAAATATTCTTCTCATTTTGAAAAGTTACAAGGGCACTTTCTGTTATAAATGCTCCTAGACAGCCTTCTAAATACATATGTTCATGGACCTGGTAAACCCAGTGGGAATCGAACCCGTGACCACACGCTTGAGAGCTAGCACTGTAACGGCCCAAACTCTCCTATCCGAGTTTCCTCTAACAAGAATAACTAGCAAGACGAGATCTATACGCAATTTGACAAAAGGGTTGCGAAATAAATTCTCATTCCAAGCATAATGCGTACATACAGCTTGCAATGAACGTATGATTGTGCAAAACTACCATGCCATTTGTGTTGAAGACATTTTGTCATTCTATGGTGAACAATTGTTCCAATAATGGACCTATTTGACTTCTTGTCTGACGGCATATGTAAGGTTAGAAGTGAGGATTTATATGCTAGTCTCACAGTCAGGGTCTCCTCAACTCGTATTGTTGACTATGGAAATAGAGCCAGCATTGAGGGCAAATACCTCTAACCTGGTTATTCGGTGACCGGGGAAATAGGGGCATATCTGAGATCTGGGCAAATACAGTCAATTCTTACTGTTGAGTTATAGGATTAAACTATGGGAATAGAATTTAACTTGGCGACTTGTGGTTTAGGCGGTGGTTGGATAAGCCATCACCATCAACTAGATAGTTTCAATTTAGCCGCAAATGAGTAAAAAAACATGACTTTAAACGAAATTCCAAATCAATACAATTCCTACTCGTTCGTTACGCCAGCTTACTACCCCATCCCCTGGGCCCCATTCTACATGCGTTCATGCCCGTACTGAGGGGATTTTCCAGTATTTAGAGCATCGTAAACGCGAAGCATCCAGTGTAAATATTTGATCTCCCATGCTGATGTTTTCAGTGATTTCTTCTGCCGAGGCTTATTCGCGGAATGCCAATTACCAATGCGCAACGTACAACGATCACGACTGCTTGTATTGCTACACTCAAATATTGAACTGAACACACACACACACACACAGATATATATATATATATATATATATATATATATATATATATATATATATATATATATATATATATATATATATATATATATATATATATATATATATACATATATATATATATATATATATATATATATATATATATATATATATATATATATATATATATATATATATATATATATATATATGTATATATATATATATATATATATATATATATATATATATATACATATATATATATATATATATATATATATATATATATATGTATATATATATATATATAATGATAAATAATAATAATAATAATTGGAATTTATATAGCGCCTTTTCCATTCATAAAATGTTTAAAAGCGCTGCACATTGTCATAGTTTGAGTAATAGTCCACAACGCCTCAACGCCTCATATATATATATATGTATACAGATCATATGTCTACATATATATATATATATATATATATATATATATATATATATATATATATATATATATATATATATATATATATATATATATATTTATATATATATATATATATATATATATATATATATATATATATATATATATGTGTGTGTGTGTGTGTGCGTGTATTCAAAGAGCTGTATGGAGAGCCATTTATTTCATCTTATTGTCATTATTGCTAAGAATAATTTGTACATCATGGAGCGCTAGTAGTTATAGTTAAAGTTCTTTACATTTCTGGCTGGCCGTGATCGCATGGAAGCAGTTAAATACACATGTATGACTGGACAGTACATGTACGCATATGGAGTTGTCGGCGGACATGTTTATCCAGGGCTCTCACCTACGACACAGCTTAGATCGATCTTAACGCCTGGAGTGTAGAGAGTGCATAACTGATGTAACATGGTACGATGTAAGGACGGATTTTAATCGCTATCCCACCAGCGGAGTGGGCGATATCGTCATGTTCTTCCCCATATGTCATAAACCCTATCTGGCTCGGTAAACACACTATTAGCTGATGTTTGTCTCTGCAATATTCATTTCCCAGGCGCCTCAATCGCGCAGCAATGGTCAATACACGTTTAAATATTTCCTCAACTAAAACGAGTTCTCATATTGTTTTTCGCATTATTTCTATGATTGGCTGAACAATATGCCAATATTCTATGCATACTTACGAAGCGGTTAGGGAACAATAGTTCGATATGTGTTAGGGTCAGTAATTTTTACGATCAAAGACCCAAATCGAAGAGCATTTCTCTTTTGTTTTTCAATTTTTCTGCAGATGTTTTTATCTACCTTCTTCATTCAGAATTATATCAATTTTTAAAAAAATGAATAAAGTATTTATTAATATTTCACAAAAAGTCATAGATAAATGTCTTGATATATAGTCATATATGACAGGTGTGCGATATCTTCGCATTTTTTCTTCTTATTGTTAGAAATATATTTTCCAATTCTCAAAGAGATCATTTTTTATTGCATCTTAAGGTACATATTCATTATTGCATTGCATTTGTACCACACCTAATTCCCAGTTCTCAATATCATACAATAAAGGCAGGCAATAATGTTAACTAGAAATTGGTGATAGCAAATAGAAAGGAAAAACTTCAATATTTATTTTCCAAGTGCCTCAAAGAATCATGCATTTGTTAGCCGTATATGTAAATCGTAGTCTTCTATTGAGGATGTGTTGGCGCTAACACTTACTAACATAACAAATGCATGAAGGTATAATATAAATCAATAACAAAGTTGTTTTAATCTGTACAACGCATGAAAAACATTTCAAAAACAACGGCATACTATGCTCGTTATGAATTGCAATTGCACGTCATAGCCATCATCTGAATTGCACCATCACAGCTATTGTTTGAATCGCAAATGTATGCCATAGTAAATGTTTGAATGGCAAGTACACGTCATAGCCAATGTTCGAATTGAAAATGTACCTCAGCTAATGTTTGAATCGCAAATTCACGCCAATATGTGAACCTCATAAGCACATTTTTTTATTGCGAATGCACATGATATCCAATGTTTGGTAAGGTCATGTTTGGATGGCAAATATACGTCATAGCCAATGTCTCAATAGCTTATACACTTCATAGTCAATTTTTTTAAATATAATAAGCACCCCATAGCCAATGATTGACAGAAACACGTCATAGCAGATGTTTGAATTTCAATTGCCCTTCATATCCACTGTTAGTATAGTTCTTGTTTGGACCGTGCATGGTTGTCATAGTGAATGCTTGGCTCACTAATGCACGTCTTAACCCATCCAATGCTACGGCTACCTTCGTCCCAAGCACAAGGACGCAAATATGTTTGAAAACCATCTAAACCCTGTCATGTTGGTATTCATTGAATAGCTTTCACTGAGTACTCTCAGATGAGTACCCATGTGCGAGGGTTTTAGTATTTTTCCGGGTGTTTTACACCATGTTGTAATGGCCAAATTGGGCACCAGCAGCATAAGGGTTAAGTAATGTTCGGAATACCAAAGAACGGCCTAGTCAATGTGTCGATCACGAATCCATCAATCAGCTTACGTTTGGATACCAATTGCACGCCACTGTTCATCTCTGAATCGCTAATGCACATCATAGCCAATATTTAACACAGACACACACACACTCATTATAACAGAAATAAATATTTGAATAGCTTTGTTAGTGAAATCGGCGCATCTTCAACAATATGCGCTGGTTCTCAACCATTATGTTGCTGGTGTCTAATTTGGCCAATACAAGATTATGCAAACAACCTAGAAAAATAACTGAAACCCTGGCACATGGGTACTCATATGAGAGTACTTAGCAGGAGCTATCCAGTGAATACCAAAATGACAGGGTTATGATGAACACGTGTGTTTTTTAATCTTGGCGTTCTTGTGCTGTGGACGAAAATGGCCTCAGCATTGGATGAAGGATGAAGTTCATTTAACTAAATAGATGATGCTTTGATTAGCCTAACTGGCCAAAATCCGAATGGTCCAAGACGTACAGATTAAAGAAAAGCCGATTAAAATGCTTGCTCTGGACAAGATGATCAATATAAGTCCCACGTCAGGAATTATCGGCGTATTTTAATTTGAGGAGTTATTTATGTAATTGCTTTCGAAGGCTTTGATATGAATATGGCATCTTCTAATTAACATATCCCACAACAACAAAGCACGCACCCCAATTACCTAGCGCGATCAATCAATGGAGCCGTTTATGATGGGACAGGTAGTCATGGTATAAGCCTATTTTCTCATCAACCCATGCTTGTGTTCATCTTCATTAAAAAGTTTGATTAGAAATTGCAGGAGATTTTATAGGCCAACCGCTCTTCCATTAATATTTATGTATAATTAGTGGTTTATTGGGGTTCGTAGTTCAGTAAATGCAGTTCTTAATTACGCTGGCTCTATGCCATAAAGCTTATTCTGCAAGATTTTTAGTTTACTATTATTACTTCTATCCCTGTCTGTCCTATGCAAAAGTACACCAAGTTGTAAGCCGAGGGTCGGACTGATTGCTGGGAAACGTGGGGTCCAGAGTTCCATCCCTTGCCGGGGCTGATATCTGGGATTGTGATTGTCCTATAAACTTGGGACACAACACATACAACAAGTTATGAGGCCAAATTAACAAAACTATGCAGAAATGGACAATATAGTTGACAATGTCTTGCAGATTTTAAAATCATTCCATTACTATCATTGTTTGGATGATGCCTTTTTGATATTTTTGGAGGATTATAACCTATTATTTCTAGTTATACATACCTTTTGCTTACATTCAATATGGTTTTAACTTTGTTAATTTGTTTGCACGCTTATATATATAAAGTCGTTATAGGAGAGATGTTGATTTGTGCCACAAATATGTCCTACATAGTTATGGGATGTTTTTGAAGTCTGTATGCTGTTTAACACTAATATTTGCTGTCTACAAAGTTTGCTATTAAGGCGAAACCTTCCGAATGGCCTATTGGTCAAAGACGATGCCATTGACTTTTCGTTTTTCCTTTCTTCTTCCCGGGTTCGAATATTTCTAAAGACATGTTAGTAGAAAGTTGCCAGTACTTTGGGTTAGACGGTTGTTTTCCTCTGTGCGTTCCTTATACAGAAGTATGAACTTAGTCGCTTATAGTCTCAATATGATGGAAAAAGAGTCGAATAAAGAAATTTAACATTACCGAAGTAGTAGTAGAAGTAGTAGTAGCAGTACGTTTATTTGCTGTAATTTATCAATTACAAAATTCGTACAAGTACGGCTTCGACATGGAATACAGTGCCGACATCTAATTCCTCCACTAAATGCGTGGGCAGCCGGGGCATAATACACGACCGTACGCCCGATAGCCATCGAGTTTCATTGGCATGGATGTATAGATGACTTCACATCTGAACGTAGATTTGTTTAAAGATACGTGAGTCGTTGATATGCTTGGCTTATATTTTTGACATTCTATCCATGGGGGATTGTACAACCATGCAATGGTAGACGTCCGGTCGACTGGTGCAATAACTAAATTTCTGTACTGTACATCGAGATATGAATATTTAAGCATAGAATTGTAAAACGTACAAAGGTTGTGTTAAGCCTCCATGTAGCCTTTATGCTTGCCGTATGTAAGCCTGTATAAACCCGGCATTGCTGTAGCTTTAACCACCCAGTGAGTCCCCGCCAACAAGTAGCCGTACGGCATCAGCAAGCACTTGGCATTGAACAAATATTGCTTCTGCTCCATCGCCAACGGTTGTTATTGTCCGCAGTACCGCGAAGGGTTTAAGCACTTGCTGAAATCGATAATACCCGTTTAAGTACAGCATCATTACATAGAATACCAACTGGTGGGAATAATACTTCATTTGCATAGGCAGTAATGTAAATAAAATATACTTAATTTATCGTATTTCTTGCTTCATCGCTAACTTTTAATTTTGGCTGTAGGTCGTGCGTAACGTAGTACAAGTAAACGCTTCCACATACACTAGTTAAGCGAAGGGGTAGTACATGTACACGATGTTATGCTTTGATTAATAATGCATGGATGGACAGGGTTTTGTGTGTTTTGGTGGAATGCTTCAGCAAGCGTTAATATGATTCTTTTTCCAAGACATGGTTTCACATATTTGTTTATTAGTTCTCCAGCTATACAAATTTAAGTGTGCATTATAAGATCATCTCTCTCTCTCTCTCTCTCTCTCTCTCTCTCTCTCTCTCTCTCTCTCTCTCTCTTTCTGAGAGAGAGAGATTTGTCTTCTTTTCCGATCTGACCGTATCTTTATCTTTACAATGTATGAGTATCTACAACCTCTTACGAACTAGGTGCTTGTCATTTACAGCAATAAGACAATGGTATTGGGATACCAGTATAGAACACTCAATATCTAATGTTCATGTTACTCTAACGTTAACCGTTTAAAGAGTTCTGCACTAGTCATGATACTATTTGTTTTCACTGTTCTTACGTCATGCCATACATCCTTTAAAAAGGTAAATAGTATTTTTCTAACTTTGCACAATGCTGTTATCTAAATTTGCTAGAGCATATTCAAATCAGTTCAACAAAGGTGAAGATTGGTTTCCATGTTTCTTCATTTCTGTCGACCTAAACACACCCGTATGCCTGTCTTATCCTAATAATTAAGAACGTTTACACATCAAATCTTATGAAAAACTTTCCTTAACTTAATTTTTATGAATATCGTTTTCTCTACCATTAATGGTTGAATTGTATTCTTCTAACCGCATTTATCTAAATACTACTCTTTTGAATGGTTAATAGTATTGCAAATTTACGTTCCTATTACCATCACCTAATGATGGAGACAATGGCAAAACTCCTTTTGTTATCTGCTATTGTTTCCAGTTCCCCATTAAAGACATTTTGCCGTATAGGCCACTTATCCCGCAATCAGCAGATAATCATCCAGCTCCTTAAAGCAAGAAGAAAGACGACAGAAATATCGATGACTGTGCTCAAGGACTTGCTGCTGCACTGACTGGAGGGAGTTTAGCTCAACAGAACTTGTTTATTTTCCATAAAGAGTTTACATTGGCCCGCCTGCTGCCTGCCTGCCTGCCTGTCTGGCTAGTGTGCTCTCCCTCTTTGCTAGTCCTCAGGCCGCTCTGTTTACCGTACAGCCTGCTTCCCCTGCTCAACGGGCTAATTACATAAGCCTTCTATTATACTCCCAACGTCCCGGCACCAGATACAGAGAAAAGTACCCCCTCTGTACACAAATCTCCGTGCCGCATCCCACTCATGACAAACCCAATAGCTCCTCCTCGTCTTCACAGTTTAAACAGACCGGCGCTGAAAAACGTACGCCCATCTACTAGTAGTGGCAGTGGCAGTGGCAGTGGCAGCACTAGTGTAACGGTAGAGTTGCGGTAATAGCGTACCACTGGGTACATACGGAGGCATTGTTCGGGAAATAATCGACCAGTCATCTATGAAGTGAGGGCCCTTCACGGGCGGCACATGATTCGCCTCATCATCTCGCCGCCGCCGCTACTGCCAATGCCTATTGCTTCTTCCAGACCCACCTCCCCTGCCTGCTGAAAGCTGATACACACACAAACCAGTGGTGGTTAACCCTTCCAATGCTGAGGCCACTTTCATCCAAATCACATGGACGCAAAGATTTTTGAAAATCATCTAAACCCTGTCATCTTGGTGTTCATTGGAAAGCTCTCGATGAGCACTGTCGAATGAGTACATTGGTGATTAACCCTTCTAATACTGAGGCTACTCTCATCCAAATCACAAGAACGCAAATTCTTTTGAAAATCATTTATACCCTGTCATATTGGTGTTCATTGGAAAGCTCTCGATGAGCACTGTCGAATGTGTACCCATTTACCATGGTTTCAGTAATTTTTCAGTTTTTAGCATCATTTTCTATTGACAAAATTAGCCACCAGCAGCACAAGCGATAACCATATCATTCCTGTGTCTAGTTAATTTCCATGGTACTTACTCTTGTATACAAATTATGTAGTACAGATTCTTAATATCAATAGCCCTTATGCTACTGATGGCTAATTGGCCAATTCAAAATGATGCAAAAAGATCTAAAAATGACTGAAACCCTGGCACATGTGTACTCGTGTGAGAGTACTCAGCGACAGCTATCTAATGAATACCAACATGACAGGGTTTAGACGGTATTAAAAAATCTTTTCATACTTGTGCTTTGAGCGAAAGTAGCCTCATCATTGGTATCTCATTCCTGTTTCTAGTTCATTTCAATAATACTAACTCGTATACTAGTATGCAAAGTATGTAGCTATTGTTTCATCTTATTATCAGTAATAACCATTTAGAATATGTTATTGTGAGTCGGATCTGGTGTTTTGAAAATGTTTAAAATTATTTTGTTCTTTGATAATATATGTAGTACTGTTTTCTGTAAGATCTTTTTGTTAGATGCTTACAGCAAATAAACGTACTACTAATAATACTTAAGCAGTGCTTTTGAAATCAATTGGTAAAGATATGCATGTAGTTAAGATGTGTAGGTATATTTAAGATATATACTTCAGTTGTTTTAAAAGCGGAATTTAGGATCGAATTGTCAATAAGCTTGGCAGGAAGTTTTCGCCGGCTCCAAATATGTATGGGTTGAACATATAGTTGTTTCAAAAACGAGTAGCAATGAGTGGCTGGCTGGTAATTAAAGGTTGCATCCACAGGAACAGAACTATACGAGACCAAAGGGATCCTAAAGACAACATAAAGGTTCAGACCGATCCATTTTCGGCTTTATCGATTAGCTCTTACCAACAAGGCTGTGGTCCGCCGTGACCTACTGGTCACGAGTCAGGTCACGATGAGTCTGGCTCTCAACCGTGAGGTCGCAGGTTCGAATCTCGCTGGATCCCCATTAGTAGGTTGGCTTGGTCGCTATGTATATACATGTGCGGTGTTGTGAAAGGCTGTCTTAATGGAGCTTCTGCGAATAAAAAAACTCGGAAGTATTCGTAAAGAGAATGGAATTCATTCCCCGTTTTCTACCTCGTCGCGATATGACTTTAGCTGGTGAAAGCGACGTTAAGCCAATTCCTTCCTTCCTTCCTTCCTTTCTTACCCACAAGGTAAATGTTGCAATAATGTTATGGCATTTCCTATGAAATATGCAATCCCCATGCATAGCATACTCATTACGCTTTAATTTTCATTAATTTTCTTTAATCTGTCTGTTTATCGCCAACATCGATTCATCTCCATCCGTCCAACCAATAATCATAACAACTACAATATATTAATCCAAACACTGTCGAGTTGCTTCGAAATAACCATGCCCGTGTTTTTTTGGTGGGAATAGGATTTGTGTTTTAAATCTCTGCAGAACATGTGTGAACATGCGGGAATAAAACTGTCAATAAAATTATTTCTATTTTTTGTGAAAAAAACATGTGTGCATATGTTTTTTTGCAAAACAACACATTACGAAATAAGAATTTTGATTTTGATGATCGTCACTTTTTCATTGTGTTTGGTGAGAAACAAATTTTGCATAGCAGAACGCATGGACAAGTCTGTGCACAGCCGTAGGGCATCAATCCTTATCTTGGACCTACACTTGTCTTATCTAAATCCACTCGTCTAGCAGGTGGTGTCTTCTGATTGCTGCGATCAGACCCGTCCACACTCTTACGCAATAGTTAATCAAGCTTTGAGTATTATGTATTAAACCTACCGTGGGTCGTGCCTGGGGGCTGCACTATCGGCATAAGATCTCACTCATTCGGCCAGATTATCTTTCCCGTACGCTATTCCCGTGAACTAAACTAATAGCTCTGTCTGAAGGCACTGATTTCATTATTCACGGGGAGTTGGAGAAGATTGCACACAAGCTGGAGGTACATGTACGATAACCATACGGATTGCCTAACTTGGTGACATGAGCATCGCACGAATTGCCTAACTTGATGATGTGGTAAAGATTGTTATCAATAAGATTTTGTCTCATGATCCATAGGCCTCCAATTTTGTACAGAAAGATGCATTTGGTTTGTGTTATATGAAGCAGTGATATGTGTCTTTGTGTGTTGGTGTTGTTAAGAAGTTAAAAACATGCTCTTAAAAGATATTAAGAAAATATTATCAACTAAATACAGGCCGAGTCTGCTTTTTGGCATACAATGTAAACTTTGATGTTCTTCAACATAACTAACTAGTTAACTAGCAGTGGTTCACAAGGACATTTACAGTAAATTAAAGTATGAAAAGATAAGACTATTATTTCCATCTCGTCTATAAGATAACCTTTCCAAATGCCTACATTTTTGGATCGGATTCATCTTGAAAACTCTGCATCCATTCCATATGTTCACAATGAAACACGTGAGAAATGTTTGGCTTCACAGATAATCCGATAATCCCATGTAATCACAGTTAAGTAAGACTAATAGTCAGGTGGAATCTATTATGTCCTTTCCTGTTGACTAAATTGGTCTAGACTGGACTTCAAATTAGTTTGGCAAGAGTACATGATAGAAAAGATAGGCTTATAATGCTGGCAGTGCTGCCCGATTACGATGTGTTGTAATAGGGAAATAGTGCTGGGATTGAGGGGCTTACTAGCTGGCAATAGCCTAGCTTGGCTCTGGGTATTGCTGACGCAGTGACTGTGACGGGCAGATAAGATTGGATTGTGGGGTTCACCAGCGGTATGGATTCATGGATCCACTCTTACTGTACATAGTACTCCGTCTGGAACTGGCAGCGTAAAATAACATGCTGGACAATGATCTAGAGGTTTGTAGTCCCTTTCCATCAATATGGGTCAGAGGGGGCGACCGCGTGGGCCCCCAATGCCGTCAACCCCATTAATTCCAACATCCACCCACCTACACCTACTAATACAGTGTTTTAAGGCCTGTTTACTGCCCCTTTATCATCGCCTTATATGGGCCTCAGTGGCCAGGGGTGGCAATATCGATGTAGGCTCAAGGCCATCCGGTCAATACCTCAAAATAGGGTTAAGGTTGAACACTGGTACAAATTGTAATGTATTGTATCTTTATTGAAAATATTCAAAAGGGTAAAAGGATAAATGATATAACATAAATAAACATGTATACACATAAAACTTGAAAATGAAACGGTTCGGTCCAATTTTTCGTACATACCGTAAAATCCGTCCTTAAATCCGGGCAAGTTTCTTTTGGTATTGACAGATGATCCATTAAATGCACTTTTGCTAGGAAAACACAGATAAAGTATGATGTTAAACTATATGACTCTCATATAATTCCTATATAATATCTTAGAACCGAGCGAATTTTTGGTACAATGGACAGATGATGCATTTAAATGCACTTTTGCTTGGAAAACACAGATAACTAATGAGGTGAAACTATGTAATTCCCGTTCAAAACTATCACAACATCTGAGAAAGGTATCATTTGGAATGAGTTTCATTACGTAATCAATACTGCAGAAAATTTTCCTTATCCATTTTCATCAAGAATTAGTTAATACAAAAATTGAGACCCTTCAAACTTTTTGCATATACTTGAGATTTGTTTCTCTCTTTTCTTCATCAAACATCTGCCAATGCTGGCAGGTTTTACGTGCGGAGTGCATACTAAAAGCACTGCCTGTATTCTCTAGTCTGGGATAACAATAGGGTGAGTTACTGCGGGGAGAGGTCCATTACCTCCATGTGGGACGAACACGAATTAGATAACGCACTGGGATTCCTTGATGTGTGGCCATAGGGGACCAAATGAATTGTTACACCGGACACGGATTAATGATACAAGTATTTTGAACTTTGGTATGTCGTAAATCCTCCCTCTTGACTCGATTCTCTCGAGTGGATCTCGGAGTAGGTTTTTTCAAGTTTATCCGAGAAAACGTGCTGAGCATTCGTATCCCACGTCTGGGAATATCCTTCTGCCTAAAAACAATTAATATCAATTTTTCCCAACGAACGATCTGAGGGGATTGTCGTTTGTATGCATTAGATGGGTTGGGATTAATTATTTAATTGTCGTCCAATTGCAACGCATGAGTAAATGAATTAATTAGCAGTCGATTTCCCGTATGAGCATTTAACGGTTACATATTAAACCTGGATGCGAAACGCTAATCGAATACCTGAGCAGAATATAAGATTGCTCACGACGAAAGACCAAGGGAGATTAAAGAAATGGAAATACCTTTAAGATAGTAATCGTGGAGTACATGGACCTACACATATAGTGATAGGCGTATTTTACTATGATTGCCAACTCTGGTAGGCTTTTGATCTTGATATATATATATATCTATATATATATATATATATATATATATATATATATATATATATATATATATATATATATATATATATATATATATATGTAAAGAGAGAGAGAGTTATAAGTCCAAAGTATATTACTAGTAAAGAAAAAGGTAAAATATTAGAGCAAGTACAGTTAAAGATACCCTTTGCGTTATAAGCGTTTATAAAGACACTTTTTTTGCTTTGAAAAGATATTTTTCTTCAGTTATGATATGGACGAATCAGCTAGATTCATCTTTAAGAGAATCTTATTGGTCATCACTCTATTTTGTAATGGCTTAAAGTGTAAAAGTCTTGAAAATGTATCCAATGTAACAAGAAAACAAGTACAGTAAGTTAAAGTTACAGTTAAAGACACTTTTTGCATAACAAGTTTTTTTTTTTTTTGTATTCATTTTGTTCCATGATTTTGTAGAAATACCTAGTCAATACAGAATATATCTATCTATCTATATATCTATCTCTATATATATATATATATATATATATATATATATATATATATATATATATATAGATATAGATATATAGATATATATATAGATATAGATATATATATAGATATATAGATATATATATATATATATATATATATATATATATATATATATATATATATATATATATATATATATATATATATATATATAAAGACACTTTTTGCCTTGAAAAGATATTTTCTTTGGTTATGTTTTGAAGGAACTTTTAGTTAGGAAAAAGCTATTTGATATTGCTTACCAGAGGCTTTTGCTCAATATATTGATTAAAGTTATAACGAAATCGTCGAGGTACTATAGCATAGTTGCTGTTATTTTGGGGGTTATCTATCCACCAGTCAATTGACATTCTGTTATAGGGTGCCTGGAATAGTTAGTAATACCAGCAGGCCACGAATATTACTGATTAACAGGCTGAAATATTGCCGCAGGGGGTGGGGCCAGTGCCAACTAGCCAAGTACTGTACAGACACCTTGCAGCCAGACCTGAACCAAAGTGTCTTTGTATCTAACAGAAGTTCACTGCAGCTGTGTGTGTGTGTGTGTGTAAATGTTGACTGAAATATAAAAAACATCCGTTTTTGGATAATTTGCCCCAGAGATGGGAATTGGTGGCAAAGAGGCCTTCATCAGGGGCAAAAAGAGGTGAGGATAGTACCTTACACTATTCTTACACTATCCCCAACCTTTCCCCGCCACCCCCTATCAGGTATTCAATTAACCAGTGCATAATGAAAGATTTATACGCCGCACGCTGCCCAATTATAACTCAAACTCCATAAATTGCAACATATTTTAAATTCATTTTGAGCCGTTTAAATGTCATCTAGACGGATGGGAACAACACTTCATTGTATACGGCTCATAATTCTGCCCATTATCGCTCTCAGGAACGTGTCAATATTTGAGGTATTTAAATCCTCGGAGACTATTTATCTGTTGACTCCTTTCCTGAATATTCCTCGGGCTCATCACTTAGATATGCATTATTATCATCACCGTCACTCATCTATCATCGCCTGCTTCAGCTCTCGTGTTCGGCTAGACGGGAATTGATAACGGAATCATTCAGATCCCCATATCACTGAAAACGCTTTGTTAAAAAATGCGCTATTTGACTACTACATGTTGGTCTGATGTCTGGCGTAAAAAAGGATTGGCACACAAAGAAATCCGGCCTTGTTGGATTGTTAGTCGGATGGTTGGAAACTATCTAGATGACGGCGAGACATTGCAGGGGATACCAATGTGGCAAGATAAAACTATAAGTGGCAACAGTACTCAGTCTTTGTTTGTAAAACACATTTTTTGTATTTAATATAGCCAAATCATCTATAAAGGCATCTGGTAACTGATTTGTGTTCAGCAAAAAACATCTTTTTCGTTTTCTGCAATTGTAATATTTCTGTTAATATTTGTGCGCAACCATACCTCTATTTACCTCCACAATTCAGCATTTTAGGAACAATCAATCAGTGCATGAAACGTGCAGTCCAATGTGTATGCATTCATCTATTTGGACAATTTCCATTTTAAAAGGCAAATCCTTTGTGTTCAGTGTATTGTGCAAGATTTTAGAATTTGAAATATGTATCAAAAACACATTTTGTCAGTTTTTTGCGTGATTTTAAAGTCTCGATGCTATTTCATGATGTGCAATATAGACAAAACCTGGGTGTGTGTCAACAGTGTTTCATGCATAACTAACTTTTGATGTGGAAGATTGTATAAGTAGGTTTCTTCGCGTTTGTTACTTGATTTTATCAGTCCGCGGATCATGGTACACATTTCATATATTCTTTACTACTTGTCACAGATCTTCTATTCATTTAAGACCGAGAGAAAATGGCATAATTCGTTTTGCTGAATATAGCCATTCGTCTGCATATTTAGGATATCGTAAACGGAAATAAATTCCATTAACTCTCACTTCTCATGTACTATTTCATGCTCTATGACTAAGATCATAAAATAAAAACTAATCAGATGACCAGTCATTCCATGCATAAAATAAACTATCACAGGACGGGGTATCGATTTCCTAAAGAGGTAAATCCGGTGTAAGAACGTAAATATTCATCTTAGGGTCCCAGGCTGTGATAGCCCTAGTCTACACTGTACCAACATGATAACTGCAGGAGTATTGCGCTAGAACGGCCAGAGCAGGGTGTTTCGGTACACACATTAAACAGACGAATGAACCCTATTAGAAATGGTCGGCTGACAGTGTCTGCTATTTAACCCTCTGATGCCTATAATGACCAAATGGTTTTACAATATCAATGATATATTTCTAATCGGAATATTTTTTGAAAATAATTTCAATGAGAAATGTTCCTCAAAACCAAATCCACAATTTTCCTTCAAATATTTTTTGAATATAAACTTTAATAAAAAGTTATTTAAAAAAATTACTTTGATCCAGACGAAAATCGGCGAGGTGATCTCTAGGCGTGAATGGAGTATTATAAGGAACCTATTGAGTAGTGCTATTTGCTCTGAGGGAGTGATCGTTAACTTGACGTAATGCTAGCATCGCGAGCACGTCCCCGGGGGGCCACTGGCGAGGGAGGGGGGTGGATCAAATAGATCACTTCGCCAACATGCTTCAGACTTACGCAATCTCTAATTCCTGGCGCCAAACTTAGCACTTTGCCGCCAGTCTCATATTTCTATCGCATCGGAAAACCTCATCAGGAGTCGTACATTGTAATCATGAAATCATCGATGTGTTTAGGCCACGTGTTTTGGCCTTTGGGCCCATAGATCAATAGCTATTTTGACTTTTTATAGGTAGCTGAGATCGTTATTAACGACCTTACTGACTAGTCCAAATGGCAAACCGTTTCCGACAGTTTCCGTTTAAAAACTCAATACCTACTGTTGAAGCCTGGCCGAAGATCGAGTTAGCTGGAAGGAACCTATTCCTTGCACGACGATAGGATTGGAGAGTTGATTTCCCCTTTTCTTGATTACACAATATTATTGACTTGTTGAAATGTACCGCAGAAGTTATCTTTTTATTGTTTGGTTTTAATATTTTATATATATATATATATATATATATATATATATATATATATATATATATATATATATATATATATATATATATATATATATATATATATATATATATATATATAAATATATATATATATATATATATATATATATATATGTATATGTATATGTATATATTATATATATATATATATATATATATATATATATATATATATATACATATATATATATATATATATATATATATATATATATATATATATATATATATATATATATATATATATATATATATATATATATATATACATATATATACACATATACATATATATATATATATATATATATATATATATATATATATATATATATATATATATATATATATATATATACAGGCAGCTCTGCTTAATGAGGGTAGGGTGACCTATGTACAGTTACAGTAGTGTATTTCACATTTCCTCATCTTGAAGCTGGAACTGGGAGGAGAGAGTAGCGAAGCCTGGCAGGAACACCTGTGTCTTTCTGATACTGATCCACTATAACCAGGAATAAATGATAAACAATTATGGGTAGCAACTAGTCAGTATAAACAAACTCCTGCACCCGGCTAACCAGTCCTGATCCCTAATGTGTATCAAAGGACATGTGTCCTCCAGCTTACCTTACAGTTATACCAGTCAAGTGAAGGACTCATTAACCCCTCCAATGCTGAGGCTACTTTTTCTAAAGCACAAGGATGCAAAGATTTTTGAAGACCATCTTAATGCTGTCATGTTGGTATTCATTGGATAGCTCTCGCTGAGTACTCTCAGATGAGTACCCATGTGCCAGGGTTCTGGTCATTATTCAGGGTTTTCTAATCATTTTAATGGCCAAATTACTGAAATTAGCCACCACCAGCATAAGGGCTAATGTTGTATATGCTTATTTGATGTAGTATTATCATTCCAAAAATCATACAGTCATTCCTAATTCATTTTTTCAAAAACATAGAGAAAAGTATGAGTACAGAATTGAACAATGCAACTAAGCAAAGTAAATGTTATATAGGTGCTACACGATATCAGTGCTTGCATGTGACCCTTATTTGTATATGGCAAGACACACATACACACACATATATATGTATATACATATATATATATATATATATATATATATATATATATATATATATATATATATATATATATATATATATATATATATATATATATATATATATATATATATATATATATATATATATATATATATATATATATATATATATATATATATATATATATATATATATATATATATATATATATATATATATATATATATATACACATTCATTCTCATCTCTGACCTATTCTCCCCTTTTCTACTGGCCTAACGTGTTGGATGAGATTATCCTATGCCACTCCTTGGCTTTAGGGCCATACAATATATGCGATGGACATGTAGACAAAAATTGCCTGTTTCCGACGAACAGATTGAACTTGATAAAAACGAACGATCCATTTGCTTAAAATTTTATAGAATGAAATGATATTTGTGAGTTCAATATTTTGGGGTACGCCCTGTTATATTGGGGTTGTTAAGTGTTTCCTCATATTTAAATTCCTCTTAAATCGATTGCCCATAGAAAATTAAAGGAACATGCGGATAACTCACTATAGGAGGAGCGGCAGTGCACCAAGTCAGGAATCTACCTATTTTGACTTTGTTATTTTTAGTAATCCGGTTTACTTTAATAATTCATTTGGCGTTGAGTACTATCATTCAGATGTTCTTCCCCGCAGCCCGAGGGGTGTGGAGATGGGAGGGTGGGTGGGTATTACTTTGAATTGAGGCATACGTGTTTACTGTGAAGGTGGCACGGCACAGCTGGCTTATGTTATATGATGTACCACATTGATCACACATGATACGGAGATTTACGTTTTCGTGTCGTCCCAGAGAAAAGCAAGTGCTGGAAAGATGTGGCTATCATTTACATTCAGCACAGGCAGATAATGGAAATGCATATCCACGTCATTTGTTTTGATCCGCCGTGGCCTACTGGTTAATATTGCCTGACTACCAATCGTGAGGCCAAAGGTTCGAGTCTCCGCTGTATCCCTATTAACGGGTTGTTGAGGGCTGTCTATGGTGCTTCTGCAACTGGAAACCCCATTGGGACTACAGTAGAACCCCTCTAGAGTGACCACCTGTGGCATCGCTCAATGATGGTTATAATAATAATAATAATAATAATAATAATAATAATAATAATAATAATAATATAATATTAATAATAATATTGATAATAACAATAATAATAATAATAATAATGATAATAATAAAAATAATAATAATAGTGACTATTATGTTACTAAACTACGACTTCAATTTAACATAGTAACTAGAATTGTTCTTTATAACTCAACCTTTAACTCTCCTTCAAATATTTTCCTAATATATTCTTTAGTCTATAGTTACATTGTATATTCAAAAGCATCATATAGCATTCATAACGAACCCTAAGCATGAGTGGGTTAAGTAATACTTGTTAGAATGTAACGAGTGTTCCTTATTGAAGACTATATATCTCGTTTCCTTAATCAGCATTTCATAAATCGAGTTAGATATCTGATTAATTATTCATCGCCCAATATAAATCTTAATCAGGTCACTGTTTTTGATTGATTTATCAGCATCATCTTGAAATATGAACCTACTTAATTCCTATACTTTTTAAAAATTTTCAACGAGATGATTTTTATTGCATCTATAAGTACATATGCGTCATCGTATTGTATTTCAATTGCAGGTAATCACATAGTACTCAAAGAATGAATTATTCTAACAACAAAACAGAAGGCAATATTAATGGTGATAACTTGTGACGATTCGTATACGTATACTTTGTAACGTATCGTATCGTATATTTATTGACTGTAATTGAAAATTGTAAAGTTTAACACGTTACATTAATAAATCAAATAGAACATAAGATAACATAACATGGAACTCAGAACAAAAGTAAAAGAAATGAATCAGTATTGATGATTTCTACATCTCGGGAAACCACAGCACTGTACACCTACGTCTAACTGGTTAGGTTGTCTAACCATGGAATTGGTCCTAACGAGTGTGTATAAGCCTAACTAGGTGGTGATGCCAGTACAAGCACTTGTGGTGACACGTCTAAGATGGTAGTGCTTAGCAAAAACGATTAGTCTGAACAGGCGCAAATGTGTAGGGGTATGGGTAATTGACGTTTATGTTGGTGCGCAAATCCATATCATTGTGGAATTGAACGCCGAGTTCTACGTCTGATGATTATTTGAGACAGGAAATAACGCGAGGCACGCTGTGATTGCCTCGGGCCGCGCGGTGCATTATGGGTAGAAAAAGGTTCAATGCACCCGTACAAAATGTTCCATGCATGACAAAATCGTGGCATGAAAATTTCATGCATGAGAATTTCATTTTCGTACATGGAAATCCTCATGTTTTCGTGCATAAAATTTCAATACCATGCATATTCCATGCATGAAAATGAAATTTCGCCCTTGCATGATTTTTTCGATTAATATTTTCCTCATAATGCATATGAGTTGCTTGAAATAATTACCCATAGTAAATAAAGAAAACATATACCTAAGATACTTTTCATTGGTAGTTGGGCTGTACGCAACTTTATGCATGGAATTTTGACCCATGAAATCTTTTGGGCAAGATCCTCATTTTTATGCATGATGATTTCATTTCTATGCATGAAAATAATGGAAATTTAATTCCACATTTTTTTTCCACGCATGAAACTTGTCGTGGCAAGGGTTAAAACGTACGGACACGCATCGACCTTAACTAGTCTCTGCCAATAACTCATCACAGTGCGGATTTGATTATCCAGCTGGCTTTAATCGCGTGATGAATGCCATAAAACATAAGGCAGAGGAATAAAGTTTTACCACCATAACGTTATCAGCTAAAATGCCATGTTTTTATGCGTGTGGATATACTGGCAAGTCGTGATTAGCTCCTGCGATCATTGATAATCACGCCCCTTTTTATGACTACACGTAGATTGCTTAAACCGGAACACCTCTTACACCTATAACAGTTACTTCCAAGCTCAAATAGGAAAATATATTCACCATATCAGTTTGTAGGACTAAATACATCTTGGAGTGGAGCCTAGCAATACTTACTAGTTATTATCTATCTCATTTTATATTCGATACGTGAATTTATTCAAACATTTTGTTTGTGTGTGATATAACAACGATGCATTTTACGGCATTGGCCGTGTTGATGTGTAAGCTTATATTGCCGTATCATATAATGATAACTGTGAAATATGGTTTGCGTGATTGAATCTGTGTAAACGATTATTTATTTTTGTTTTTTCAATTTGCTTTAATGTATTGACGCCAAGGGACATAACACATTTTTCAAACGTGTAGTGACGCAAGAATTGTAAAAGAAATATGTGACTTAGTTTTAGCGTCGTCACCTTGCTTGTGATCTAGGGCAATGCTTGTTGTTATCGCGTAAGATGATAGTGTAAATACGTGTAAATGTAGTCCAGATCCGACAGGTGGGAAGTTTTGATTTAACAATTAATATGATTGACATGGTTACCAAGGTGCGAGACAGTCTAAAACTCATCTGTGTTGTTTTGATTTTGTTTTGCTGAGAGAGCCTGTACGAAAAGTTTCATGCATGGAAAAATCGTAGTATGAAGATTCCATGCTTGAAAACGAAATTTTCATGCATGAAAACGAAATTTCCATGCATGAAAACGAAATTTCCATGTATGTAAATGAAAATTCCATGCATGAAAATGAAATTCATTTTCGTGCGTGAAAATGAAAATTTTGCCCAAGGTTTTTTCCTGGGTGAAAATTCCATACATGAAGTTGTGTACAGCCCGGCGAAAAAATCATTTCATTTTCCTGCATGCATAAAAATTTCATTTTTATGCATGAAAAGTTCATATTTTCATTAATGCATAAAATTTTCATGCCACGTTTTTTCATACATGAAACTTCTGTCCGAGCTATTAGCTCCAGGGAAAATCAAATCGAATTTAGCATACTTGATGATATTCAATTCTTGCATAACCAAAGTTAATCGATGACATCTACATTTTCATAAAAAAATTCACTCAGTTAACATTTTTCCTGAATTACTTTATTTCTACGTGCAGAGTAATAGTGGTGTTAGTCAAGTTTCTTAGGTAGTGACATTTCAGTGGGTTAGAATGTTTGATTTTCAGGACGTCACTGTCAGTAGTAATAATGAACGGCGATACGCATTGGGAAGCATTGCCTAATTAATAGCCTAATGACGACGGAGGTGGGCGGTTGATAGTTTGCAGCATTGATTGTCCCGAGGACGTGTTGACGTAAATGATTGATTTATCATAAACTTTATTAGCAGGCGACATTCCCGCAAGTCTTTGAGGCATCGTTCCGTCCCATTAGCTCTATTGTAATCTTGGCAACTTTACCCGCCATTAATTTTGTACGCGGATACAACATTAAATAGCACAGGTCACCATCGATCCTGCATGGCTGCCCCCCGACTCTTTTATAATTCAAGCAATTGGGATACTCTTAATAAGCTACTCTTGCCAGCAACCATTACATAGATTTACTAGTATTTGGGTTCCAAGAGCTTTCTTTTTTGGCTTTATTACATGTATATGTATTGCATTGTACTGTATGTTTATCGACTGTACAGAAAGTACAAAATCATACGATATACAAAATCCCGCAAGGGGCACACCTTATGGTGTGCAGTAGAATATGGCACCTCCCAGGGAACCCTAAGCTGGTGTGGCACCCTGCTCGCCTTATAAAAGAAGCGGGATGTGTAGATCTGTCTATGGATACCCTGCATCTAAAATATCCCTTGAACCTCTTTGGATCTGAAGGCTCTGCTCTTACTCTCCCTCTTTCTGCTCTTTCACTTATACTAATTATGCTTTGTCATTGTTCTTTAAAAATTACAAGGACCACTTTTTGGTAATATGTTATGGCACTAAATGACCTTTGCGTGTTGATGTGCCTTTAAACCCTTATTCATTCATTTATACGACATACAAAGCTAAATAATATAATGTTTCACATACGAGTGGCAAACAAAATACAAATAACACAATGCAGGAACAGAAATAATAGAAAATGGTAATAAGGTAGATTAGCAAAGGAATAAACTGACAGAAATTGCATATAACAGCTCACGATATCTCATATAGAGAGAAAGATGGGTAACCTCCTATTCCTTATATCTTTTATTGAGTGTAGCATGTACAAAAACGAGATTATGTAAACAGAAAAATAATATATGTGTAAATTATATTCATCTACATGCGGTTAAAGAGGGGAGAGACATGCTGCCTCTGAGACATGAAAAATAGAGGTTCTCTCATGTTTGGAAAAATCCAATTTAGACAGTTATAAGTTATACATAGCTGTTCACTGTAGGTCGAGACGGCGAGTGCATAGGTTCAAGACCGTCAACAACCAAAAGCCTACTCATATTGCCTTCCTATTAGTAAATCATTATACAGAATGAACGTCAAATTATAGCACGGTTTGAAATTAGCACCACTTTTAATGTGGCGAGAGCTCGTTTTCTGCAACTTGGTTACGTACCTTTCGAGTCGCGCCATTAGCACCAGTTTTTGTGTGGTTGGGGCACGTTTTCTGCATATTGGTTATGCACTTTTCGCCTTTGTTTGAAATAATAGTACAATGTATTGTCAATTATTTATACCTTCACACCAGTATCAGGGTCGAGTGGTCTATATAAGTATCTACGTCCAGTCATAGCTCTGTTATGTTTCTAGAATATCCCTCGATGTTGACAATGCTATGATGGTGCAATAAAACAGAAAGAATATACTTGAGAAGACGGGAAAAAACGTGCACACCATCTCCGTAATATTAAAGACAAAATATTCCGAACTGCAGATAACAACAAGAATAGATGGTTGAAATTCTGAATTATCGAAATTTACACTTCAGTCGTAGTGAAAGAAATGAAACGCAGAACATAAACTTGCAACTGACCATTATGCATAGAGATATATGGCACCCCCCTTTCAAAAAACTAAAATCTAATTGTGTTGATAAGCTTCTTAAAAGATACAAATGGGTCTCTTCAGCATACGATAAATCGGTGTGTCAATCCTAAATAATGTCTGTTATGCATGTTATACAAATGTGATGATGGTCAATCTCCAACAAATATTGAATTGAAATCATATGTATTAGACTATGGTGGGACAACTCCTGAGCCGCGATTTCATGCTTCCCTACATGTACAATGTAGCTATCGTTTTCAAAATAATAGCCATATTGATACTGTAAATTCGGAAAAGTTTGCGTTAGTTTAATTTTTGCGTTTAGCCTCGGACGCAAAATTAAAATTCGCAATGATTAGTGCTGCCACTTTAAGTGTATAGCTGGCACTCCATGTTCCGGCCAATTCGCAGTTTAAAAAGTTAAAAAACGTAAAAATCGATTTTCTGTAAATTCGCAAAATTTACCCTACACAATCTTTTGTGAATCTACAGTATGTAGAATAACTGTTGATAAATGAAGATATTATCGCTGTTCTCGGACATATTTACGAGTTAAACCCTCAAAATAGTTCGTTACTAACTGCTACAGGCTATAATAGGCATCGAACGCTAGTAACCTCATCTCGTAGCGGTGTTTGCTTAACCCTTCCAATGCTGAGGCTACTTTCGTCCAAATCACGAGGAGGCAAAGATTTTTGAAAAACATCTAAATCCTGTCATGTTGGTATTTATTGGATAGCTCTCGCTGAGTACACTCAAATGAGTACTCATATGGCAGGGTTCCAGTCATTTTTCAGTTTTTTTGCACCACTTTGTATTAATTGGCCAAATTAGCTACCAGCAACAAAAGTGTTAATAACCCCTCAAAATAGTCCGTTACTAACTGTTATAGGCATCGATAGTTAGTAATCTCGTCTTGTGGAAGGTGTTATCTCAAACGTCGTGTAAATCGTAAACACAAAGCCACTACATTGCAGTTTGCTCTTAAACAAGGAAGGACGGCCAACCGGAAAGAAAACAACCTTTCCTCAGGAATTATACGGATTATCTTGATCACGTAATCTCCCTACCTGTATTGCCTGCACGGCTTTAAGGTATTTGACATGCGCGAGATATCGCCAACTGTCATCCTTATATGTCAGTTTTGCTTTATATCTGACATTACTGGCGCCCCATATCCCCTTCAACGACCATAAAGGAAGTAGAATTAATATATGACGTCATTCGCATCCCTCCGCGGCTCTGTATTACTAATCAATTACCGACTAGGTGACACTGCACGGTGACAGTCAATGCTATGATGATATGAATAATCATCTATTAAATTATACCTACTATCAGAACATCATCCAACTCTCTTGTGCATTGTATATTCACTCTAATGCTAGTGCGACGATATTTCCTGATGAGACGATCATTCCATGTCCTGCTGGATGAGCACCGTTAAAATGCTTTTTCTACCTCTTCTTCTTCTGTTCTCCTTCTTCTTCATTTCTTCTCCATCTTCTTCTTTTCTTCTTCTTCTACTTCGTCTTCATTTCTTCTCCATCTTCTTCTTTTCTTCTTCTTCTTCTCCTTCTTCTTCTGTTCTCCTTCGTCTTCATTTCTTCTCCATCTTATTCTTTTCTTCTTTTTCTACTTCTGTTCTCCTTCTTCATTTCTTCTCCATCTTATTCTTTTATTCTTCGTCTACATCTTCTTCTTCTTCATTTCTTCTCCATCTTATTCTTTTCCTCCTTTTTTCTTCTTATTGTCCTTCTTCTTTTTCTCCTTCTTCTTTTTTGCTTCTTCTTCCTCTTCTTCGACCTTCTGTTATAGTGGTAACACTACGAAAAGTGAAAACAGAATTGTTATTACGGTGATATTGCTAATATATATATATGTATAATGTCGATGATGACAATAAAACTAATGACTGTAATAACGATTAAAATTTATGACAAAATTGGTAATAATTTCAGACATGTATGATGATGATGACAATGACGACATTTTTATTCACGTTTTTATATTCGCAACATAATCTTAATATAGAAAATCAGGGGCGGATCCAGGATTTGAGAAGGGGGGGTTCAATGTAGTTCCGAAAAGTTACACTGGTGGCGCCACTCACAATTATGTATGAAAACACCACCAGGAGTCAACTGCAGAGAGCTAAAAATAATAACTTCATAAGAGATATAAAGAATAATAATAATCTCATAAGAGATATAACAAAATACATTATAGAGTAAGAGTGAAATTTTAATTGAAACGCAATATTTCATATAAATTATGATATGCAAAGTCGGATTTGGTGATGGCCACATTGTCCTATTTTTTGGTCGCAAGATTGAACAGACCTCTTGCACTTTGAAACATTTAAGAAATATATTTTACCTTTCAGTAAATGTCCCCTTCTGCGCTCGTCGAATTCTCTGAAATCAACACTCTCAATTTTTTTTCTAATTTGGCTGAACCATTTCTATTCAACCTTTTTACAAATAATACTATACTTGATGAGGTACGCCCAAAGTTGTTTGACCATTTTTGCACTTCAGATGCAAATGGGTTAAGCCACCTCAAAAGGTGTTAAGATGTGGTTATTTATGTATCTGTTGGCTATTAGGCATTTTTCATAGGGCTTGAAGGAATCAAGTGATCTAGAAGTTTGAGAATCAACGACCCCCCCCCCCCCCCCCCCCTCACCTAACAAACATCAGGTTCTTAGCCTTAGTCTGCACACGACTGGACTGTCTGTATCCGCTGGACCAGTGACCTGTAATCTATGTATCTCTGGCTGGACTAAGGAATCAAGTGATCTAGAAGTTTGAATATCAACGAACCCCCCCCCCCCCCCCCCCCCCCCTCCCCTAACAAACTTTAGGTTTTCCAAGCTATGCTTAGTCTGCGAACGACTGGACTGTAATTCTGTATCTGCTAGACTAAGGAATCAAGTGATCTAGAATTTTGAGAATCAACGAACCCTCAATCCCCTCCCCACTCACCTAACAAACTTCAGGTTTCCCAAGCTAGTCTTAGTCTGCAAACGACTGGACGTAATTCTGTATCCGCTAGACTAAGAAATGAATCAAGTGATCTAGAAGTTTGAGAATCAACGAACTACCCCCCCCCCCCCCCCCCTCTCGACTGTAATTCTGTATCCGCTGGTTCACGGCAGATAATCCCCTGGCGCAGGATGTTCTTCCACTAGGACCTATAGTTGGCTGACACCACTCAGCCTGTTGCCTACTCAGGGTCTGGGGAAACAATAGACGTGGACAGAGTTGCAAATTGCAACTGGTGGCCGAGGCAGGAAAAACAATTCGTTTTGATGTTTGTCCACAGGTGGCGTGGTGGTGCAAAATGACTCACCAGCCAGGGGGGGGGGGGGGGTTCGGACGAACCCCTCGAACCCCCCCTGGATCCGCCCCTGATTTCAATGTATAGGGATATTTGAGACATTTGGTGCGTCGTACCTGGCCAAGAGCATGTCTGTAAATCTGCCCTGCTATGTTACACGTGGAGGCTCGAGGTGAATTCTGGCATCAATAGGGGTTATCAAGTAGACATGCTTACGAGACACTAAGGAATGCTGGCATACTGTCTATTGCATCTATAGCAAATCAATGTCAAGCAAAGTTTAGTCAAATTACCGCGTTAAAGCCTTAGTTCTTGTCAGTCCAACAGCAGGAAAGAGATTCGACGCGGCACGTCAGTTTGTTTACCCTAATCCCGTCTGTATATTGATCAGATCTCGCTCGTCGCGAGACCTGGCCCGTGTGTGCCGAGCGGAGAACGTCTTGTATTGGACATGCGCGCCTAATTCGGGCCACCAAATCCCAATCCAATTGTTCCGCAGCCTCGCCAATGCAAGAAACCTCACGTCGCTCCCGCAAGCTTAATATCAAAGCGAAACACAAATTAAACATATTGGAATCTCTCGATCAATTCCATTCTCGCCGCCCGCCGTCGTCATGTCGTCCCCCACCTAGATGAGGGTAGATCTCCGCCCTAAGACTCCCCGGCCTACGTTGAATAAGGTGGACATAAGAAAACTGGGGTAGGATTAGCCTGGGAGTAGATGTTGACTGACGATATAGTGATGCAGCGCATCATCGTAGGATCTTAAGGCTTTCTGCGTGAGTCTTCTATTGACTCTAGTACATGTAGGCACCAGCGGAAATGCTTTAAACGTGATGATGTTAAACCCTCTTTAACCCACCAATTTAGTGGGCGGTAGTAGCAGGGGTGGTTGATCTATGAGTATAGGTAGACTTCTGTAACATCATTTACTATCGGAGAAGGATAATTGCATGGGAAATACACATTTCCGCCCAAATCATCGAATATTAGGGTAAGAAGAGAGTGTAAATGTCATAGATATAACGGCTAGAGAAGCATTACAAACCAGTGTCAGTGAAGTTCTAATGCTTGGTTGGTGTGTGCAATTGTATTGTATTGTAGTTTATTGACTTGTTCAAATAAACAAAAGGGTACAAATACGCAGAATTATAATATAACACAAATAAACAGTCCAAATAGCTAATAAATGATAAACATAACTAAAGTGAAATCAACTTAAAATGAATAACAGTTTGTATACCAATGGATGAATTATTGAAAAGAAAATATTGCATAAAGGCAAAATAAACAGATGGCAATGAACTAAACGATGAAATAAAAATGTGAGAAATACTCTGATTTATACATTGAGTTGGATAATGCACTTACATTAGGACGACAAAATGTTAAGAATGTGTTTGTTGCGTCTCTGGTAGAATAATCCACTTCCATCAGGTATATCTTTAATTTTGTTTCAAAATAGTATCTATCTTAATCGGTAACCTAGGACATTGCATAATTAGATGCATATATATATATATATATATATATATATATATATATATATATATATATATATATATATATATATATATATATATATATATATATATATATATATATATATATACACATATATAAAATATATATATATATATATATATATATATATGTATGTGTGTTTGGTTGTATGAATGTATTTATGTATGTATGTGTGTGTTAATGATTTAATACAAAGAAAATGTCACTGCCTCATGCCTACAACATATGGCGATAGCAGAACTAGATTATACTTGGAGGTAGCTTCTGATCAGGCAGCAGTTGATGCTGATAGAACGTTTATGGAGTGCCCGAGGAAAATTACCAACATTTGCAGAGTTTACATTGTACTTAAATATGGACCGTTTCTAATAAAAATAATAAGCACCAATCACTACGCATAGCTATAACATCGACAAGAAGTCACGCAAGGAAAACTTTTTACAACGCCCTCTCACGAGTTCATTGTTTTGGCTTCCCATCAATTCTAGCACAGCACCTCGACTTTGATCTGAGAAAATGGCCTGCTAGTAAGTGCTAACACGTAGAGTTGCTGTCATGTAGGCATTGCGTGCTCTGGCTATTCGGTGTTAATGCCAGGAGATGACGACAACACCTCCATTTAGTCCAGCATCACGCAATAGTGTGATCCGCATCTTCTACCAAAAGGCGCCTCGCGCATGCCCTGATCAATGCAAATGTATATTGGCATAGATGTCCTAGATGGTGGAGAAAATCTAAGATTCATGGAAGAACCTGGAAAGGTCTTTTCCTAGCCAATAGGGGCCTGTATAGATGGAGTGGACATGCCGGATCTATATATGCTGTGGAGGATATCAGGAATGGCTGTCATGAAAATATACTCTAGAGCCATCCGCATCCCCTTCAGTTTAATGGGTAAATGACTTAGCTACATCCTGGGACCATTGATACGCGCTCTTTTGTTTTTGTAGTTCTTTGATGGTGTACCTTTCATTTGTCTTACGTACGGTCAAGATATACACGTACAATCCATGCTATAGAGAAGATATTGCTACCCTCTAGGGCATACACTTTTGATAGAGTAACATGTTGGTAATAACGTGAGAGTTATAGAAATTCTCAGATTAATGTACAAAGAAATAAAAGCCGACGACTATGATCGTGAATCAAAGAATGAATTGAAAAATGATGGGATAGATGTGTGGAATTATTATGCACAAAATATGCCTAAAGGAATACATTTTGTCTATGATGTAGAAAGAAAACCTTTCTTAATTTCTATGTTTGAAACAAGATTATTACTACACCCACTTCATTTGTTTTGTGTGGATTGTTCTATATTTGTATTTGTACATCATATGTCCAAAAAGAATTCGATTACATACTTGTATAATTTGAAATCTAGTGATGCCAATATTCTATCATATAAATCGCCTTTACAGGTGAAAGGTTTCTGGTGTGTATAAAATAGCCATAAGATAATTTGGAAGTGTTGCCACTGTTGCCTATTTTTCAAAATCAGCAAGTGTGACATTGCACTAATCCCACCTTCCTCCATTCCCAGGTATGTTGGTGTCAATGCCCCGGGTATTTAAAAGTCTTTTAAACTGCTATTGAAGCAAGTAAGGTTTGTGTAGTGAAAGACCTCTTCCATATAGAAAAGTTCTGGGCCGAAAGCAATGATAGAATGACAATTTTCTTAGGAACTTGGCACCCAATATATAATGAAATGATTAGTATGAAATTATAACTGCTAACCTCCTGCAAATGATCCTACTTTCAACACTCGATGTCATTTATCCTAACATATCGGTTTATAAAAACAGGAATGTTGGCATTAGATTTATTGCTTTTTTAATATCTATAATTCTACTCGTTATGTTGCTTTTTGACATTATGTCTTCTGTTACTTTTTAGTAAATATTAACAGTTGTGACAATAACAAAAATGATTCCAACTTTTAAAAGAATATCTTCACTAGACGTCCTCCGGTTTGAGGAACTGACTTGATAGCCTTGTGGTTAGGGTATTGTGTTACTGTCTGATCGCTGTCTCACCCCACTGGCAAAAGTGGCGTGTACATGTACATGTTTGAGGCATGTGAGAAGGCTACCAGAGACTTAGTCATTGTTTTTTCCACAGTGCTCGGAAACATGGTCCGTCATGATTTAACCCTAATTTTACAGAAAAAGTGGCGAAAAACGAAATATTTCGTGCATGAAAAATCGTGGCATGAACATTTCATGCATGAAAATGAAATTTCCATGCATGAAAATAATATTTCTGTGCATGAAAATGTATATTTTGACCAAATTTTTTCAAGGGTAAGAATTCCATTAGGAAGTTGTGTACAAATGTTGTAAAGTTGTGAAGATGTCATTTTCATGCCACGATCTTTTTCAATGTTTTGAATTGTTAACGTTTTTCGTCACTTTCCACATGTAAAACCATACGACGAAGCGTTCCCCTTTCGGTCAATTTCAGCAACTTTTCACCGGTAAAGACCTCCCTGATGGTTAATATCAGTACCTGTTACCATAAAAAAACTTCCTACTTAAAACACTTAAAAAATTCATGGAAAAAAGCATCGTTTCGCGGTTAAAGACATACCAAATGTAAAAAAACTTTTCATCGTTAAGTTCTAGACTTCATTGGGATAGCAGACAAAAAAGGTCAGTCCCCAGCAAAGTCAACGAGGCATGCTTTTTTGTTGGACCTACCACTTACTTTTCGTGCCATGTCCACGAGCCTGAATTTTAGATAAGTCGCTAATTGGCGCACACCATAGTGATCAAGGACGTGCATTCCTTAACGCCATTAGCGTCTGAGCTGTTGCAGGCACACCACCGACTGATCAGGGTAATTGCAATCAGTTAAACCTTTGCTCACCACAACGGGCTTTTAAGCAAATTGCATTAGTATTGCTAATTGTCGCTAGATGGAGATTTATGGTCGTGTTTTCCTTCGCTAAGCATCTATTATATGTCGTGATGCAGTCCTTATTGGCACTTTGGGGATGTGGTATAGACCTAGATTAAGCCGGGCCCGTCCCGTATAGATGTGGTAATTTTATATGGTGTCCAGACTTAGTATTGCGGACGGATATACATATATATATATATATATATATATATATATATATATATATATATATATATATATATATATATATATATATATATATATATATATATATAATTTATATATACTATATATATATATATATATATATATATATATATATATACATATATATATATATATATATATATATATATATATATATATATATATATATATATATATATATATATATATATATATATATATATATATACATATATCACTTCAGTTTTCCTCAAGCACTCGGGTTACCTTCATCAGAAACTGATTCCTGTTAGGCCAGATTTGAATAGCGGTGAACAAAGTTCCAGACTTCCTATCAAATACCAATATGATATTACACAATAACCAGTGCTTCGACATTCTACACTGATTTAGTACGAGTTTCAACAAATACAGTATGACGTCAAATATCTGATGTCTGACGACATTACACTTGCATTGCACCGAGACTGCGTTGTCTTTTTGTGATTACCAGGAAATCTATTGTATGGACGGTACAGTTGTTTGTCCCGATTACGTAATGCTTCATCCTTAGGTGCATCATGTCAATATGTAGAGATATCTGTGGCGATAGGCAGTGTAACATGCAATGCGCTCTTTTGGTTTTGGGATTTTATCATCTTCGCGGAATTCTGGCGATGTTGATTTGGGTTTAATCAATAAACCCGTTCAGATGTTCTTTAAAAATGCTCTAGTTAAAAGACATCACGAAACTAGATTGAATGTTTAGGCGCTACGCATATCACATTTAAAGACGAGGTTCGGGGAATACAGACAGCGCCACCAACGGCCGAATATTGAAAGTCCATTTAAATTCATTTGATATTTACCCCACAATAATAATTCACTTCCGTTTGCGAATTACATTGTTTGTCACTTTGGTGCCACCTATATGGACGGCGAGATTGGTGACCCCCATTTTTATTTTGGATATTCGAAGGGTACCTGACAGTGAAAGCCTGTGCAAGGTTTGATGAAATTCTTATTGCGGAATATTTGTAAAATGGACTTTCAATTTTAGACGTGAAATTTGCAAATTTAGTGCAACTTTGGCGCCACCTATATGAACGGGATGACTGATGACCCCCCTTTTTTATTTTAGATTTCCATAGGGGATCTGACACGGATAGCTTATGCGAAGTTTCATGGAATTCTCATTATGTGAGGTATATTTTAAATGAATTTAAATGTATTATAAGTTTAAGATGCCACTGTCACCTTGTCGAATACCCGAACATGCCTTTAAGACCTGTTTAATGGTCTATTTGCCTAGGAAATAAGCGCCTCCCTAACGGCGCCTTGCCTTCTGTCCTCTGCCATTTAGAGCAAGGGTGTTCATTCGTCTCCTAGGACAGATTGGACCTGTGGGACAATGCTTATCCGTTACACAACGTATATCTTCTCAGGTGGCCAGATCAGGCGGCGAGCCCCTCAGGACTATTCTTATGTATTCCTTCTATGAATTATATGCTATTGGTATTTATAGTAGGAAATATCGTTTTCCTTGGATCATCTCTGCTAAAGAAGTAAAATATTGGGTCCAATACAGTATAAATAAACAGACTTCGCTGTGTGAAAAAGATCACTTAAAACATAATTAACCGTCAATTCATTTCGCCATGATTAACCTCTGCGAGTTCTCTCCCAAGAGAGCTATGCCGTGACATTACAAAGGTGTGCCGATAGCCTTATATGGCTATATTGAGTGTGCCGATAGCCTTATATGGCTATATTGAGAGTGCCGATAGCCTTATATGGTTATATTGAGTGTGCCGGCAACCTCATATGGCTATATTGAGTGTGCCGATAGCCTTATATGGTAATATTGAGTGTGCCGATGGCCTTATAGACTATATTGAGTGCAAAATAATTAGCCGGTGCGGTCATTTCGTATGCTTTCTAATCCCTCACCTTATCGCCACCATAGTCCACTTACAACATTGACTTTTCCAGAGTGAAACATGGAGATTGATTGTGACCTGCTAGATGGAGTAGATTCTAGGAGGTAATCCTATGCCTGTGTAAAGTCTATCACAATAGAAGACAGCCGCTCAACTCCTGTGCGTGCTCTGACTGTGTCTGCAATCCCCATTGCTTCCTCTTTAACCCTTCCAATGCTGAGGCTTCTTTCATCGAAAGCGCAAGAATGCAATCCATCTAAACCCTGTCAATTTGGTATTCATTGGATAGATCTCGGTGAGTACTCTCCGATGAGTACGCATATATCAGGTTTTCAGTCAGTTGTTTGTTTTTTGCATCATTTTGAATTGGCCAAATTAGCCACCAGCAGCATAAGGGTAAATACATTCTTTAAAACTGAAGTTTCGTCACTTCTTTCGCCATATCAAGGTTAAATCGTGATTAGCCATATATTAGTACCACTGGGGGAAACTGGATAATCCGTGGAAAACCACTGCATAATCCCAAGGCACTTGCAACTTGCTCAAACGCCCGAAAAGGATCAATGCAGGGATGAGTTTATATTATCGCTAGTATAAGACCCTCATTTGGAGAGAAATTGGTTCATCTACATTTATGTATTTGTTGAATTCGACACAGATACAATGAGAGTGCCTTTTTAACCCTTATGCTGGTGGTGGCTAATTTGGCCTATACAATATGATGCAAAATCCCAGACAATACATGACATACACCCTAGCACATTAGTACATATCTGAGATAACTCTGCGAGAGCTTTCCAATTACTGTAATACCAACATGAAAAGGTTTAGATGGTTTTCAGAAATCGTTGCGTCCTTAAGCATTGTACGAAAGTAATTTTAGCATTGGATGGTTTAAAAAATAATACTGAAAACGCTGTCAACACTTCTAGAGTAGTAAACAACTCATGTCTAGCTCAGTGACTGTTTACGTTGGGATACATGTTCGTATGAATTGATTAATCTTTCAGCTGATTTGACTAGAGTCTCTACTAGAAGTGCGTCTACGTCTCCATACATTGCCTGGCAATAGTGTTTGTTTAGACTTGGTAATTGAGAGGTCTGTTGAGAAATGATAACTCCTCGGTCGTGCCATTGGCCAATGAGATGGAGGGTGAAGTTCTTTACAGGTCATCAATTCCAACTTGAAAGACGATAGATCGATAATGCCATCTACATGGCAGCCTTTTTTCATTGATTGAATGTCATGCATTTTGTGCAGTTGGGATCTCAGATGTCTCCCTGACCCTGACTTCATTGAGAAGCATTGGAGGCAGCCTGGGAGATGTTTGAAACCATATGATCCCAGCCTCGGCTCCACTCCCGGAAGAGGTGCATTCCTTCTGAACCAATCTTATGTCATATGCGTCCTATAGTTGCAATAAATACTTTAATTAGTAGTCATCACACAAACTGGTCCCTGGGAAAAGCGATGAATTCAAGCCTTAATGACGGAATAAAAACAACAATAATAATTATAGTAATAATGATAATAATAATAATGATAATAATAATGATAATAATAAAAAATATTAATAATAATAATAATAATGATAATAACAATAATATTAATAATAATGATAACATTTATTGACTGTAAATTCTCATTTACAAAATATCATACATGTACCAGATTATTACAAATCTACGAATAAACATAATACAGAACAATTGAGGACACGGGACATAGATTTATCCCCATAATACATTTTAGAATAAAGTTTTGTTTATGATCACCGTATCAGCAAATTTAAGGCAAACTCGTTACTTGCCATTTGTATGTGGTAGAGGAAATTCTTTGAGAAAACCATTGCCCGACCCCAAGTCACTGGGAACCTTCTCACATGCCCCTGTCGGGATTCTAACCCAGGGAGTGGTAAGAAACAGCGAGCAGTCAGTGGCAACGCCTTAGGCCACTTGGCTATGACGGCGACCCTATGTA
>OZ012690.1:26992766-27012766 GCA_963942565.1 Maea johnstoni
ATGTTGAGCACAGACTTGGAATACTGTAAATTCGGTAAAGATTGCGTTAGTTTTTTAGCGTTTAGCCTCGGACGCAAAATAAAAATTCGCAATGATTAGTGCTGCCACTTTAAGTGTACAGCTGGCACTCCATGTTGCGGCCAATTCGCAAACTTAAAAAACGCAAAAATCGATTTTCTGTAAATTCGCAAAATTTACTCTACGCAATTCTTTGTGATTTTACAGTATGATATTGTGTGTATTGCAGTGAACTGCTTTGATTTCCCCTGTTATCCCACTATATAGATAAAGAGTCGCCTTGTCATGCATTGCAATCACACTCCTACTAGCTCTCAACATAAGTGCACGAGGCGCCATTCGCAGTCACTCTTGACAAATAGGGAGTTCCTGCCATACCTACTTCTAGTCACGTCTCTCAAGTCTCGTCCCGGGGCCAATTCTCGCGGCAATACAATCTCTCCTCCGCGCCCGGAGAGATGGAAAGTAAATGCATATTATCGGATTCCTTAATGTGCAGTTTGGGCCGAATCAGTGGCTTGCGTTGCCTGGCCGCGGTAGCTACCAATCTATTACTATTACACACACACCGGGCTAAGGTCGATCTGAATCGGTAAATATTGGATTCCTAATTACAGTTTGGTGAAGGTCGCACAACAAGAGTTAATAGGGTAACGATTGTTACTATCGCACACCTCTGTGGACTTTAAGGGTCTATAGAGTAGTGTGTAGAATATGCCTAATGGGTCTGTTTAGTAGAAGATTAATTAGAATAAGGCCAAACGCGTAATGTGCTGGGTACTCACGCTTAGCACAACATCGACCATTGCTCTTTTCTGACATTGCCATGATGTGCCATGCGTTATGTATGAAGAATTTACATATTCCAACATGTAAAATGACGTTTCGATAATGTATATTGTTTCAGTCGGTTGCCTTAAATGCTAACCTTTAAATATGATATTTGATACGTATTACTATCTAAGGGATGAAAATATGGGAAATTCGGGGGGGGGGTATTTTATACTTTATCTGTATTAAGTAATTGTGTTATACATGTAGGAGTAAGTGTAAATAAAGTGTTCACCAAAGGTATGTTTCTTCTGTAGTAAACTTACTCTGATTTAGATTTTCCCAGACTACATGTATGTTTAAATGCCATGATTGCAATTTACGATGAAATGGCAACTTACGATGAACATTTTTAACAAAAACCCTTAATCCGTGATTGGCGCCATAATTTATATGTTGGTCAAAGAGCATGTCTAGTACTTTGTAGCATTCTTCCTGAAACATATACCAGAAAAGACTGCAAAGAAACGCTTTTTGTACGTGTTTAGTTAAAGTGCCAGCAATGTTAGATTGGTGCTACACAAGTGCCTGTTTTTCCCTAGGCCTGGATCATAAGAATGAGTGCTTTCTGCCTGCAGCTATCTATATCCCTGACAGCAAGGCTTTCTACTCACCTCCATGTATCACCTTCCCAAGTGTTCCCCTCCAAAATAATCAACGTGAGCCATTTACCAGTGGCGTACGTGTAATTTGCACCTCCTACCTACCTACCTACCTACCAGCCTACCTGCCTTTAGTACAGAATCATCCATGCAGGCCACATACTGCGCAAACTACACATTTCTGGCTTTACTACTCTCTTAGAGTAGGCCATGCCGACTCACAGTAGCGTTTGTACCTGGATTGCATTTTGGATTTTGAATTTTGATTCCAGTCACCTTTTCTGCCAAATTGCGTCTAAGTCATTACAGCCCAGTTGTAAAAGTGGTGGAAGAAGCCGGAGTACCCGGAAAAAACGCCGCCTAACCCTAAGTCACTGGCAACTTTCTCATCATCTCCGGTCGATATTTCACTTTAAATCTAACAACTTTAAACATTACTCGACTTATATTTGAAATATCTAAACTGTATTTGAAAAGTATTTCAAACGGAATTATTAAATGCACCAGGAAGGATAATTTATGTTCAGTCAAATACATTTTCATATGAAATTTACAAAATTAAGACGATACTTCAATATGTGTTAAACTGTATTTTACATCATTTTATCTGCCCTGAAAGGTTTGATTGCCGTTTGTTTACGGGTGAGGGAACCGGGAACCTAGAAAAGGGTATCGTTTTATCTAATCTGCAGGCATCTTATCCAAATTCCTGAGTGCACAAAAAGGGACTCGAACCCAAGATTCCCAGCAATTAAGATACAGAAAGCAGTCAGAGCACAATGCGTTTAACTTTATGTAATATGTATATGAAAAAGCATGACTTGGAAAATATTCCAAAAGGGCATGCAACTCGCAACATAACTTCTTTTTTTCTAGTTCAGGCACTATCCAAAATCGTGCGGAACTGCTACCTTATTTTGATTGCAGTCAATATAGATGCATGCATACGTACATACATACGCACGCACGCACGCACATACATACAAACATACATAAATACATGCATACATACATATATATTTTGTTTGTATAATCACTATCTAGCCATAACATGATAGTAAAGGTGGCAATAAACGAAATTTTATGTTTAGGATATTTCTCAAGCATAATTTGGTTGAGCTTGTGTTCTTAAGGTATCAGACCTGGTTCTCAAGGGCAAACTGCTCGTTATAGAGTGCGCCTATAGTAAACACACGTCACACACGTAATGCTTGATACAGCCTTCGCTGGTATAACTGAATTTGCTTCATAGGTTATGGTTATTTTTATCTCGGTGTTTTCAGCACTAGCCCTGCCACAATATCAGATTCATATCGAATTGCTATTTTGAGTTGCAATTGAAATAGTATCAATACATATTTCAATTCAAAAGGCACAACACCTGAGACCTTTTTTCTGAATAAACTTCAGGTATTTTTATCTATAGTCTAACATACGCATTATATTCCATAACGATGTCAACGTCATTGGTCCGAGATTTTGGGGGTTGACATCCGAAAAGGTTTCCAGTGACGTGAGGTTCGGCAGTGGTTAAACACGGCTTCTCCGATTTCTTCCTTTATAAACGACCAGAGAGTCATGGCAGAAAAATTGTCCAAAGGGAATTTCCAAATGTAAATCGTATGCATCAGATCCCTTGCACTATCAATTACGAACTAACGCACTAGACGGACTTAACTTGGTCTCTACCGTATGTCGTATTAGAGCTTTTGCAATATGACAGAACTCTAGTCCCTCCGCGATGTGAGACAGCAAATAATTAGTGCGCAACGTATCAGACTATATGTAACATTTGTATAAAAAAGCATGACTTGGAAAATATTCGAAAAGGGCATGCCTAGATGGATTTAACTTGGTCTGTACACTCTAAGTCGTGTTTGACCTTTTGCAATATGGCAGTTGTGGATAGTACTTCAAATGCTGGAATGAAATTGAAAAAACAAATGTCGAACTCTTCGTTTTAAATTAATCTTATATCATATGATATTTGATAGCTCAATCGTGGTAGTCTTTGAACTTTCCTGTCTGATGAATAGAAAAGCCTTAGGGACCAATGTGCTCTAAATGGTATTTCTCTCACCATGATATATACATCGCTGATGTCGCATGGGACAAACTGCTTGTCAAAATATTGAAATGCTACACATTTATATTAATCTCTCTAGGCTATTTGAGAGTAATGATAAGCATTTTGATCCTCTTTAGCATCCAATGTTCCCTAGTACATATACACTCCTTTTATTCCTGAGAATGGCAATTACATGTAATGAAAAATATCTTCCAGTGTATTCCATCATCTAAGTTTCAGTATATGCCCTTAATATTTTACGTATCGCCAATCCTCCTGAATGGAAGATTTTGAAATATCAGAAGTACTATTTACATGTACTAATACATGTATATAGGAGTTATTGTATGATCCTTTTACTTTAATAGAATGTTTTATCCTTAAATGGTTGATAATAAGAAAAACATGTACACTGTACCTGTTATGCAGGTGCACACACGGGAATATGTTAAATGTATATGTGAATAGCTATAAGTGCATATGTGAATATGTATGAGCACATATATCGATATGTGTACGTTTATATGTGGATGTGGATGTACTAGTATGCTTGTGAATATTTACAAGTATATGTGTGGTAAAGTATAATTAGATACATTAAGAACTAATGTTATTAAGTTCTTATGTGTGTGCGAATATGTGTGTGAATCTGAAATATGTGGTACAAATGTGGATATGTCTATGTGCATATCCTTTTTATGCAGAGTTACATGGTCAATACTAAGACATGCATATATTTCCTACCCTCTCCGTTCCCCACTTCCTCTGCTTTTTATGCGTTGTACTTGCCAGGTAATTCAGTTTATTCATATCTTATTATGGTGTATGCGCATCCATATTTCATATTTAGTGTTATTTTACGCACTAGAGTGCATGGTAACAAAAGCCGCAACGTATTACTGACGTCAGAGTTCGCATTATACCGTCATCACTTATTATCGCTCGTTACATTTCAGGCCATAAACGATATGATCAAAGACTTCGAGAAATCCAATATTACATTAAAAGCCACGGAGACATTTCGCAGCTTTGGAGAAGATCTACAAGCCAAAATGAATCAACTTAAGGTACAGTAAGAGGCATTGGTAACTCGGGATAGCATTTCTGTTATAGAATCATTTATTTTTCGAAATGGAAGACATCTGTACGGGTGCCAGTTCCGGTCCGCTGCCACTAACCTAGTTATTGCCACAATTTGCTTGAAAGCATGGACGGAAAAGGATATAGATTTGCCAATGCTTCATTGAGCGCGAAGGGTATTTAGGGTGAAAATGTCAGTTTCGTTTCGAATGCATGTCTTTTCGCATTTTTCTAAGTGATACCATTGAATACGTCAATCTATTCTGGGTATTTAGGCTGAAAATGTCAGTTTCGTTTTGAAGGCATGTCTTTGGCATTTTTCCAAATGATCTCACTGAATATATCAATCTATTCTTATCTGAAATAGATACACATGGTTTGATTTCCTTGAAAAGCTTTGTCAACAAAGAGATTTGCCCGTACGAAAATCTTCTTGCATGATAAAATCGTGGTATGTAAATCTCATTTTTATGCCTGAAAATGAAATTTCTAGACATGAAAATGAACTTTTCATGGATGAAATTTTCAAGTCACGATTAGCCCATGCATGTATCTTTTCCAACGGGTATAGAGAAAAAAATACGTAAATTGTACGTAACCTTTTTTTTAAATATTGTTTTATTTAATTAGTCATGTTTATAGTTGTTAGGTAATGCATGCATTACTAGTGAATGTGGGCTAATCATTTTCTTAGTATGAATACCCATATAAAGTAAACCAATGTGCCTGGATGGTTGTAGATTCCCTTTAATATTAATTCTGCAGTTAATCATGGATGTTTGTTTTCACTAGTATTGATAATAAATTGCCCTGATCATAATGGCTTAGATTGATTATTTCTTACTAGGCCAAAACATATAACTGAAGTCGAATGATTCGAAATATGCAGTATTGCACATGAGGTATCTACTTTTAGGACGATTACTATTATGATATCGTTTTACTGTTATTTTCATGAATCTATTTATCATATAAATCACATTTCAAATGTTATTTTCATTAAGTTTCTGTTATTTTCAGAAAGACGATGCTCGAATAATCATTGGAAGTTTTCAGGAAGATGCTGCGAGGCACGTGTTCTGTCAGGTTTGTTTTACTTACGGCAACTCTTTTCATATGTAGTTTTCTAATCGGCCTGCGCCCTAACCCTATGTGATTGATGTTCAACGTGTACCACACGCTTATATAGCGACGCAGTACCACCTACATTCAACCTCATATGTAGTTTATGCATAGTAAAGTAAAAAAACACACACATATATATACTAGTATATATACCTGTATATATATATATATATATATATATATATATATATATATATATATATATATATATATATATATATATATATATATATATATATATATATAGATAGATAGATAGATAGATAGATAGATAGATATATATATATATATATATATATATATTAAAATCTAACCTAAATCAGTATTTTGTGAATGCACGCGTCCCTCTATGTAAGCATTTTTTCAAATTATGAAGTTATGTTCCTCTTTGAATTTTGTTGCCAGAAAAAATATCTGGAGGACTTTGTTATCAATGAGCATTTTGTTTTGTTCAATCGCGTCATCTCTTTGCTACACTAGTCGAACAACCGGCTGCCAGCGACAGGTTGACCGTTTGCCCCAGCGTTCTAGCTGCATGAGTAAGATTGCCCAAGTATCTAGATAGCAAAGCTATTATTAGCTGTGACGTCACGGTAATACTGTCATATCTGCTCACCGATGCCCGGGCAACGTCCAGGTATGCCATGCATTTTGTCCAGGAATAAAATGTAGGTACTGTATATTTGAAAACCACTCTATTACCCGAAGTCCCGGTAGGCCACGCATTTAGTGTAGGAATAAAATATCGGTACTGTATATGAATATCACACTATTCCTCGATAAAGGATAACGTTCTTTTCTACTATTTAATACTCTCTGATTTCAGGCGTACCGACTGGGAATGTACGGTTCTCGTTACGTGTGGATGCTGGTGGGCTGGTACTCTCACGAGTGGTGGAAGAGGGAAAATGACACCAGCTGCACGCATGACGAGCTGACCAAGGCGGTAGAGGGATACTTTGCCGTGGACACTCTCAGCGCTATTATAGGCACACAAAAGTCAATTGCAAATCTGGTGTGTATCTTCTCCTTCGAATTGACATCCTTTTGATATATCAGACTTAGATAAGTAGGTCCTCGATCGCAGTAAAATAAAACTTAACCCTTTCAAAACTGAGGCTTCTTTCCTCCAAAGCACAAGGACGAAAGGATTTTTGCAAACCATTTAAACTTTGTCATGTTATTATGCATTGGATAGCTCTCACTGAGTACTCTCAGATGAGTACCCACGTGCCAGGGTTTCAGCCACTTTTCAGGGGTTTTGCATTCTTTCGTAATGGCACAATTAGCCACCAGCAGCATAAGGATTAAGCTAAAACTTACCTTAACTTTACTGGAGATGTGAGTTATTGTAATCAGTTTGGACATGGATTGCCTTTTTTTTTATTTCTAATAAATTGACTGTATAACAACTGGCACTTGTCAACCGAAGTATATGGTGTTTATTTCTAAAATGAGATATCTATCAATGAAATTTTTCAAAATAATGTGTGTGTGTATATGTATATGTGTTTGTGTGGAGCTCTTCTCACTGGTGCCATATCTCTTAAAGACAACAGAAGAGTTTGTGCGGCGGTACCGTAGGGCTGTACGTAAAGTAGGGGGCTCCGATCTGATGAGCCCGTCGGCCACACAGGCCTACGACACCATCTGGACCATCGCCATCACTCTCCGCAATGCTATGCACTACTGGGCCACCAACAACCTCTCCAACACCACCATTGACCAGTTCTCCTACAAGGGAGCCGTCAGCGAAATCATGAGGGACAACTTTGTCAGCATCATGGGAAATTTAGATTTCATGGGAGTATCAGTAAGTATATTTTTCTCATTTTGTCAATATATGTTGTGGTCTTAAGTCCGGTATATACAGTGCTGATATTCAATTCCTGCACTAGATGCGTGGGCAGCACGAGCATAGTACATGACGGCATGCCCGATTGCCGCCCAGTTCCCTAGGGATGGATGAATGGGTGATATCGAAACTGAACATACCTTTGATTCGAAAATCACGTGGGTCATTGATGTGCTTTGGTGTCTGTGCAACCAGGCACTAGCAGACGCCCGGTTGACTGGTGTGGTAATCAAATGTCCGCACTGTACGTATATACGTGAGAATTTCCTACTGTTTAGCTACTGATAAGTGCAATCACTATCTTAACCATTTCGCTGTAATGTTCAAACGTAAATGTACTCAACCTTTTAGATCTCTGAGTGAAAGATGTTCCCCTTTTGGGGCAAAGTGCATCATAATGTGTCGCACGTAAAACGAAAAGGGTCGGTACTTTCCCCGAGATGCACACAGCTATCCTTGTAAGCATGCACTGCTTGAACTTTCCATTTCTATATAACCTGTGGACTATATTTAGATATGCCTTATATTTCTCATAACGTGCGTAAAATCCTTGAAAAGTTCAAAGAGACTGTTTATTATAACCTGCACTTGATGACCTGGTCAGGGTATCTTTACACTGGGTGTGCTAGTGAACTAGTTCTATGAAGAATCAGCTATTTGATGGACCACCGAATGGTTGTCTAATTGGCTCCACAGAGTTTGTCCTTGGCAGCACCGCCGCATGAGTGACTCTCAATACTCTATCACTGGGACTCCTCCTATCTGTCTCGGTGAGCCTTCGTCATTAGTGGAGATCAGACTTCCCATCCAGGAACTCTCCCACCTTCCTGATCAATACATTGGAAAATCCTACTGATGTCTTCTGTTGTGTTTGGCTGTCTTATGGTTAACCCATTTCCATCTGCGGTGTACACAGGATCTGGCAAATTTGCACATACAGTACAGACGTTTTATTCGTGCACCAGACGCCCGGACGTCTGCTAGTGCCTGGTTGTACAAACGCCAATGGATAATATGTCAAAAACTAAGCCAATCACATCAATGAATCGAATATACGTTCAGTTGTGAGGTCATCATGCATCCATACCCAGGAAACTGGTAGACAATCGGGCGTGCGGTCGTGTATCATGCCCAGGCTGCCGACGCATTTAGTGAAGGAATTAAATCTCGGCACTGTAACACTTATTTGTAGAAGGTTAAAAATCCTGTAAAACCAGACAGGAACAAGAGCTTTCAGTCAATTATGTGTCAAAGATTTCAAGGAAAGAAATGAAAGTAGGAAACGTAAAAAGATGCCTTCTTAAAAACCTAAATATCATTTACATTTATGCTACTTATTCTAGATGTTTGTTGTGCTACATTTGTTAATCGTTTGGATATTCGGTGCGGATGTCTCTGATCCGTAATATTTTTATTGTGTGTCATTCATTTAAGGGCCCAATATCATTCGATGGTCCAGATCGACAAGGAATCACTGTCCTCGAGCAAAACCAGGGTAAGCAGAATATGTTTAGTTAAATACTGTAGATTCACAAAAGATTGTGTAGAGTAAATTTTGCAAATTTACAGAAAATCGAATTGTACGTTTTTTAACTTTGCGAATTGGCCGCAACATGGGGTGCCAGCTATACACTTAAAGTGGCAGCACTAATCATTGCGAATTTAAATTTTGGGTCCAAGGTTAAACGCAAAAAACGCAAAAATAAACTAACGCAATCTTTTTCAAATTTACAGTATCTATGTCCATATGTGTCGTGGTAAGTAACGATGACATTATTTTTCTGATCATATAATGATACCCTAAAGTTTGAATGTACGTATGTATATTTATTGACTATGATGGCTCTCGCGATAAAGGGCGATAATAGTGTAACTACTTAGCCGAATAAAATGAAATGCATTTATTTATTAAAATGTACAAATACAATACACGACTATTTTATGAGAATACTTCATTAGAAAATCGGGTTTTGAGATATGATGTCTTATATGACTAATGCTTTATTTATGTTTCATCTGTGCAGGAGGAACAGTGGCGAGAATAGCTTTGTTTTATCCTGAGAATAATACGCTGGACCTCAAGTGTTCTGGCTGCCAGTCAATTATTTGGACAGGTAAGGAACGTTTATGTTAGATCTTTAACCCATTCATGCCTGGAGATATGCCTACAAGTGTCATCTGGAACTATGACATTTTTGAATTGTGGAATTAAACGTTAGTTCACAAAATACTTTAGTAACATTTCACTATAGAATTATTTTCAAAGAATGCTATGAACATTAAGATGTTACCATTGTGCAACATATGCATCTATATCTATTGACTGTATTTAACGTGCAAAAGAGCACATATGGAAAATATAAAGGCATTTTAGAAATAGACCTCTAATAAAAATGAGAACTTAAACGAATACACATACAAATGTAGGTGCAGCTATCTAAAGTAAACAAGTGTGGAGCACAGAATTTTAACTCAATAGCATTAGAAAAATGTCAATGACAATTTTTATTGACTGGAATTTGCATCACAAAAATCATACATTTTTAAAAACAAATGAAAATTAACATAAAGGGTACGATCTCTGTCTGTCCAACAAGTGGAAAGATCCCAGCGAAGAACATAATTTTAACTCTAATAGTTTTCAACAAAATGGCAATGACAATTATGAATATGTTTGTATTTTTATTGACTATACTTTCCTACACAAAATCATACATTTTTCAAAAACAAATGAAAAATAACATACAGGGTATGATGTCTGTCTGTCCAACAACGAAGAACGGAATTTTAACTCAATAATATTCAACAAAATGTCAATGACAACTATAAATTTATGTATGTACTTTTATTGAATCTAACTCGCATCACAAAAATCATAGATTTTTTCAAACACAAATGAAAAAATACCACATAGGGTATGATGTCTGTGTGTCTAACATGTCGAAAGGTCCTAGCGGAGAAGAGAATTTTATCTCAATAGTGTTCAACAAAATGTCAATGACAATTATGAATATATGTATTTATCTTTATTGACTACAACTCGCATCCCAAAAACCATACACATGAGAAATAACATATAAGGTATGATGTCTGTCTGTCTGTGTGTCCCACAGGTGGAAAGGTGCCAGCGGACAAGTACACAATAAAAAGCCGTGTGTTGGTCATACTTCCTGCTGTCTTCATCCCCATCGCCGCCACATCCACACTGGGCATCGTCTTCGCCGTCAGCTTCCTATCATTCAACCTCTACCACAGAAAACTCAAGTAAGTCATTTTTACTTGACGTGTAAATGGTAGCACTATTTAAGATAAAAGGGTTACTGTATAACTGGTATTTTTACAGGCATCTCATTTTCGCTATTTTCGCGCTCCCCTTTAAAGCGACAAAATAACATCCTTCAAATTAATATCTATATAGTAATAGATGTATTGCTTGATTGCGCGAATTTAAAATAGCACAAATACCCTCCAGCATGGCTATAAAGCGAATTTTTCAGCACTCCAAAGCAGTATGCAGTAAGTGTTCGTTTCGCTGCTTCTTATCATCGGTTAGTGTTTTAATGAATGTGTTCGTATAATAAAGTGTATAAGGCTGAGCATAGATGTGAGTGAATTTGCACATGTAGGTAGGATTTCCTGGGGCAAACCTATTACTGCCCCCCCCCCCCCCCCCACCCTAATTAACAACGTCCTCGCGCACATAATGCAGTACCGACGTTTAATTCCAGCACTAGATGCCTGGGCAGCCAGAGCATAATACACAACCGCACACCCCATTGCCACCCAGTTTTATGGCCATGGATGCTCGGCCGATGAAAACTGAATGTAGCTTTGATTGACAAGCTACGTGGGTCATTGATGTGCTTGGCTTATTTTTTGACATGTTATCCATGTGTTTGTACAACCAGGCACTAGCAGACGTCCTGTCGATTGGTGCAGGAATTAAATCTCTATACTGTATGTGCCTTATATAGAGGATGTAGCAGGTGTGTATGAATTCGTTTTGTTAATATCTGGATTTGACATTGTCTTTCTTATACTTTTCAGATACATAAAATTGTCAAGCCCCAAATTAAACAATATGGCAGTGATCGGCTGTATATTTGTATATTCCGCTGTTGTGTTGCTGGGTTTTGACGATACCTCAATGAAAAGTGCCCTCCAGTGGCAAGTGGTCTGTTCGGTAAGTACCTTTACTGCCCATGCAAAGCGTTTCATACATGAAAATTTGTGGCATGGAAATTTCAGTTTCCTGCATGAGAATATAAATTCCATGCATGAAAGTGAACGTTTGCCAAAATATGTTCATGGATGACAGTAGATTGTGCTTGCCGTTTGATAATCACTTTGGTGAAATAAAAAAGTAACCATTAGGCAAAAAGGTATCAGACATACGTATGTTTTCATTCCTAAACTAACTGCTGCATTTCAGTGTCCAGTTTTCAAATTGTTAGAAAATAAAATACACACTCCATGTACATGTGGTAACCTTCAATTATCTCATAATCAAATTTCGTGAACGAATCATGAGATGTGTGTTATATTCAAGCAATGGTTCACATTTGTGTTTGGTACGTGTGTATGAATTAGCCCGTAACTGCTGCTGATACTATTATCAGTTTATCTTCAACTGGTTTAGATTAACATAATTCATTTATTCAATTGTGGCGTTCCTTTCTTTCCTCAATGAGGCATAATTCCGTGTTGAGGCGCGTGATACAAGGAGAGATGTATTGAAGCAGTCATAAATAAGTTCCACACTATCGCCCCTTAATAAATCACATTAATTTTCTCCACTTTACACTTTTTTCCCACTAACAAATCAAACAAATCGCATTAATTATCCACACCCCATGTATTTGAAACACTACTTACCCAATAACTATTCCATCAGGGCAAATCTGGCTGATAATGAGGGTAGGCAATGTACTACAGGATGCATTGATGGAGGAAATTCCTGCTGTCAAATTCAATTTGTCTTGCTTGGGAAGTCAGGTGAAGGGGCTAGGATGATGTGAATGATGACTGATGTCAATGTGGGCTACTGGCCAAGTCCTTTATAGTATTTTACATAAAGGATTTACATTATTTTGGTATTTGGCGTCGTAGATATGAAAATATAGGTAATATGTGTTATCGCTGTTGTGTTTACATAAACGCATAGAAATGGAGACAGTTGTTTTCTCTGTTGCTAACACTGCAGGTATTTCCTCTTGTTAACTGTGTATTTGGTTTTGCTCATTAGTGTTGACCATTGCAATGATTTTTGATTTGAAACGAAACGTCGAACAAGGCTCAAAGGTCTCAGAATAGTCAATTGTTTTTCAGATAATGAATTTGGGCGTGCATTAGTAAATGAAGAACCATACATTTGTTTATATACAAACAATACACACACACTGTGCCAGCCTGCTATTTATGTTCGTGTAATTGTTTTGCTGATAAATGAATGTGAGCCATGTGGCTTATTAGCTTCCTAACAGGGAACTAACTATGGCCCAAAAATGACCGAGTGGGAGATATATATACCGCGAAGAAAAATGGACGCGAAAACAAACCACTTTGTTGCATGCGCAGAAAAAAGCTCATTCCACCTTTCCTATCTGTTTCAGACTCGAGCATTCCTGTTCGCTGCCGGATTCTCTCTTTCATTCGGAGCCATGTTTACCAAGACTTATCGTGTATATCAGATTTTCACTCGCGCCCACAGTGGCCTTGTTAAGAGTAAGGTGGGTACATTAACCTTTGCTGCCGCCCCGCCGAGGGAGCTCTGAATATTTCATAGTTTCATTGCATGATCTTCCCTCTAGGGGCGTACAATTTAATCGTCCACTGATCCTCCAGTTAATCTCGTTCTGCCTTTGTGGTCCAACTAATCCATCTAATCCCTCACTTGTGCACATGGCTTGTGGCCCTACAGTGACCACTCTACAGTATAGCTTTACATATAAGCAAAATGGATAATGTGCGTATATCTTCAAGGAAGGGGATAGGCTTATTTTGTACTGTAGAAACTTATTTGATGCCTCGTATATAGAACAATAGCCTGAATTGTGGACTCTGTTCTCAAATGTTTATATGTTTATATTTCTCTTCGCGCTCACCTCAATTATGCAATCTTTCTTTCAATAGTATGTGTTGGCATCTTTATATTCCCTATGGTGGAACTCTCACTATGCATTACTTTCATCTCATTTGTACCTTTTCAATATATATGGACAATTCCGACAATGAAAATGATATTCTAAATTAAAAAGAAATAAAAATAATGATTAAACAATAAGCATGACCTCAGTTGAACATATGATATATCATGGCTTATTTTCGAATTCTTTATACCACGACCATTTTCTTGTTGTCTTTTACATTGTGGACCGACATAAATTACATATACCGTATGTTTTCTTATTTCAGCTCCTCAAAGACAAACAGCTTCTGTTTATCATATGTGCTCTTTTGGCACTAGATTCGGTGCTAATACTACTGTGGGTTGTGATAGATCCTATGCACAGAGAGATACGAAACTTTACAAAAGAGGTAAATACTGATATTCACTTCTCAGAACATCATTGTTTTTGTTTGCTTTAACTTCTTATTTGCAGTAGCAGTAGTAGTAGTAGTAGTAGTAGTAGTAGTAGTAGTAGTAGTAGTAGTAGTAGTAGTATAGTAGTAGTAGTAGTAGTAGTAGTAGTAGTAGTAGTAGTAGTGGAAGTAGTGACCGTGATATGGATTCGTAAGGATAATGGCGTCAAACTGGTTCATTTGGGATTCTACTGTTTTAGTTATACTCTCGACTTCATGGATGTAATTCAGTATGGCTTGAAATCCAAACCTAAATTGTGCACATGGGGGCTTCTAGTTATTATCATTATTGTTATTATCATTATTATTATTATTAGTAGTAGTAGTATTGTTATTTTTAATATAATTATTATAATTATTATTATTATTATATTATTATGATTATCATCATCATTATAATTGATATTAAGATTATCATTTATGGTTATTTGGATCTCGCTATTTTTCATTTTTTATACTTTAAAGCTCAGGCCAGATATGTCAATTACATATGAAGATTATCTTCCCTAGATTCAGGCTATAGTGCGGTCGTATTCTCTGACTAAAAGAGACAAACCTGAGTAACAAACATGTATGGTGACCTCCCTTCATCTTAGGATATGCTTCATGTGGTATGAGTTACACGATTGAGGCCTACTCCCACATTCCCTGTGTTCAGTCGAGATCAAAGACTGAGCTTCAATCGTATTTATTCAAGGTAGAACATGACAATCCTGCTTTGAAAATTGGGTTATTAAGACTCCTGTTTATTGCTAAGGTCCATTTCCGAGAAATATCGATCATGACTAACCGATGTTCATTTGACGACCTCATGCAAAAGTCCAATAACTAATTAGCCCGTATGGATAGATCAATGGCACCCCGCCTTCTCTCCATTATCGCCCAGTCATCCGTCGCTAACCTATGTTCTTTATAGGATTTGGTTTTTGAAAAATAGAGTGCGCTTTGAATATATGTGTACTCATAATTGGGGTTAGGTGGTGGTTTCCGTCGGGTACTCCGGTTTCCTCCACTACTTACACCGACTAGTCACGAATAAGCCACAATTGGCATAAATGTGACGAAAAACAAAATTCCAAATTCCAAACACAAAATATATAATTCTCTGAAATGGACATATTAATGTACAAATTGAACATATTGATATTGAAATGCATTTTTCTTTTTCAGGCGTCAGAGACAGATCTGGATTTACTGTACATACCTCAGCTGTCAAAATGCCACTCCCGACACCTGGATAAGTGGATGGGAGTATTCTATGCCTTTAAGGGACTTCTATTGATATTTGGTGTCTACATGGCCTGGGAAACTCGCCACGTAAAGATTCCTGCGCTGAACGACTCTCAGTACATTGGACTGAATGTGTATAACGTTGTCATAATGAGTGTGATAGTAGTAGCCTTATCAAGCCTTCTGTCTGATGAGCCTACCTTAGCCTATGCAATCGTCTCTTCCTTCATATTGCTTTCCACCACAATCGCGCTATGCCTGCTATTTGTGCCCAAGGTAAGGAAACATTCAACTTTATAGTTTATACGGATGAGCAAGGCATACACAGATACGTACAGACATGTATACAAACAAACAAGCATACATAATGTACATACATACACATACATTTAAGTACATATACACACCCACACAAATATGTATATATATATATATATAATATATATATATATATATATATATATATATATATATATGTATATATATATATTGATAGATATTGATATATATATATATATATATATATATATATATATATATATATATATATATATATATATATATATATATATTGATATATATATATATATATTGATATATATATATATATATACATATATATATATATATATATATATATTGATATATATATATATATATATATATATATATATGTGTTTGTGTGTATGTATATATATATATATATATATATATATATATATATATATATATATATATATATATATATATATATACACTGTATATATATATATACATATATATATATATATATATATATATATATATATATATATATATATATATACATATATATATATATATGTATATATATATACGTACATATACATACATATATAAATATATATATATATATATATATATATATATATATATATATATATATATATATATATATACATAACAATAAAAGAATGTATTTCTTTGCGTTTTAAAAATGATAAAATATTCAATTGCTGCATTAGTATCAAAGACATGTTACTTTACGAATCGTACTTTCACACGGAATCTGTTACGAGATTAATGGGAAGGCATCGGCAAAACATTCCATAAAATGAAAAAGAGAACAGTATGCATTCTTTTAATGTATTAAGCGAATCTTCTTTCCATCAATCACCCAGAGGATATCATAAGTGACACTCTTCTTCTTGATGACTGATTGCTTTTGATGTTTACCTGATTAACTGATATCTTTCAAAACATCAAAAACTATCAAATCGGCTTCGTAAAGAGTTGTTTGGCATGCGAGAGTGCAATTCATCGTTCTGCCAGGTAAACTTCATTGCTTACAAGACTAAATGTCTCAATGAAAATTGTATCTGCAAGAAGGGACTATCGTGCATTGCAGTCTCGTGTTGTGCTGTGAACAAATCGAAATGTCCACTTTATTCTATTTGAAATATGCAGTATCATACAGTACAGACTTTTAGTTCCTGCACCCGTCGACTGGACGTCTGCCAGTGCCTAGGTTTACAATCACCCATGGATAACATGTCATAAATACGCCAAGCACATCACTGACCAACATACCTTGCTAATCAAAGCTACATTCATTTGTTAGGTCATCTATGCATCCATATCCAGGAAACTGGTTGGCAATTGGGTGTGCGGTCGCTTGGGCATACCCGAGCTGCACATGCATTTAGTGCAGGAATTTTATGTCGGCACTGTACCTGAAGCCAAATAGCGTCAGAAAGTCGTCTTGATAACGTCCAGTTCTAGAAAGATCCTAAAAACAGAGCTATTTTAATTTGCATTGAGGATTTGCCTACATTCTCTGATCGAGATTATAAGACATAACAGTGTAGATAAACATTTGCATTGTACCATACTGCATTTATTGACTGTGAATCTCTTGTACAAAATATACAAATATATTTTGCACAAAAATGTAAAACATGCTATGAATGTGTGGTTAAACCAGTGTTTCTTCAATTTTCAAGTGTTGTTTTGTTTCAGATATATGCCATCATGACCCATGGTGGTAATCCTGTGATTGCGTCAGCTGGGCTGACGGTCGAGGCTAATACTCGACGCTTTGCCACAGATGAGAAAAAAGAACTACTTTACAGGGCGGAAGTGCAAAACAGAGTCTATAAGCGTGAGCTGGTTGAGGTAGGAATTTTTGTCGTATTGTTACGCTTTGTTTACCCGCTGCACTCACAGTTTTAGAGTTTATATATAGAATGAATGCACATGGAGGCCATAAAAAATGTCCAACATTTCAATACGTCAGTGCTTTAAGGTAATGGACAAACAATAGTATTCGTTACTGGTACACGTCTATTGTTTGCCAAAATCTGCTCACTGTCCCTCACAACTGACCTTGTTCGATCTTGGCTCAGTGTATGTGAGAAAGTTGCCAATGACTTAAATTTAGGTGGTGTTTTTCCCTGGCTTCACCCGTTTTCTTTACCATTCTCACATGTCTACTTTTTTATTATGAAGGATCAAATGAAAACATGCTTTAGACTATGTAATAAGACAACATAGTGTAACTATTTGAGGTATATACAGTTTAATATTCTACACAATAGATTAGTGACTCAGACATTATTAAAGAAAATGGTCAAATCAGAATCTGAGTCCTGGCGATACTGTAAAGAAATAGATTCACAAGTAATGCATTTCTGGAAAAATGTTGAAAAATGAGTGAGAAAAGATATTCAATCTCATCACAAAATGTGTGACTTGGATAAAGTGTTTGGCAATCCCAAAACTTCCTACTTGACTTAAGACTTAATATGTCAGACAAAGTGACGATAAACGAAATTCAAATCTAATTCCTATCTCAGCTGCATATTCGCTATAACAGTATGCCTGTAGCTTTATTGACTCGGCTGTATAACTTAAAGGGCGGTTCATTCTTGACCACTCGTCACGTATCCTTTTAAAGGTCATATTATAGACTGTACAATACACACCTGATTGACATGTCTGTTGCCATGGCAAAATATTTGCTAGGAATGATAACAGCTGCTGCAGCCGATACCTAAACCGATAGACAGGCATATGAGTCTAAAACGGACAGCAATCAGTGCATACATATTTGCATCAGTTCAGTTACTGTAAATTCGGAAAAGATTGCGTTTATTTTTTGCGTTTTTTAGCGTTTAGCTTCGGACGCAAAATTATAATTTCCAATGATAAGTGCTGCCACTTTAAGTGTATAGCTGGCACTCCATGTTGTGGCCAAATCGCAAAGTTAAAAAACCGCAAAAATCAAAAATCTATTTCCTGTAATTTCGCAAAATTTACTCTACACAATATTTTGTGAATCTGCAGTAGTCATGCCCACAGTCACTGAAAGATGCTTCTTACCTAAGGCCACTTTTTCTGTTAAAGGAAGATTTTTTCCAGAAATCAATGCAAGAGGGAGATAAAAATGTTTTTAAAGAGTGAAAAGCCAGTTATACATGTTAAAACATATCCTTATCGTCAAAAACCTATGCATACATTCTGTTAGGTTTGGATACAGGTATCTTTTCATATGATCGGATGGTTTGCACCAGAAATCTAAGTCTGCCATGTGTTAAAACATGGTCACAAATATAGCCACACAGTCACAAATATAGCTTTTAAGGAATAACTTTTCAACAACTTTCCTTATCAACTTTTTTTCAATGAGGGACCCAAAATCAACGAGAGATTTTTCTAAAACAGAAAATAAAACGGACACCAAACACAGCATAACTATTGATAGCTTATGAAAATCTTCGGAATTTTACTTTCTTATATTATGTGATTTGTATAAAATTATCTGGAATGTGTTTTGGCATCAGTTCACTCAGTCATGCCCACAACCATTGAAAGATGCTTCTTACCTAAGAGTTATAAAACTTACCTTCTGTTCCCCATAGGGGAAATGGAACTTTGAAACCGTGACATATGTAATTGATTTTAAAGATTGCCTGTCTTCATATATTGTAAATGTGGTCTTGAGTACATTTCTTTCTTTTTGCAACTACGGTTAATTTTATACGGTGCCTGTGTATTTTGGTTACAGCTACTACTTCTGCATGTACTATTACATGTAGTATTACTACTACTACTACTACTACTACTACTACTACTACTACTACTACTACTACTACTGCTACTACTGCTACTACTACTACTATTACTACTACTACTACTACTTCTACTACTACTACTACTACTACTACTACTACTACTTCTTCTACTACTACTACTACTAGTGGCCTTTGTCTTCGGATAAGAAGTGTGACTTACGTTATTCAATGCACGTTGTGTTTGTTATCTCTACAGTGTCTACCTTGTAGGATTTCGTGGGGAATATTATGATATAAACGTTAGCGTAGAGTGCCACATACAAATTAGTATACGTAAAATAAAGGTCAAAGTCTTACAGTGACTATCTTCTGCATACGTTATGAATGGCTTTTTATCGTTAACCCTTTCTGCTTCATAATTCACATATTCAACCCTTTCTGTTCAGCTCGAGCAAGAGGTTAACCGGCTGCAGCGCCTGATCGAGATTCCTCTCCAGCCCTACGCCCACATGAACGATGACATCATGTACCTACTGCCCGAATCCAAGGTCGACTGC
>OZ012690.1:27017766-27030266 GCA_963942565.1 Maea johnstoni
CTCAGCACTGAGGGCCTGCCCTGATGGGCTAGTGGTCTAAAGTGTTGCTATTGACTTCGTGTTGCCTCTCAGCACTGAGGGCCTGCCCTGATGGGTTAGTGGTCTAAAGTGTTGCTATTGACTTCGTGTTGCCTCTCAGCACTGAGGGCCTGCCCTGATGGGTTAGTGGTCTAAAGTGTTGCTATTGACTTCGTGTTGCTTCTCAGCACTGAGGGCCTGCCCTGATGGGCTAGTGGTCTAAAGTGTTGCTATTGACTTCGTGTTGCCTCTCAGCACTGAGGGCCTGCCCTGATGGGCTAGTGGTCTAAAGTGTTGCCTCTCACCACTGAGGGCATGCCCTGATGGGTTAGTGGTCTAAAGTGTTGCTATTGACTTTGTGTTGCCTCTCAGCACTGAGGGCCTGCCCTGATGGGTTAGTGGTCTAAAGTGTTGCTATTGACTTCGTGTTGCCTCTCAGCACTGAGGGCCTGCCCTGATGGGCTAGTGGTCTAAAGTGTTGCCACTGACTGCTTGCTGTCTCTCACCACTGAGGGCCTGCCCTGATGGGCTAGTGGTCTAAAGTGTTGCTATTGACTTCGTGTTGCCTCTCAGCGCTGAGGGCCTGCCCTGATGGGTTAGTGGTCTAAAGTGTTGCTATTGACTTCGTGTTGCCTCTCAGCACTGAGGGCCTGCCCTGATGGGCTAGTGGTCTAAAGTGTTGCTATTGACTTCGTGTTGCCTCTCAGCACTGAGGGCCTGCCCTGATGGGTTAGTGGTCTAAAGTGTTGCTATTGACTTCGTGTTGCCTCTCAGCACTGAGGGCCTGCCCTGATGGGTTAGTGGTCTAAAGTGTTGCTATTGACTTCGTGTTGCCTCTCAGCACTGAGGGCCTGCCCTGATGGGCTAGTGGTCTAAAGTGTTGCTATTGACTTCGTGTTGCCTCTCAGCACTGAGGGCCTGCCCTGATGGGCTAGTGGTCTTAAAGGTGTTGCCACTGACTGCTTGCTGTCTCTCACCACTGAGGGCATGCCCTGATGGGCTAGTGGTCTTAAAGGTGTTGCCACTGACTGCTTGCTGTCTCTCACCACTGTGGGCATGCCCTGATGGGCTAGTGGTCTTAAAGGTGTTGCCACTGACTGCTTGCTGTCTCTCACCACTGAGGGCATGCCCTGATGGGCTAGTGGTCTTAAATGTGTTGCCACTGACTGCTTGCTGTCTCTCACCACTGAGGGCCTGCCCTGATGGGCTAGTGGTCTAAAGTGTTGCTATTGACTTCGTGTTGCCTCTCAGCACTGAGGGCCTGCCCTGATGGGCTAGTGGTCTAAAGTGTTGCTATTGACTTCGTGTTGCCTCTCACCACTGAGGGCCTGCCCTGATGGGTTAGTGGTCTAAAGTGTTGCTATTGACTTCGTGTTGCCTCTCAGCGCTGAGGGCCTGCCCTGATGGGTTAGTGGTCTAAAGTGTTGCTATTGACTTCGTGTTGCCTCTCAGCACTGAGGGCCTGCCCTGATGGGCTAGTGGTCTAAAGTGTTGCTATTGACTTCGTGTTGCCTCTCACCACTGAGGGCATGCCCTGATGGCCTAGTGGTCTAAGGTGTTGCCACTGACTGCTTGCTGTCTCTCACCACAGGGCCTGCCCCGATGGGCTAGTGGTCTAAGGTGTTGCCACTGACTACGTGTTTTCTCTCAGCGCTGAGGGCCTGCCCTGATGGGCTAGTGGTCTAAAGTGTTGCCTCTCAGCGCTGAGGGCCTGCCCTGATGGGTTAGTGGTCTAAAGTGTTGCTATTGACTTCGTGTTGCCTCTCAGCACTGAGGGCCTGCCCTGATGGGCTAGTGGTCTAAAGTGTTGCTATTGACTTCGTGTTGCCTCTCAGCACTGAGGGCCTGCCCTGATGGGCTAGTGGTCTAAAGTGTTGCTATTGACTTCGTGTTGCCTCTCAGCACTGAGGGCCTGCCCTGATGGGTTAGTGGTCTAAAGTGTTGCTATTGACTACGTGTTGCCTCTCAGCGCTGAGGGCCTGCCCTGATGGGCTAGTGGTCTAAAGTGTTGCTATTGACTTTGTGTTGCCTCTCAGCACTGAGGGCCTGCCCTGATGGGTTAGTGGTCTAAAGTGTTGCTATTGACTTCGTGTTGCCTCTCAGCACTGAGGGCCTGCCCTGATGGGCTAGTGGTCTAAAGTGTTGCTATTGACTTCGTGTTGCCTCTCAGCACTGAGGGCCTGCCCTGATGGGCTAGTGGTCTAAAGTGTTGCTATTGACTTCGTGTTGCCTCTCAGCACTGAGGGCCTGCCCTGATGGGCTAGTGGTCTAAAGTGTTGCCTCTCACCACTGAGGGCATGCCCTGATGGGTTAGTGGTCTAAAGTGTTGCTATTGACTTTGTGTTGCCTCTCAGCACTGAGGGCCTGCCCTGATGGGTTAGTGGTCTAAAGTGTTGCTATTGACTTCGTGTTGCCTCTCAGCACTGAGGGCCTGCCCTGATGGGCTAGTGGTCTAAAGTGTTGCCACTGACTGCTTGCTGTCTCTCACCACTGAGGGCCTGCCCTGATGGGCTAGTGGTCTAAAGTGTTGCTATTGACTTCGTGTTGCCTCTCAGCGCTGAGGGCCTGCCCTGATGGGTTAGTGGTCTAAAGTGTTGCTATTGACTTCGTGTTGCCTCTCAGCACTGAGGGCCTGCCCTGATGGGCTAGTGGTCTAAAGTGTTGCTATTGACTTCGTGTTGCCTCTCAGCACTGAGGGCCTGCCCTGATGGGTTAGTGGTCTAAAGTGTTGCTATTGACTTCGTGTTGCCTCTCAGCACTGAGGGCCTGCCCTGATGGGTTAGTGGTCTAAAGTGTTGCTATTGACTTCGTGTTGCCTCTCAGCACTGAGGGCCTGCCCTGATGGGCTAGTGGTCTAAAGTGTTGCTATTGACTTCGTGTTGCCTCTCAGCACTGAGGGCCTGCCCTGATGGGCTAGTGGTCTTAAAGGTGTTGCCACTGACTGCTTGCTGTCTCTCACCACTGAGGGCATGCCCTGATGGGCTAGTGGTCTTAAAGGTGTTGCCACTGACTGCTTGCTGTCTCTCACCACTGTGGGCATGCCCTGATGGGCTAGTGGTCTTAAAGGTGTTGCCACTGACTGCTTGCTGTCTCTCACCACTGAGGGCATGCCCTGATGGGCTAGTGGTCTTAAATGTGTTGCCACTGACTGCTTGCTGTCTCTCACCACTGAGGGCATGCCCTGATGGGCTAGTGGTCTAAAGTGTTGCTATTGACTTCGTGTTGCCTCTCAGCACTGAGGGCCTGCCCTGATGGGCTAGTGGTCTAAAGTGTTGCTATTGACTTCGTGTTGCCTCTCACCACTGAGGGCCTGCCCTGATGGGTTAGTGGTCTAAAGTGTTGCTATTGACTTCGTGTTGCCTCTCAGCACTGAGGGCCTGCCCTGATGGGTTAGTGGTCTAAAGTGTTGCTATTGACTTCGTGTTGCCTCTCAGCACTGAGGGCCTGCCCTGATGGGCTAGTGGTCTAAAGTGTTGCTATTGACTTCGTGTTGCCTCTCACCACTGAGGGCATGCCCTGATGGCCTAGTGGTCTAAGGTGTTGCCACTGACTGCTTGCTGTCTCTCACCACAGGGCCTGCCCCGATGGGCTAGTGGTCTAAGGTGTTGCCACTGACTACGTGTTTTCTCTCAGCGCTGAGGGCCTGCCCTGATGGGCTAGTGGTCTAAAGTGTTGCCTCTCAGCGCTGAGGGCCTGCCCTGATGGGTTAGTGGTCTAAAGTGTTGCTATTGACTTCGTGTTGCCTCTCAGCACTGAGGGCCTGCCCTGATGGGCTAGTGGTCTAAAGTGTTGCTATTGACTTCGTGTTGCCTCTCAGCACTGAGGGCCTGCCCTGATGGGCTAGTGGTCTAAAGTGTTGCTATTGACTTCGTGTTGCCTCTCAGCACTGAGGGCCTGCCCTGATGGGTTAGTGGTCTAAAGTGTTGCTATTGACTACGTGTTGCCTCTCAGCGCTGAGGGCCTGCCCTGATGGGCTAGTGGTCTAAAGTGTTGCTATTGACTTTGTGTTGCCTCTCAGCACTGAGGGCCTGCCCTGATGGGTTAGTGGTCTAAAGTGTTGCTATTGACTTCGTGTTGCCTCTCAGCACTGAGGGCCTGCCCTGATGGGCTAGTGGTCTAAAGTGTTGCTATTGACTTCGTGTTGCCTCTCAGCACTGAGGGCCTGCCCTGATGGGCTAGTGGTCTAAAGTGTTGCTATTGACTTCGTGTTGCCTCTCAGCACTGAGGGCATGCCCTGATGGGCTAGTGGTCTAAAGTGTTGCCACTAACTGCTTGCTGTCTCTCACCACTGAGGGCATGCCCTGATGGGCTAGTGGTCTTAAAGGTGTTGCCACTGACTGCTTGCTGTCTCTCACCACTGAGGGCATGCCCTGATGGGCTAGTGGTCTTAAAGGTGTTGCCACTGACTGCTTGCTGTCTCTCACCACTGTGGGCATGCCCTGATGGGCTAGTAGTCTTAAAGGTGTTGCCACTGACTGCTTGCTGTCTCTCACCACTGAGGGCATGCCCTGATGGGCTAGTGGTCTTAAATGTGTTGCCACTGACTGCTTGCTGTCTCTCACCACTGAGGGCATGCCCTGATGGGCTAGTGGTCTAAAGTGTTGCTATTGACTTCGTGTTGCCTCTCAGCACTGAGGGCCTGCCCTGATGGGCTAGTGGTCTAAAGTGTTGCTATTGACTTCGTGTTGCCTCTCAGCACTGAGGGCCTGCCCTGATGGGTTAGTGGTCTAAAGTGTTGCTATTGACTTCGTGTTGCCTCTCAGCACTGAGGGCCTGCCCTGATGGGCTAGTGGTCTAAAGTGTTGCTATTGACTTCGTGTTGCCTCTCAGCACTGAGGGCCTGCCCTGATGGGTTAGTGGTCTAAAGTGTTGCTATTGACTTCGTGTTGCCTCTCAGCACTGAGGGCCTGCCCTGATGGGCTAGTGGTCTAAAGTGTTGCTATTGACTTCGTGTTGCCTCTCACCACTGAGGGCATGCCCTGATGGCCTAGTGGTCTAAGGTGTTGCCACTGACTGCTTGCTGTCTCTCACCACAGGGCCTGCCCCGATGGGCTAGTGGTCTAAGGTGTTGCCACTGACTACGTGTTGTCTCTCAGCGCTGAGGGCCTGCCCTGATGGGCTAGTGGTCTAAAGTGTTGCCTCTCAGCGCTGAGGGCCTGCCCTGGTGGGTTAGTGGTCTAAAGTGTTGCTATTGACTTCGTGTTGCCTCTCAGCACTGAGGGCCTGCCCTGATGGGTTAGTGGTCTAAAGTGTTGCTATTGACTTCGTGTTGCCTCTCAGCACTGAGGGCCTGCCCTGATGGGTTAGTGGTCTAAAGTGTTGCTATTGACTTTGTGTTGCCTCTCAGCACTGAGGGCCTGCCCTGATGGGTTAGTGGTCTAAAGTGTTGCTATTGACTTCGTGTTGCCTCTCAGCACTGAGGGCCTGCCCTGATGGGCTAGTGGTCTAAAGTGTTGCCACTGACTGCTTGCTGCCTCTCACCACTGAGGGCATGCCCTGATGGGCTAGTGGTCTAAAGTGTTGCTATTGACTTCGTGTTGCCTCTCAGCACTGAGGGCCTGCCCTGATGGGCTAGTGGTCTAAAGTGTTGCCACTGACTGCTTGCTGTCTCTCACCACTGAGGGCCTGCCCTGATGGGCTAGTGGTCTAAAGTGTTGCTATTGACTTCGTGTTGCCTCTCAGCACTGAGGGCCTGCCCTGATGGGCTAGTGGTCTAAAGTGTTGCCACTGACTGCTTGCTGCCTCTCACCACTGAGGGCATGCCCTGATGGGCTAGTGGTCTAAAGTGTTGCTATTGACTTCGTGTTGCCTCTCAGCACTGAGGGCCTGCCCTGATGGGCTAGTGGTCTAAAGTGTTGCCACTGACTGCTTGCTGCCTCTCACCACTGAGGGCATGCCCTGATGGGCTAGTGGTCTAAAGTGTTGCTATTGACTTCGTGTTGCCTCTCAGCACTGAGGGCCTGCCCTGATGGGCTAGTGGTCTAAAGTGTTGCCACTGACTGCTTGCTGCCTCTCACCACTGAGGGCCTGCCCTGATGGGCTAGTGGTCTAAAGTGTTGCTATTGACTTCGTGTTGCCTCTCAGCACTGAGGGCCTGCCCTGATGGGCTAGTGGTCTAAAGTGTTGCCACTGACTGCTTGCTGCCTCTCACCACTGAGGGCATGCCCTGATGAGCTAGTGTTCTAAAGTGTTGCTATTGACTTCGTGTTGCCTCTCAGCACTGAGGGCCTGCCCTGATGGGTTAGTGGTCTAAAGTGTTGCTATTGACTACGTGTTGCCTCTCAGCACTGAGGGCCTGCCCTGATGGGTTAGTGGTCTAAAGTGTTGCTATTGACTTCGTGTTGCCTCTCAGCACTGAGGGCCTGCCCTGATGGGCTAGTGGTCTTAAAGGTGTTGCCACTGACTGCTTGCTGTCTCTCACCACTGAGGGCATGCCCTGATGGGCTAGTGGTCTAAAGTGTTGCCTCTCAGCACTGAGGGCATGCCCTGATGGGTTAGTGGTCTAAAGTGTTGCTATTGACTTCGTGTTGCCTCTCAGCACTGAGGGCCTGCCCTGATGGGTTAGTGGTCTAAAGTGTTGCTATTGACTTCGTGTTGCCTCTCAGCACTGAGGGCCTGCCCTGATGGGCTAGTGGTCTAAAGTGTTGCTATTGACTTCGTGTTGCCTCTCAGCACTGAGGGCCTGCCCTGATGGGTTAGTGGTCTAAAGTGTTGCTATTGACTTCGTGTTGCCTCTCAGCACTGAGGGCCTGCCCTGATGGGCTAGTGGTCTAAAGTGTTGCTATTGACTTCGTGTTGCCTCTCAGCACTGAGGGCCTGCCCTGATGGGCTAGTGGTCTAAAGTGTTGCTATTGACTTCGTGTTGCCTCTCACCACTGAGGGCCTGCCCTGATGGGCTAGTGGTCTAAAGTGTTGCCACTGACTGCTTGCTGCCTCTCACCACTGAGGGCATGCCCTGATGGGCTAGTGGTCTAAAGTGTTGCTATTGACTTCGTGTTGCCTCTCAGCGCTGAGGGCCTGCCCTGATGGGTTAGTGGTCTAAAGTGTTGCCTCTCAGCGCTGAGGGCCTGCCCTGATGGGTTAGTGGTCTAAAGTGTTGCTATTGACTTCGTGTTGCCTCTCACCACTGAGGGCCTGCCCTGATGGGTTAGTGGTCTAAAGTGTTGCCTCTCAGCGCTGAGGGCCTGCCCTGGTGGGTTAGTGGTCTAAAGTGTTGCTATTGACTTCGTGTTGCCTCTCAGCACTGAGGGCCTGCCCTGATGGGCTAGTGGTCTAAAGTGTTGCTATTGACTTCGTGTTGCCTCTCAGCACTGAGGGCCTGCCCTGATGGGTTAGTGGTCTAAAGTGTTGCTATTGACTTCGTGTTGCCTCTCAGCACTGAGGGCCTGCCCTGATGGGTTAGTGGTCTAAAGTGTTGCTATTGACTTCGTGTTGCCTCTCAGCACTGAGGGCCTGCCCTGATGGGCTAGTGGTCTTAAAGGTGTTGCTATTGACTTCGTGTTGCCTCTCACCACTGAGGGCATGCCCTGATGGGCTAGTGGTCTTAAAGGTGTTGCCACTGACTGCTTGCTGTCTCTCACCACTGAGGGCATGCCCTGATGGGCTAGTGGTCTTAAAGGTGTTGCCACTGACTGCTTGCTGTCTCTCACCACTGTGGGCATGCCCTGATGGGCTAGTGGTCTTAAAGGTGTTGCCACTGACTGCTTGCTGTCTCTCACCACTGAGGGCATGCCCTGATGGGCTAGTGGTCTTAAATGTGTTGCCACTGACTGCTTGCTGTCTCTCACCACTGAGGGCATGCCCTGATGGGCTAGTGGTCTAAAGTGTTGCTATTGACTTCGTGTTGCCTCTCAGCACTGAGGGCCTGCCCTGATGGGCTAGTGGTCTAAAGTGTTGCTATTGACTATGTGTTGCCTCTCAGCGCCGGGGGCCTGCCCTGATGGGCTAGTGGTCTAAAGTGTTGCCTCTCAGCGCTGAGGGCCTGCCCTGATGGGCTAGTGGTCTAAGGTGTTGCCACTGACTACGTGTTGCCTCTCAGCGCTGACGGCCTGCCCTGATGGGCTAGTGGTCTAAGGTGTTGCCACTGACTACGTGTTGCCTCTCAGCGCTGACGGCCTGCCCTGAAGGCCTAGGGGTGTAATTAAGACGTTGCCACGGACTGCTTGCAGTCTCTCACTACAGCTCAGGTTCGAATTCCGGCACGGGGACTGGTGAGAAAGCTGCCGGGGATTTAGGGTTAGGCGGTGTGTTTCGCCAGGCATTACTGTTTCCTCCATCACAAACAGGTGGCTAGTCACGAATTAACCTAGATACGGCAGAAAAAATACGATAATCGAAATTCAAAATTCCTCTTGTAAAGAAAGGTATATGTATAAGTAATAATAATAGAGAAATGCTGAATGGGGCACTGCTTTTTGCAAATTTTAGCAATATTGCATGTGTTGACTGTACAGTTCAGACATATCATTCATGCACCAGTCGACCGGACGTCTGCATATGTCTGGTTTTACAAACAGCCATAGATAACATGTCAAAAGAATAATCACATCAATGACACACGTAGCTTGCGAATCAAAACTACGTTTAGTTGTGAGGTTATCCATTCAGGAGCTGGGTGGGATCATTATGCAATACTTCCGACGGAAATGTCACCCTCATAAGGCTTTTCGGTTGACGGCTCAAATAGGGAGTCACAATAGAAATTATGCGGTATGATATATGATTGTATCTTTTATAGACTAGACAACCATGTTATCGTGGGACATCAATAAAATATCTACTTTATTTTTAACAAACTATTAAAGACCAAATACATTAAAAGACTATTACCATCATACATTAATCACTTTGATCCATGTACATGTTTAACCTATCGAGATCGAGCCTGTGTTGTTTTCAAAGCACTACACTATTATGATCATCAGTTTAATTTCTTACAATAGGCGTGTTCTTAAAAGATGAACCAGTTACTTGTATTAGACTACCATCGTAAAACCAAACCACTATTTCAATTGTAACTGCATCGGCAACATATATTTCTCTAATGAAAATTAAAATTGCAATTAGCTGGCTAATCCTAAAAAAGCTTCATCGTATCTGGTTAATTGGTAAACATTTAACTCTATTCTGGTATCTAAGAGATCATTTTAATTCCAAGAAAAAAACATCTCAGAGTGTGCTTCAAGGTATCCTACTTGAATGAAATAGCGAAGGTTTAAGATAAAACCTTTATCTGGTGTCATAGGTCAATATAAATGGTATTGCCTTAACCCTTCCAATGCTGAGGCTACTTTCACCCAAAGTACAGATGATAAGATTTTTGAAAACCATCTAAACCCTGTCTTGTTGGTATTTATTGGATAGCTCTTGCTGAGTAATCTCAGATGAGTACCCATGTACCTGGGTTGCAGTCATTTTTTAGGTTTTTTGCATCATTTTGTATTGGCCTAATTAGTCACCAGCAGCATGCGGGTTAAGGCGTTCTTTCCCAGGTTAGCCTATAACAGCCACATGGCCATAAAGTAGCTTGTAACACTATCGCCATTATTATCCATTATTCTCATTACCATGTCTATTTCTAGCGCTTATTCTATCACCATGCCACTCACGCTACGCCATAGAAACGTAATCTTACGTAACCTGTCACGGTTAGTCTACTCACGCAAGGTTTTCCTCCACAATCAATTTACTACCGCATTGTGTATGCCCTCTCAAGTTTCTGCAACCATTCCTTGCGTAACCCTCGCCATATCTCACCAACATGCAAACATACATCACGCCGCTGATTGCTAGCAGATATGCAAGTATTCCATTTGCCAATGCCACTTCTACAAGCCTGCAAAGCCCTCGCTCCTACTCAAATTGCATGTCGTTTACCTTTATAATTGAGCAACGATAGCACGTAACTGGATACATCTACACATACATACATACATACATACAAACCTACATACATTCATACATATTAAGTCATATATATATATATATATATATATATATATATATATATATATATATATATGTGTGTGTGTGTGTATGTATATATATATATATATATATATATATATATATATATATATATAAATATATATATATATATATATATATATATATATATATATATATATATATATATATATATATTATTTCTAGCAATATGCCACTACATATATGTATGATCCTACCTGTTAAATTGAAATTACCCTGTGTTTCTCATTTTTTTCTTTTACACCATCCATGTCACGTCATGACGCTCATGTCCTTATCATATCATCATGCTTATCACCAGCAACAGTAAGAGTGTTACATAGTTTCTCACTCTATCTAGAAATTGTTCAATCTTGAATCTTGAAAGGCAGAAATGTGACCAGTGACCACAGCTAAGATTTACCTTTGTTCCATTGCAATTTCATTAAAACCCCTTCACATTGTGCAATATCATGTTCGCATATCATTACATCATATGAATATCATTGTTGCTCATCCTTATCATTTCCAGTGTGTGCCACTTCATACAAATGTCATTTCACATTCACACCAATCCCATCTCATCTGTATAATCAAAACAGACTACGATCATAAAATGCCATTTTGAACAGTCACTTCATATAACGTTCCACATCCTTACCATCGCTTTATCACGTATACAAAATTGGCACATTCACAAATATCAACTCTGTTCACTTCATTTCTATTTCATTCATGCTTTGATTTTTCGTTTCATGTCCTCACTTGCATCATCAACATTATCATTTATTCATCCAACGACATCATAATTCACTTTCAGAAAGCCATCTTCACGCCTTGTCATAGCATTGCCTTAGCACATCAGTCACCATCTCATTTGGCAAGCACGTACATCACTTGCAGCATTTACCTAAATATTCAGAAATGGCAATCATTTTTATTTGCATATGTATGGTGTTTGTGCCTTGATCACAGTTAATACGTATTTTATTGCATACCAAACCTACCAATGCATACATTACCTACATGTACGTCATGCAATTCCTCATGAACACCATTTACTTTCCCTGAATGACCGTGAAATTAATATTTTTCTGGGATACAGGGCCACTTCTGTGCATCTAAGCAATATACAGTACAGACATTTATTTCCTTCACCAGTCGACCAGACATATGCCAGTGCCTGGTCGTACAAACATCCATGGAAAACATATAAAAAATCCAAGCATGTCAATGTCCCACGTAGCTTGTGAATCAAAGCTACATTCAGTTGCATGGTCATCCCTGCATCCATGCATCCGTGCCCAGGAAACTTGCCGGCAATCGGTCCTGCGGTCGTGAATTTTGCACTGGTGGCCCACGCATTTCATGCAGTAATGTCCCAAACCTGTGTATGCCGTTCATTCATTTTGGACGAAATGAAATTTCTGGGGCCTTGAATAAAAAGGTGCATTTAGATACTGTACAGTGATTTAAACATCAAACTCTTGCATATTTGAAATTATCAATATTAAAGCATGTATGTATGCTATGATAAACAGGTTGTTCTTTAGAAGTGCTTTAAAAGGTGATATGCAATTACTAAAATGCTGTTGATAGACACAATCAAGCTTTTGTTTGACCATAAGATACGGTTATTGACGTGCCAATCACAGTTGGGAAGATGACTCTATAACAGGTCTTGTGATTCTGACGTCATAATCAACAGATGCCACTACATGGGGCCAAATAGCCCAAATTTGGTAGTGGAGAGCATATATGGGCATATTTGTGATTTATTTTCATATTCTCACATTTTTTTGGCCACAAGATACCAATGGGTATGCAAAAAACTTAATAAACCCAAGTGACTTTGATTGGCCTTGGATGACCTTGAAATGACCTTAGAATATAACTTTTACCAAATGTCATATATGACGAAAATCATGTGGGATCATGTGGGCAAAGATTATTTTCGGTCTCATATATTACAGTGACGTAGGAAATACAGCTCTAGAAGGTTTAAAAATATATCTGGAGACAGATAGGAGAGGGGGATTAATGAGAAAAAATAATGAATTAAATCATATCAGTGGGGAAATGAAAAATCCACACACGATATACTTCAAAGACTGCTCTATATAAAGAATAACAGAACGTATTAAGAGGCTTCTAGAATTCTGATTGACCTTTGAAACCACTTTGGCCTGGGGTGAAATACGTCAAAACCGCCCCCTAAAACTCCTACAATCTTATTCGCAGCGTGGGGCTGCCACAAAGGAATTCGTTTTAACCTTTGCCAAAAATGTTATCATTTTTTACCATCAATTTTCACATTGTTCAGTCTGAGGAAAAGAGAAATTTGTCTCAGCTACCTGCTGTAAAACATCACTTTTGTTTGAGTTCACTAGACAAACTGATGCGTTTTCAGAATCCTCGTCTTATTTTCTTATTGTAGCACTCATCATAGATTTTGCTCTCACAAATAACACATCACCATGTGATTATTTCCATACATTCATTTTCCACCCAACGTA
>OZ012690.1:27032766-27045266 GCA_963942565.1 Maea johnstoni
TATATATATATATTATATATATATATATATATATATTATATATATATATATTTATATATAAATATAAATATATATACATCTATATACATATTATATATATATATATATATATATATATATATATATATATATATTAATATATATATATATATATGATATATAATACTATATATATATATATATATATATATATATATATATATATATATATATATATATATATATATATATATATATATATACTATATATATATCAAGTGGCTCCCGTGTGTGAGAAAAGAGAGGTAAAGAGTGATTTCCAGAAAAAATGGAAATGCAGTTATTGCCCTTTGAGTGCAGCTAAATCATATCGTTCGCGTGGTTTCAGTTTGTTTCCTATCAATTTAATTACAAGATGGTGCATAAATGTATACTATAGTGTCACAATTATTGTGGACGTCAAAGGGGCTTTCGGCAGTGACGTCAGCAAAGACTTTTTGTAATAAAAGAATATATTTTTACTATTGCGCTCTTCTTGTTGTTTTGTATCAAAATGGTACGATTGCCAGTATCAATAAAAATAATTTCTTAGACGATATTCTCTTAGAGAAACTGAAATTGGGTTGATTTTTAACTTTCCCATACCCTAACATTATAAACAAAATTAGGGTTAAAGCCGTTCCACAATACGTTTATCCTTGACAGTCGCGATAAGTATTTTCTTGCAAGAGCCTTCGGATAGCCAACAAGCTTTTTCTTATAATTCAGGAATTCCTTTATCAAAAAATTACCATTACAAAAGTATTTCCGTAGGAGTTTAGTGCGGTCAATTTAGTGGGCTGTTGCACCCTTACAGTATAAAATATCGATTATGTATTCTACTCTTTCATGAATGTGTTGTTTTGTTAAGCGAACAAGTTTTATGTTGGGTATACAAAAGTCATAACAAATATGCTGGTACATTTTCCCCAAACCCATTTCATCTGATAATATACCTCCAAGAGCAGTCGGTGTGTTGTACCACCTATCAAATGCGTGTGTTTATTGTATCATTGGACCTAATAGTATGGTATATGTCCCGCTAAACGTAAATGCAAATGCAAATCCTGGTAAGCTGATGCTAGCTCTACATGAGGAAGACGGTAAATCATTATACGAGCATCTTTCGTTCATATCACAAACAATAGGTGGCACTATCGCATGGCATCCGGCCACCTATGTTTAAACTTCAGAACTGAATTCTAGAAAAATGGTAGACTATATCGCACAGTTCTCAGGAAGGAGGTCAAGGAAACTTATGATCTTGGAATCCCCTAAGTAGGGTTAGAGTTATGGTTAGGAAACAGGTCCAGGGTTAGGGTAAGGGTTTACCCAACCCTAATACTATGTCCTAACCCTAACCCTGGACCTGATTCCTAACCCTAAACCTAGGGTTAGGTTTAGGGTTAGGAATTAGGTCCAGGGTTCGATTCGGGTTGCCATACCCTAACACTAACCCTAACCCTAACCCTGGACCTGATTCCTAACCCTAGTTAGGGGATTCCGAGATCATAAGTTTCCTTGACACCTTCCCGAGGACTGCGCGATAAAGAGTCTACCTTGGAAAATCAGGTGCTCTATGGATTTTGAGTTTGTACATCACATGTGTGACATAAGGACAAAATGTTTTAGTAAAGTTAAAGGGGGCTTTACTAATGCGAGTGTGTAGTAAGTATTAAGTTATTTGTTGATACATGTACACTAATAAACTTACAAGATTTATAAAATGCACAAATTCAATTGAGTAGGTTAGTATGGGAGTTTTCAAATTGATCCTAAAACAAGTACATGTACAGACACACGCTATCTTCAAAAACTCAAATTCTAGAACAAAGTACGAAAAGTTGACTCTTATTTTCAACCGATCATCGATGATTCAAAGTCACCTTATTCCTTGACTTTCCTTGTGTTATGATTCATAAGTTAATTGACAAAGATCACACAATGTCTTGTATTCAATGGTTCAATACATTGAATGTGCAATAATCCAAAAGGTACATTGGGAATAATGTCCCTTTCCTTCATCAAAGCAGTTCATAACCACAATAACCACATAATGACTTATTTAACGTCAGAGAAGGTGTGTAGAAAATCACCAATCCAGCGCTATCAATAAGAACATTGCTACGCTTATAATATTGTTCGATTTTACATTTTTACAAAACAATTAAATTGTGAATTGTATTTTGTATTTTGGCGTGTTTACAGTAGTACATCAAAGGGCTATCAATTATCATGGCAAAATCTTTCGTATATTAGATGTTTATTTTTCTACACAAATTGTTCAGCATAAACGTTACAGGCTTCATCCAATAAAAAAAACATGACACATGTTCAGTGTTTACTGTTTAAGGGGCACTGTACTATGTACCTTGAAATATACACAAGCGCAAACATGGATTTCATGGATAATATATATACACACACATACACATATAATAATGATATATACATGTATATATAATATATATATATATATATATATATATATATATTATATATATATAATATATATATATATATATATATATATATAATAGACATATATAATATATACTATACTATATATATATATATATATATATGTATATATATGTATATATATGTATATATATTATATATATATATATATATATATATATATATATATATATATATATATATATATATATATATATATATATATATATATATATATGTATATACATATATTAAACACAAGTATTCATCCTCCTTAATTGCCCATTGGATGAGTGTGGAATGACTCTAGTTTCGTGTACATTGTCCTGATTGATCCTCCTGTGGTTGTGAGGGGGAAGAGGAGGCGCACAACTTTCACCATCGTCCTCCTCAATCGTGTGACCATGGTTGTCATAGCAACCTTGATGTTCGATATCCCCCTGGTGGTCGTTAGGGGAACTACCTCCTGGCAAGTGAAGCCTTGAAGAAACAGATTGATATATCGGTTCCTGGTTCTTTGCCTCCGTCCCCTCAGAGGCATCAGAGCTGTGATAGGTATTTTCAATGGCGCTGTCATTGTTCGGTGATGACGAAGAACCACGTGATGTTGTGGACGAGAATCTCGCGATGTCGCCATTTTGATTCGAGAGCGTACGATGCTTCCGTTGCTCTGCTAATTGAAAATGTTTTGTTTCCGCAGGCTTTTGTGCTAAAGATCTCATGGGAACGGGGAGAACAGCGCACCCTATTGGCGAGATCCTCACTAGACCTGTACTGAGATCTCGTTGTAGTATCGTTCGATCTGAGACTTAGTTGAGATCTCGTTCTGTACATGTACCTGCCGGATATAGGACTCCCAAGTGGGGTCTCCCTCGGGTCACGTGGTCTCAAATAGTCTTGAAATTCTGTACCATAAAAGAGCCGGTCCGTGAGTTCCCGTATGGTGTAATCTTTCTAAAAATATAAAAATAGTAAGAAACGGTGTCCAAAATTAATTTTCCGAAAAAAATTGATTAACATAATATTTTTTTGACGATATGTCAGTGAAATATATATGGCATTAACAGCCATTACATTGTGCGTTAATTCGAATACTTCACAATATCATGATATAAATAACGTAATTCCACTTTCTCATAAAAAGCCCTTTTCAGTTTTCAAAATGTCCATGTATTTAGGCTAGTGTTGGCTACTTTAGGTATTGTACTTACACTTTGATTTCCTGCGAATGTTATGCAAATTTCTTCTAAAGTGACAGCCAAATAAAAATACTAAACATAGAACAGTATATATTCATAAAATATATATCATGCGGTTTCCAAAACGTTAACATAATATCATTCCTGATGCGATCCAAAAGTTTTGAAAATATTCAAAGGAAATATGTTCTCCTTGCCATAAAGCACAACCTACGATGGACCAAGTGTGAAAGAGAAAATATTTAAATATTTTTTTTCGCCACCGTATTTTGGGGGGAGAAAATATATTTAAATATATTTTCACCACCGTATTTTGTTGGAAGAAAATATATTTAAATATATTTTCACCACCGTATTTTGGGGGGAGAAAATATATTTAAATATATTTTCTCCACCGTATTTTGGGGGGAGAAAATATATTTTAATTTATTTTTTCCCGACCACTATAGAAAAAGGGAAAATATATTTCAAGCAATGGCTGGTTGCCTGGCTCATTTTCCTATTGGTATGGGGAGTTATCTTCATATCAATATAGCGAAATGACACTGGGAACCGAGATAGGTGAAACAAGTTATAACATGTTGACAATGTATCCGATACAAAGTAACAATTGCGGCAAAGGTCTCACAGCAGGTTAGTATAGGATTTTTTGGGAAACGCAGCTCCTACGTACACCCACAATTATCGGTATCGGGGGTGAAACCGTGGTACTCTTCTTCCCGAAATACCATTTAATAGCTATAGCTACAGGACACGGGTATTTACTAGGGGATCTTCTTTTTAATAATAAATTCTATTTAATACTATATTCAATAATACTATAATACAATATTTACACTTCCTTGTTCATACAGAATTACAATATCTCATTGTCTGGAATACTTATGCCCTTTCCACTATGCAAGATTAGGTTACCCTCTCAGCTTACCAATAGGTGGGGCCAGGCTGCCACCAAGGGGCATGACTGTTACAACCGGGAAATGTAACCCATGGCAATATTTATCCCTTTGGATATGTATGATCTTTTGAGAAAAGAGAAATGTTCATAGAATTAGTTCTACTGCTATGCCAAACATGCCCATATTATGATGGCGCCACCTATATCAAACCTTCAAAGCATAACAAGAAAAACGCTTAATAGCATTCTACTTGCTGGTTCATACAAGATTAAATGCTTCATTGATTGACAAACAAATGACCTTTTGTATTAGACAAATATCAGTTGGCCTAGTAGCTTAAACGCAGGTGGCGCCACCTACCGCAAGGGCAATGACTGACACACGCCCCATATCTGGCAATGTTTTATATGCAAAGATGTAGTCATAGAACACGGTACATTGGTTTAAATGTATTTCTGCTTTAAATCCTAGTTATTGATAGAAATAATACACAGGGTAGACCAAAAGTACCCATTTTAATGATGGCGCCACCTAAATCTACCCATTAAAAGCTAAAATTCAATAAAACTGACTAAAACTCTAATTCCTAGTACCTACAATATTAAATATGTCATTGTTGGGCAGGCCAATGACCTTTTATATTAGGCAAGGTTAGGTTGACCTTGCAGCTGACCAATATGTGTGCCACCTGCACCCAGGGGTGTGGGGGGGGGGGCATGGGTGCGACGCTTTCCTATCTGAAATGTTCCCCTTTGTGAGTTGTACCATCATATCTAATTCCATGCTCTTAATACAAAGTGCATGATTTTTCTAAAATATGCGGGACTATAATAGTATATATAGAAGATCCCCTAGTAAATACCCGTAGCTATAGCAAATGGTATTTCGGGAGGAAGAGTAGCGCAGTTTCTCCAATTTAGACTTCTTTTGAAGGTTCCCGACACCCATAATTGTGGGTATACGTAGGAGCTGCGTTTCTCAAAAAATGCTATACTATCCTGCTGTGAGGCCACAATGTATTCATCATCAGAAGACCTTTCCCGCAATGGTTACTTTGTATCGGATAAATTGTCAACATGTTATAAGTTATAACTTGTTTCACCTATCTCGGTTCCCAGTGTCATTTCGCTATATTGATATAACGATAACTCCCCATACCAATAGGAAAATGAGCCAGGCAACCAGCCATTGCTTGAAATATATTTTCCCTTTTTCTATAGTGGTCGGGAAAAAATAAATTAAAATATATTTTCTCCCCCCAAAATACGGTGGAGAAAATATATATCTAAATATATTTTCTCCCCCAAAAATAAGGTGGTGAAAATATATTTAAATATATTTTCTCCCAACAAGATACAGTAGTGAAAATATATTTGAATATATTCTCTCCCCCAAAAATACGGTGGTGAAAATATATTTAAATATATTTTCTCCCAACAAAATACGGTGGTGAAAATATATTTAAATATATTTTCTCCCCCCAAAATACGGTGGTGAAAAAAAATATTTAAATATTTTCTCTTTCACACTTGGTCCATCGTAACAACCCCCTAAATATTTTGCCTCTTGATTCTGCATGATCAGTTGTCTCCAAGAGCCACACCTTAATCAATTACTGCTCACGGCAACCAAAAACAGCCTGGCAATTTTCATGAAATCCTACTGGCGAAGGCAAAGTTAGAAAAATATTTGAAAGAAGAATGTCATTCATATAATTACCAACAATTCTCCTTCAGAAATTTTGAAAAATCTTTTTTTTTCAATTCTAAGGTTATTGTCAAAATTATTGCAGATCCTGACAATGCAAAGAGTAACTCTTGACCCTTCCAATGCTGATGCTACTTTCAGCCAAAACACGCAGATGCGAAAAGTGTTGAAACCATCTAAACCCTGTCATGCTGATATTCATTGGATAGTTCTCTCTGAGTACACTCAGATGAGCACCCGTGTGCCAGGGTTTCAATCATTTTTAAAGGTGTTTGCATAATTTTGTATTGACCAAAATAGCCACCAGCAGCATAAGTGTTAATCATACAGGCTCTGCTGTATCCAACTCCCTCCCCGTGGCATTTTGGAGTATTTTTATGCTAGGCAGATTGTGCCGAATTCGCCACCAATAGCATAAGGGTTAAGCATTAATGGGCAAATTAAAATATTTCCCTAGCATACCATACCTGTTTTAGCTTCCTTTTGAGATGGTCTATTTCAGTGAGGAGTATGTTCTGCGCATGCTTGTCGTCCGTGGCACCAGTGAAGCAGCTGGTCCACGTTCTCCCTGCTGCTTGCTTCTGGGTCCTCTTCATGGACTCCGCGAACGACAGCTTCGAGCTCCTTTCATCTGAGATACGACTCGCCCGACTCATGAAAATCTGCATAGAATAAGGTATGGGAAAATGTTATGTATGCTGACGACTCGAAACATGCTTTACTCCCAATTCTACACGTACATTTTACTTCAGGAATTGCAATTAAAACAGCATCTCGTGGGGCGCCTTCTTATTTCTTTTTGTGATGTCGCATATGCAGCAAAGCCCCCTTTTAGAGTACAGTAGAAAAAATACTTTCAGCTGTGAAGTTGGTACAAGACAATCATACCGTCATTCTTATCTGATCTGAAACTGAACTGGCCATTAAGAGCTAAACGTCACAGGAAGAGGCCAATAGCTGCCAACATGGTGCCCAACTCATAGACCTCCAACAGAAGCTCAGATTGCTTAATATGACATGTTCAAATGTGAGTATTTCCAATCTTTAAATGGTTTCAGCAACAGATGAGGGTTCATTTTAAACCATGTAACAAGCTCTTCCCTTAGGGTAGATAATAACCTATGGGTTTATTTCTTACATCAAGACGATCCCTTAAAGGTATTTTTAGAAGTATCTTACATTAAAGCGATAGTTTCCGTGGTACTGTATAACTGGTTAATTTAGCGTGTACTTAATTTGGCGTTTTTTTTTCAAAAAAGTATTTTCCCTGTATTTATTTTGGCGTCTGGAGCAGTCAGAACAACACCATCTTTATGAAGACATATTTTATACTATCTTTAATTTGGCGTTGATGTACATTCGCCAAAAACGACAAATTAAAAATCACGCTAAATTAACCATTTGTACAGTACCTCTAGGTAAGAATTAGTTAAGTGATGTAGTAAACGTATTACCTTAGGTAAGAAGAGGAAGGAGAGAATTCCAGCGGCTGTCAGGAGTATACTAGATGCAGTCGCGGCGAACTTTATCATCATACTAATATCCTGAATCATCAGCACTGGTAACAACGCCAGACCCATCGAGCCAGAATAACAAACGATCGTACAAACATGACTAGCATCGTTCAGAGATGGTAGGCTCACGTGACGCGTCAGCCATGCGCAGTAGAGGCACGCCGCCATCAGCAGGAAGTTGTAGATGTACAGAGCGCCTATCCAGATCTCGTGGTACTCTGACCAACAGTGATCAATCTCCATGTTAACATCTGCATTAAGAGAAGCCTGAAGTAGAAAAAGAATGTTTTAAATGGAGAATAAAAAGAAACAGCATACATTAGGTCAAAACCGACATATTTCTTCTCCAACTGACTTGCGGGCGCCCTGTCTTCGCACAAATTCGCGTGTCCTACCAAAATAGTACACCCTCAATCCAAAACTGCACCTCTTCAAATATCACATCTTTCTGGGTTCCATAGTATATATAGGTAAAGATTTAATTACATATAGACCATGTGCCTAACTAAATCTCTTAACACTACAACATTAATAATAGAGAAAATAGCCGGATGGTAATTTTACTGTGACGATAAATCTGTATATATATTTGGCTATTGTGAGGGAATAGTACCCAATTTTTATTATGGGGTGAATTAGTGCCATTGGTGAAACTACATGATGATCCATTGTATTCATACCAGAATATGTGATTGAACATAACCTATATGTGTTGTGTACAGTATATGTGGATGTACATGCACTTGTTTTGATAATGTTTTATTGTGAAAGAAAGCGTATTTGAAATTTTAAAAGAATGTCAACATTTCATATAAAATCGGTTTAAATGTGATAAATTGACTTTTATACAAAAGAAAAAAAAGAAAACATGTGAAAACTGCTATACAAAACGGTCAAAATACATTTTTCTAAATGCTGAACTGCTAAAGATATAAATGTGTAGTCATTCTGGGACCCAACCATGCATGGTAAAATCTACACGAAATTACAAAAACAATTGCAAAAGTAATACCCATCCGCTACTGTGGACAATGTGTTGAACTAGAATATACAATCCTGCGTGAAAAAATAACAGAATGATGAATGTATTCCTGAATAGTATAATCTAAAAATTAAGGATCGATAGAATCCGAGTTTACATGTGTGCAATTTGACATGATGGTGCATGTTTAAACGGCAGAAATCAATTGAAAAAATTGTCCGCTGTTTTTATTGAAAAGGCTAGTATTTTTTTTTTTGCGGTTCACACCTGCACCATCGTAGTTTATAATGTAAGTGAAAATAAAAATCCAGTAGTCTTACACGGTATCGAGTGGAGACGACCTGACGTTTACAACTGATGGGGTCGACTAAAGTCCACGCAAGAACAATTCCCAGGTCCACCACCAGCAGCGCACCAACAGCAAGGACAAGATGCTCGTCTCTAGGATTCTGAAAGATTAGAACACAGTGAAATAGACTAACAAGCACAATTCCCTCACTACGTCTCGAGGGTTCTGAACGGTTAAAGTACACTGTAATGGGTTTATATGTTCGCAAATGGGGATTCCCCGATAGCCGAGCAGTCTAGAATCTTGCACAATTCCCAGGTACAACATCAGCAGCGCCCCCATAGGTAGGACAAGATGCTTGTCTCGAGGATTCTGTAAGGTTAAAACACAAGTGTGATGGATTGGTACATTGGAGAAGGGCACACCCTGATAGCTGAGCAGTCTAGAACCTTGCACGATACCCAAGTCCACCATCAGCAGTGCAAACACCAATAAAACAAAATGCTCGTCTCGAGGATTCTGAAAGGTTAAAACACAGTGCAATGGAATGATACGTTTGCAAAGGGCATACCCAGCTAGCCGAGCAGTCTAGGAACTTGCACAAAACCCAGGTACAACATCAGCAGCGCAACCACCACCAGGACAAGTTGCTCGTCTCGAGGATTCTGAAAGGTTATAATGTATTGATACATTGGAGAAGGGCATACCCTGATGGTCGAGCAGTCTAGGACCCTGCACAATTCCCCGGTCCACCATCATCAGCGCCGCCACCACCAGGACAAGATGCTCGTCTCGAGGATTCTTAAAGGAAGAAAAACAGTGTAATGGATAGATACGTTCTCGAAGGGCATACCCCAATAGCCTAGCGGTCCAGGGCCTTGCACAATTCCGAGGACCACCATCAGCGCCCCACCACCAGGACAACATGCTCGTCTCGAGGATTCTGAAAGGTTAAACTGAGTGCAATGGATTGATACGTTTGCAAATGGCAAACCCCGCTAGCTGAGCAGTCTAGGACCTTGCACAAAACCCAGATCCAACAACAGCAGTGCCCCAGCCACCATGGCAAGATGCTCGTCTCGAGGATTCTGAAAGCTTAAAACACAGGGGTACCCCTACTTTCTGCACCGTTGGCAACCTGCTACTCACGAGTAAGCAAAGCCTCTAAATGCCAGAAAGCATGAAAACAGAAGGAAATAATTCGCAGGAAGTATAGCTATCATTCTCATGTTGTGGGACAAAAAGGAAATACATACTCTGCGCATCATTTCAGTGAGATGAGTCATTTCTCCTACTATACTAAGACATTAAAAAATATCTAGTTACATCATTGAACAATGATGTAAGTCATTGTATCTTTTCGGGTACGACGAGTCTACGTGCCTGTAGCTCTAATACTCTCGCTAACTAGATACATTGTATCAATTTGTGTACTTACAATTAGCCACGATTTAACAAAGTTTTCATGTACGAGATCAGATGGGGTGTATATACGTTCACCGATACTCATGTTTCACGTTGTTACCATAAAATTTTGTATGTTAGTGTTCTTATTAAATGTTTACTCCGGCATTTGCTCGTTGTTCCCTCTCAACCCCCTTATCTAATGTTCGCAGAATGGCTAGTCATTCTGTGGCATTGGTGGGAGGGGGGCGAGAGAACCGTTTATGCGTGCCGGCTCACACGCGATCGGCTGTCAATTACAGCAGAGGGCCAATCACGAGGTACTTCGGGTGTCACAGCACCAGGGCGGCGGGTGCCGGGGCGGGGCCGACAAGTCACTCGGCCAATCACAACGTTGGCAGCGCGTGCGGGACCACTGCACTCAGTCACACACGTGGGGAGGCCTTCTAATTAGCCCTTCACTTTTAAATAAACTTTCGCTCAGGCACACGCGACACCATACAGGGTCGCTCGTTTCGGACCCGAATTTCGTTTTCACGGTCTAGCTCCGCATTTTCCCACCCACCCGCCCCAGTTTTTTGTTTCTGTCTTATTTTGTTCTTACAACACCGGTACAAATCTCTGAATAAACTAAAGTAAGGGGTTGTCATGGTATCTGCGGCGTAAAGGTTTTTCACCTGCGTGGGGTGTGGGTAGCTCTTACACAGGAGTGTGTTGTAATAGATTCTTTGTAGCCAGGTAAAAGGTTATTTTGTTGCTTGTTGGTAGGGGGTTCTGGCTGTTAGGGGCACCCTCTAGGTTGGTGGCGAGTGCACGCACAACGGAGCAGCTTGCAGTACATGTCGTCGTGCTCAGTAGTGCTGCACTCTGGGTTTCGATGTAAAGGTACGTGTATGTGAGGTGGTTCTGGGGTGTTTTGATACTTTGTATCTTTTCGGGTACGACGAGTCTACGTGCCTGTAGCTCTAATACTCTCGCTAACTAGATACATTGTATCAATTTGTGTACTTACAATTAGCCACGATTTAACAAAGTTTTCATGTACGAGATCAGATGGGGTGTATATACGTTCACCGATACTCATGTTTCACGTTGTTACCATAAAATTTTGTATGTTAGTGTTCTTATTAAATGTTTACTCCGGCATTTGCTCGTTGTTCTCTCTCAACCCCCTTATCTAATGCTCATGTTGTGGGACAAAAAGGAAATACATACTCTGCGCATCATTTCAGTGAGATGAGTCATTTCTCCTACTATACTAAGACATTAAAAAATATCTAGTTACATCATTGAACAAGTACAATCATATTTGTTCCGAATGGAAAATAGGTTTTGCGATATACTCACCCTTCCTTTAACGTTCAAATCCATGAATATCACATAGACACGCCAGAGTTTTGTCAAGATTGCGGCGAATATCATGGCAAATCCGAGAGAAAGAGTGTAGCTTGTTGCCTGCTGCAGAGTAGCCATTGTACTGTGACTGACCCATTGACTATCCAGTCCCACGAGGCCAACGGATCCGCAGAGAAGAATACTGCCCAGTATGACCAACACGTTAATATTGGGACTGGTCATCTTAATCACCCTGTCCTTGCGGTTGACCACGTTGAAAATCAGTATTGCAATGGCATATATGATACCAAGCAATGCTACGGAGGACATTGAAATAAACAGCACCAATGGAATGCCATCCAGGTGGCGCTGCGAGCCAACTTCCGCCGGAAACGTTACGTTGGTGTTCTTAAATATTCCTGGCTTGTATTTCGTTGTCATCGAAGCGGAATGTGATAAGTTGACCACACTAACTTGCAGTATCCTTCTTCCGTAGCTATCGAATTGAATTGTTCCTGTGACGCCTTCTATTTTAGTATTCATAAGATAGGAGTTGAAAAGAATAGTCAGATTTTTCTGATCCAATTTTGCATATTTCAGTTCACTTGCTACAAATTTCATAACAACCATGGTTGCGTCGTATGTGTAGGCTGCTGATTTTAGATACGAGTTTTGAAGTCGCAAATTCTGCGA
>OZ012690.1:27051025-27061025 GCA_963942565.1 Maea johnstoni
GTTTTTTTGAAGGTAATTATTTCTTTTTTGTAGCCACTTTTTCTGAAGGAATGTCTTTTAATGGAATTGTTGAACATTTTAGAAAGTTCATTGACTAGAGTTTTAAGTCCAATTTTGAGCTGTAAGGTACAAAGTAGGGTACCAAGCCCACCTGGAGACCCCAAAAAGTGCCTAAAATGGTAAAAATTTGAAAATCAAATTGACTTTATCTTAAGTTTTATAAGTAGGAAGGGAGCAGATGATGTACCAAAACATCAAGTTTAATTTTCTCCTCAATCTGGAAGATTATGGAAAAATAATGTTGAAATTAAGGGGTTGTTGAAGGTCAAATAAAGGTCAAAATGTCATTTTTCCTCTAAAAATTTCAAATTTTGATCAAGAAATTTTGATGAAGTAGTTGTGTTTTGTCATTATTTTATTTCCAAACCAAGTTACCACAATGATTGACGGATATATAATTTCAAATGTGGTCCAACAAATCATTTTTTACCATTTACCGGTGAAAATGAAGTAGTTTTAAGTCAATATGGAGGTGTGGAAGGTGGCATTTGGCTATTCCATGCTTATAATAAGTGTTTACGAATGGGTTGTGAGAAGGTGCTAGTATGGGACCACTGTTTAGGTCATAAAAGTTGTGAGCACCAAACAATATAGGCATTGTTTGGTATCAATTTTTTTGTTGTAAGACAGTCTTTTCATTCCATGCAACCAACCAAGGGTAGGGTCTATTGTTGCGATACTAGAGGTCATTCAAGGTCAAACTAACCCCAATTTCATAATTTGAGGCATTTTGTCTTTGAATTTTCCATTAAACAGCTTATCATATTCTCCTAGAATACATATTTTATCCTGGAAATATTTTTAGGTGAGAAATAATTTTTAAAAAGAATTCTGAGACATTTTTAGGTCATTTCAAGAGAAAGTCTGGACCAATTTGGAATATTTCAGGACCAAAATTACAAATGCCTGGCCACAGGTGCACTCAAATATTTAAGTGAAGCAGCAAAAAGTTGACATAACAGGTCGAGTCATATATCTTATGGTATGTCAGTTTGCATTTTCAATAGGGAGAATAAGCCTTTTAACTTGCAGCATTACTTGCCTATTGTGTTTGTCATGTAAAATTATAAGGGCAGTGTAAAATATCTCTGAGATTTAAGGAAAAAATGAAGGTCAAATAAAGGTCAAAATATCATTTTTTTCTCTAAAAAATTCATATTTTGATGGAGAAATTTTGATGGAGTACTTTGTGTTTTGTTATTACATAATTTCCTAACCACATTACCACAATAATTGACAGACAAGATACCTTAATTATGTATTAGCAAAACATTTCCACCCTTTACCTGTGAAAATGAAGTAGTTTAAAGTCAATATAGAGGTGTGGAAGGTGGCATTTGGCTATTCCATGCATATAATAAGTGTTTACGAATGGGTTGTGAGAATGTGCTAGTATGGGACCACTGTTTAGGTCATAAAGTTGTGAGCTTTAAACATTATAGGCATTGTTTGGTACCTAAATGTTTGTTGTAAGACAATCTTTCCATTCCATGCAACCAACCAAGGGTAGGGTCTATTATTGTGATACTAGAGGTCATTCAAGGTCAAACTAACCCCAATTTCATGATTTAAGGCATTTTGTCTTTGGATTTTCCACTTAGCAGCTCCTAGAATACATATTTTATCCTGGAAATATTTTTAGGTGAGAAATATTTCTTAAAAAGGATTCTGAGACATTTTCTGGTCATTTCAAGAGAAAGTTTGAACCAATCTGGAATATTTAGGGGCCAAAATGACATAATGCCTGATTACGGGTTGCTCTCAAATATTTAAGTGAAGCAGCAGAAAGTTGACATAACAGATAGAGACTCATATCTTATGGTATGTCAACTTTCATTTTTAATGGGAAGAATAAGTCTTTTAACTTGCCTATTGTTTTTTATGTAAGATTATAGAGGCAGTGTAAAATATCTCTGAGATTAAAGGAAAAAATGAAGGTCAAATAAAGGTCAAAACGTCATTTTTTCTCTAAAAAGTTCAAATTTTGATGATGAAATTTTGATGAGGTACTTCTGTTGTCATTACATAATTTCCTAACCCTGTCACCACAACAATTGACAGACAAGATACCTTAAATATGTTTTAACAAAATAAAAATACCCTTTACCTGTGAAAATAAAGTCTAGTTTCAAGGTAATATGCAGATGTGGAATGTGCTATTGGACAATTCATGCCTAATCGAGTTGTTAGCAAGTGCCAGTAACATATGGGACCACTGTTAAGGTCATAAAAGTTGTGAGCACCAAACATTATAAGCATTGTTTGCTATCAAAATGCTTGTTGTAAGACAATCTTTCCATTTCATGCAATCAGGCTAGGGTAGGACATTTTGCTGTGATACAAGAGGTCATTCAAGGTCAAACTAGCCCCAATTTCATGACTTAAGGCATTTTGTCTTTGAATTGCCTGTGTAGTATCTCATCAAGTTCTCCTAGAATACATATCTAATGATATCTTTTCCTGCAAATATTATTTTTAGGTGAGAAATGTCTTTTAAAAGAGAAACTCATGCCTTTTAAGGTTATCTCAAGACTAAGTCTGTGCTAATCGTGAATATTTAGGCATCAAAATGACAAAATGCCTGATTTTAGGTGCACCAAAATATCAATTTAGCAGCAGAAAGTTGACACAACAGCCTTATCATATGGTACGTCAGCTTTCATTTTCAATTGGGCATATACATCTTTTAACATGCCAATTTGTGTTTGCCACGTAAGGGTAAAGATAGCGTTGAATATTATTGAGATTTAAGGAAAAATGGAATGTCAAAAACCAGGTCAAAAGGTCACATAGAGCATTTTCGAATATTCACGATTAGAACAGACTTTGTCTTGAAATAACCTTAAAAGGCATTAGTTTCTCTTTTAAAAGATATTTCTCACCTAAAAATAATATCTGCAGGAAAAAATATCATTAAATATGTATTCTAGGAGAACTTGATGAGATACTACACAGGCAATTCAAAGACAAAATGCCTTAAGTCATGAAATTGGGGGTAGTTTGACCTTGAATAACCTCTTATATCACAGCAAAATGCCCTACCCTATCATGAAATGGAAAGATTGTCTTACAACAAGCATTTTGATAGCAAACAATGCCTATAATAGTTGGTGCTCACAACTTTTATGACCTGAACAGTGGTCCCATATGTTACTGGCACTTGCTAACAACTCGATTAGGCATGAATTGTCCAATAGCACATTCCACATCTGCATATAACCTTGAAACTAGTACTTCATTTTCACGGGTAAAGGGTAAACTTTTTTTGTTAAAACATATTTAAGGTATCTTGTCTGTCAATTAAAGTGGTGACATGCTCAGAAAATTATGTATTGACAAAAAAGAAGTTCCTCATCAAAATTTTATCATCAAAATTTGAACTTTTTAGAGAAAAAATGACGTTTTGACCTTATTTGACCTTCATGTTGTCCTTGAATCTCAAAGATATTTTACACTGCCTTTATAATCTTACATAAAAACACAATAGGCAAGTTAAAAGACTTATTCTCCCCATTAAAAATGAAAGCTGACATGCCATAAGATATGAGTCTCTATCCGTTATGTCAACTTTCTGCTGCTTCACTTAAATATTTGAGTGCACCCGTAATCAGGCATTTTGTCATTTTGGCCCCTAAATATTCCAGATTGGTTCAAACTTTCTCTTAAAATGACCTGAAAATGTCTCAGAATCCTTTTTGAAAAATATTTCTCACCTAAAAATATTTCCAGGATAAATTATGTATTCTAGAAGAATTTGATAAGCTGCTAAGTGGAAAATCCAAAGACAAATGCCTTAAATCATGAAATTGGGGTTAGTTTGACCTTGAATGACCTCTAGTATCACAACCATAGACCCTACCCTAGGTTGGTTGCATGGAATGGACAGATTGTCTTACAACAAACATTTAGATACCAAACAATGCCTATAATGTTTGGTGCTCACAACTTTTATGACCTAAACAGTGGTCCCATACTAGCACCTTCTCACAACCCATTCGTAAACACTTATTATAAGCGTGGAATTATGCCACCTTCCACACCTCTATATTGACTTAAAACTACTTCATTTTTACAGGTAAAGGGTGGAAATGTTTTGCTAAAACATATTTAAGGTATCTTGTCTGTCAATCATTGTGATAATGTGGTTAGGATATTATGTAATAACAAAACACAAACTACTCCCATCAAGATTTCTTCATCAAAATATGAATTTTTTAGAGAAAAAATGATGTTTTGACCTTTATTTGACCTTCATTTTTTCCTTTAATCTCAGAGATATTTTACACTGCCTTTATAATCTTACATGACAAACACAATAGGCAAGTAATGCCGCAAGTTAAAAGGCTTATTGTCCCTATTGAAAATGAAAACTGACATACCATAAGATATGACTCGATCTGTTATGTCAACTTTCTGCTGCTTCACTTAAATATTTGAGTGCACCCGTAACCAGGCATTTTGTAATTTTGGTCCTGAAATATTCTAAATTGGTCCAGACTTTCTCTTGAAATGACCTAAAAGTGTCTCAGAATCCTTTTTAAAAATTATATCTCACCTAAAAATATTTCCAGGATAAAATATGTATTCTAGGAGAATATGATAAGCTGCTTAATGGACAATTCAAAGACAAAATGCCTCAAATTATGAAATTGGGGTTAGTTTGACCTTGAATGACCTCTAGTATCACAACAATAGACCCTACCCTTGGTTGGTTGCATGGAATGGAAAGACTGTCTTACAACAAAAAGATTGATATCAAACAATGCCTATAATGTTTGATGCTCACAACTTTTATGACCTAAACAGTGGTCCCATACTAGCACCTTCTCACAACCCGTTCGTAAACACTTATTATAAGCATGGAATAGCCAAATGCCACCTTCCACACCTCCATATTGACTTAAAACTACTTCATTTTCACCGGTAAATGGTAAAAAATGATTTGTTGGACCAAATTTGAGATTATTTATCCATCAATCATTGTGGTAACTTGGTTTGGAAATGAAATAATGACAAAACACAACTACTTCATCAAAATTTCTTGATCAAAATATGAAATCTTAAGAGAAATAATGACATTTTGACCTTTATTTGACCTTCAACAACCCCTTAATTTCAATATTATTTCTCCATAATCTTCCAGATTGAGGAGAAAATTAAACTTGATGTTTTGGTACATCATCTGCTCCCTTCCTACTTATAAAACTTAAGATAAAGTCATTTTGATTTTCAAATTTTTACCATTTTAGGCACTTTTTGGGGTCTCCAGGTGGGCTTGGTACCCTACTTTGTACCTTACAGCTCAAAATTGGACTTAAAACTCTAGTCAATTGAACTTTCTAAATTGTTCAACAATTCCATTAAAAGACATTCCTTCAGAAAAAGGGGCTACAAAGAAGAAATACATACCGTCAAAAAAACTGAGAAGTTTATAAACGGAAACTATAGAATAGCGAAAAATCCCAGATTCTTGATTTGGCAGCCATTTTGACCTTGAACGACCTTTATTACATCATGGGATAGAGTTAGCTATGTATTTACTATTTCAAAAGATACTTCTCATTCATACCAACTGTTTGATACCAAACACTCATCCCTATGTTTGGTTTAAGCTGAGTTATGAATGTTTTAGGGTGCCTTTCCTACCCCTATACCTATTATTTTGACCATTTTGGGGCCTTTTTACACATATTGGGGTGTCTAAGACATGACCCCATAAAAAAGATGTGCACCACTTCTGAAGTCTACATCCACCCTGGCGGTATGCCCCAAGTGTGGGGCCTAAAACATGATACCAACGGAAATTTTCTAGCTCTCGGGTTAACCTGAATCCCAAAAATGGGTGGCTGGCTACTGTACTATATATATATATATATATACATATATATATATATATATATATATATATATATATATATATATATATATATATATATATATATATATATATATATATATATATATATATATATATATATATATATATTGTATATATATATATATATATATATATATATATATATATATATATATATATATATATACATATATATATATATATATATATATATATATATATATATATATATATATATATATACTGAGTATATAGTAGGGGTTAAGAAGACTAGTCACTGCTATGAGGTCAGGAAATAGTGTACTATTTTGTGAACTGGGAAGGTGTGATTTGACTCATTAGCGCGATTTGTAGAACTTAGAGCATGAGATCATATTGAATTATATCAGGGACTTCCCTATATTAGAAGTTGATAGATGTAAATAATGCTACCCTCCATGAGAGTTTTGTTAATAAAAAGAATGTATGTGTATATCTGCAGTTCCATTTATTACATCATACTAATTTGCTATGAATGGCCTTCAACTGTGACGTGCACTAAAGATATCAGGTGCTTGACCTAACAAAAGCATAATTCCCGGTCAAGGTTACCCACAGTGGAATTAAGTGATTGAAAGTAAAATTAGATTAAGCTGTAGGTTTATAAGTGCATAAAAATCAATAGTCATAAATCATGTGTGACTATTTGAAACTTGAAATGGTGCCCCTGCATCTGGTGTGCGCACGTGCTTTAACTACTTTAACTACAACAATCAGATGAATATTTAAAAGATATTTGAGGGGGGTTGTTAAAGCAAGCTACATATTTCTGTCACATATTTCTGAAAGTAATGCTACAGTACAAACATTTGATTCCTGCACCAATCGACCGGACGTTTGCCAGTGCTTGGTTGTACAGACAACCGTGGATAGCATGTCAAAGAAATAAGCCAAGCACATCAATAACCCTCGTAATGCTCGTATCAGACCTACGTTTCGTTGCGAGATCATCCATGCAACCATGCCTAGCGAACTGGGTGGCAATTGGGCGTGCGGTCGGGTATTATGCCCGTTCTTCCCACGAATTAAGTGCAGAAATTAAATGTCGGTACTGTATTTTCTAGCGATGTTTCCACGGATGACTGATACTGCGTATTTCTCGGCCGTGAATGGTATTAGGGAGCATTTTTTATAAGGAGCACGTTGCATCTTATATCTAATTCAATAGTGATGCTTTATGAGATTTTCTTTACTACAGTTCTTGGTCATCCTGATAAGATACGAAACGATACGAAACGAAGCTAAACATGGCGCGCACAGAAACAATAGTGGCTGGAGAGCGGAAGGACTTTCATTCCACTGTTTAAGTACAATGGGTCTTGGTTAAAGAGGTAAGATTTGGATTTGGATGTCCTGTCATACTGAGTCTTAGTCGTGATACACCAGTTACTAATGTCAGAGAAACTGCGATATTTGAAAGGGAGTTGGTGTTTTGGTTAAAAGTGTTACCTTCTACCTTAGATGACCAAACACAAGTGGATTCAAAACCAGCCGGTCAACCTGAACATGCTAGCCTCAACCAGTGTCAAATAATAGCTTATAATAGGCCAGAATTGGTGCTCTGGGCACCCCCAGCTGTTGGTGGAGATAAGGTTTTCTGTGTAGTGTAATCGATGCGAGAGCCCTGATTGGTCCTTGTTCCCACGTGACCTCACGCTGCTGCCTTATCTGGTACTCCTGACATGAGTCCAGCATGTAACTATAGGGCATATAGTAATTGGTCTCTCGCTACATATCCATTCTTTTCTTAATCCAAGCTTCTTCTATATAACTCAGACGTTTTATGAGGGAGATACTAGTATATCAAAACCTATACAGTATTTGTTGTTTACTGCTGAGATACGTACGGTTAATTGTACCATGTATGTGATAATAATGTGTCTAAGACTACGTGGTAAAGTAATTTACCTTGCCTAATTGATATAGAAGGGTATGTATGCATGTATGTGCTGCGTGTATAGTATGTATGCATGTATACTAGCTTTTGTATACTAAGGTATATCATTATATAATAACCAACACTAAAGCGTTACCGAAAGATATAATTCGTATATTTGAAGATTTGACCACAAATAGAATACAGCTTTAACACAAATAATGAGCTGATATTAACATTGTCATTAATAATTTCATACATACTGCCATCAAAGGTTTTGTAAAGAGATGTCACAGAAGAATGCCAGGAAACTGCGATGAATACCACTCATCTTTCAAGAGCACTGACTGGTGGAATGCAACTGGCTGAGGTACATTATTAGAAAAGGTTTATCAATTCATAGTATGCTTTTAATTCACAAAGTATTCATCAAAAACAATCCAATATACATAATGCCATCACGTGACCATTCCTTCCTCAATCCTCCCACGACATTTTCTTGCGATCTGGAAAGAAAGTGAAAGGACGTTGTATAATGACCTGAACGAGGTCTTAGTTCGAACAAATCCGCTCAAGACCATGTAAACGTGAGAGTAGTAGTAATTAACAGGGAGAGGATGTGTGCAGATCTCGCTACACATTGTGAAGTGCGGATCATGTATCGCGCTGTTTTCCGATAAGGCTTACTGGCGTAATAGGACTCTGACTCACTTCAGATATTTGGAGACCTCATTATACATTCCAAAAGTATTCAAAAAGTATTCAAAAAGTATTATAGGTACAGATGATACCCATCTAAATCTATCTGGGTTAATATGTTTTAGACATAGTGTGGGCAAGTAAAGAAAAAAATCAGGACCACGCAATTCTGATTTCACGAGTCAATTTTCCTATAACCCACAACTAGTTGACTATTGAACTTTTGAAATGTATATATAGTTTCAACCATGTATTTTCCAAAATGATGAAATATGAATTTGATTTCTCCCATTTATATTAAGCTTCTGCCATATAGTTTCTACTTTGGCATTCCATAGTTGACTTTAATTAGCTGACAAAACAAGAAATGAGTGGACTGACTTCTTACCACAGTTCTTGAGGAACGAGACTACAGTTGTTCGTGCATTGGCTTTGGCCACGATAAGAGGAGTGTTTCCCTTGTTGGACTCTACCTTAGTGTTCCCACCATTATCTACCAACCACTTCACCGTGTCTGAAAACACCAACATGTCATAGGGTATATCTTGAGCAACTACCCATTTGACTGGTATTTTTACAGGCATTTAATTTTCGCTATCTTCGTGCTCCGCATGATAGTGGCAAAATAACATCCTTCAAATAAATATCGATATAGTAATACATATAAGTATATAGTTTGCATGCTTGAATGCGCGAATCTAAGGTTGTCCAATCACCCTCCAGCCTGGATGTAATGTCACGTTTTAGCACTTCAAATCAAAGCCATATACTAGTATTATCAAGTCTATGAGGTCTTTTAACTAATCAGTATTTTTTACCTGTGTGAATATTATGGCCACATGCATTTTACAAACATTAGGCTGGCAACCTTTAACTTCGTTCAGATTCCGTGTGAGGTGTGATATTCAAAGAACATAATTTCTAATCCTGTATCGAGATTAAAGCAATGAAATGATTAAATCTCTCTCTCTCTCTCTCTCTCTCTCTCTCTCTCTCTCTCTCTCTCTCTCTCTCTCTCTCTCTCTCTCTCTCTCTCTCTCTCTCTCTCTCTCTCTCATGTATGTATATATGTATTTATGTATATATATATATATATATATATATATATATATATATATATATATATATATATATATATATATATATATATATATACATATATATATATATATATATATATATATATATATATATATATATATATATATATATACATATATTTATATATATATATATATATATATATATATATATATATATATATATATATATATATATATATATATATATATATATATATATATATATATATATATATATATATGTATGTATATATATACATACATACATACATACATACATACATACATACATACATACATACATACATACATACATACATATATATATACATATATATATATATATATATATATATATATATATATATATATATATATATATATATA
>OZ012690.1:27068525-27116025 GCA_963942565.1 Maea johnstoni
AGACCAACTCAAGAGAGTGATTTTGTGAAACTAAAGGGCAGATACATGTAATAGCTGAAAAACTCCTGTCGCAGCCCTTCTGGCAAAAAACGGTCGCCGACGTCTGTGCCGCTATCGCCAAACTCGGCGACATGCCGACAGATTATATAGTCTTTATCATAAAAAGGTGTATTCTATGTGGCAGATCCCAATGACTGCATGATGATATACATTATATTCACAGTTCTAAGTTCCACATTCATCATATCATGAATTTTCTTATGACTAAAGAAATAGTTCCCGTGATTTGTCCACTCGTTTTACTTTCACACTAAGGTGTACAGTAATGTAAATATAACATTACTATATAGTCAGTTGCTGTATGTTAAATTAGTAAATATGTATTCCCCTTATATCATAATGAATCTCGGTCAAAGTCGATAAAAAATAATCAATTAGTAAACCTAAGGGCTAGAGGCCAATTTTCTCTGTTGCAAATATGGATGTAACGGAGATTTGGTCAAAGAAATAGTATGATGAAGGAGAAATTTATCAAACTCTTGGATCTGTTGATTCCTAGCAAATGATGTGATTTTATGTGCTGTCTGCACTGTCCTTGCATTCTTCTTATGTTCGGGAGAACCTACCTGCTTTTTTACATCGGTTTTCCTCCACCTCCTATAGATATACCCACAAGCTACCCAGAAAACAAAAGTATCACACGTTTTGCTCCTCTTAACAAATAATAAATAACAACAGGTATTTATGACTGAATAGACATAACAGTGATAATGATAACTGATAACTGGATTCATACTTTCGGTGAGAAACTTGGCTTTACTTTCAGTGAAAATTAATAAAGTGTGCCTGTATAGATTCTAATAGGCAAACAAACAAACTATATTTGGTAGAGAATACTATAGGGGAATGTGTAGGTTCCTCAAAATTTCAATATACAACTATAACATCTAGGTATGCGATTCTTTCTGTAAAACTAGAGCATATTTGGCAGATTCGGTATACACAGATGGAAAACAAAACGTAGCGATCTATAAGTATATTATTGTCTATAATAGTGTATCTATAAATAGTGTGTTATTACTTTGAACTGGTCTTTTATTGCAAGCAACCAACCCTTTTTATGAGTAGAAGTAGTAGTAGTAGTAGTAGTAGTAGTAGTGGTAGTAGTAGTAGTAGTAGTAGTAGTAGTAGTAGTAGTAGTAGTAGTAGTAGTAGTAGTAGTAGTAGCAGTAGTAGTAGTAGTAGTAGTAGTAGTAGTAGTAGTAGTAGTAGTAGTAGTAGTAGTAGTAGTAGTAGTAGAAGAAGAAGAAGACGATGTAGTAGTAGTAGTAGTAGTAGTAGTAGTAGTAGTAGTAGTAGTAGTAGTAGTAGTAGTAGCAGTAGTAGTAGTAGTAGTAGTAGTAGTAGTAGTAGTAGTAGTAGAAGTAGTAGAAGAAGAACAATGAGAAGAAGAGGAAGAAGAAGAAACAAGAGGAAAAGTAGCAAAAACAAAAAGAACAAGAACAAAAATAGAAATTGTCGTTTAGACTATTCATTCAGAATGATTAAAATACAGCATCGATCATGATGGGTTGCGCCACCCATCGTGGTTGGATGCTTCAAGGATTCTGTCATGCGCGAGAAAACACGCGGTGGGCACGTGATTTCCCTCCTCATCACATCCCATGCGCCCCCATAGTCATATAGCACCTCCATAACTTCTGCAGGCGAGCTGAAGTAACATGTTAGAAAGGATTTTTTACAACTTGTGATTGTCAATCTAACAGGCAAACTGGTTATAGTTTAAGGTTGTGTCCTTGATGCGTTGGACATATATATATAATTAGAATTTTGAATATCGTTTATGCTCGCGTTGTCAGCCGTATTGCGGTGATGAAGTGGTGAATAGCCAGTTGTGAATGGTGAAGGAATCCCAGGATAATTTATCCGGATCGCTCTGCAAAAACATTGCTTAACCCAACTTCATCAGTAACTTTCTCATATACCCGGCCGGCATTGGCAATACTTAAAACCACTGGACTATCAGGGCAGGTCCTTTAGGAGAGAATCAGCGAAAGTCATACCCATAGACCACTCAGGTATTGGGCCATACTCTCCTTTGCAAAACAGCGAGCAATCATTGACAATGTCTTAGACCACTCGGCTGTCGGGCATGCCCTCAATGGCGAGGGCCCTAGCTTTTGGGACATGCCCTATGTGGTGAGAGATAGGGGAATCAGCGGCAATGCCTTAGACCACTTGGCAATCAGGGCATGCCCTCTGTGGCGGGACAGTAAGCAGTCATTGGCAACACCTTAGACTACTCGACTGTTGGGGCATGCCCTCAATGCCAAGAGCCTTAGACCACTCAACTGTCGGGGCATGGTCTCAGTGGCGAGAGACATTGACCAGTCAGTGGCAACACCTTAGACCATCTGGCTATTGGGACATGCTCTGCATGGTGAGAGGCAGCAAACAGTCAGTGGCAACACCATAGGCTACTCAACTCATGGGGCATGCCCTCAGTGCCGAGAGCCTTAGACCACTAGGCTATCGGGGCATGCCCTCAGAGCAAGAGCCTGTCCACTCAACTGTCGGGACATGAATTCAGTGACGAAAGACATTGAGCAGTCAGTTGCAACGCCTTAGACCATCTGGCTTTGCGTAGCGAGAGAAAGCTAGCAGTCAGTGACGCCATAGGCCACTCAGCTCTTGGGGCACGTGGCGAGGCAGTGAGCAAGTATTGGCAACGCCTTAGACCACATGGTTTTCGGGGCATGCCCTCAGTGGTGAGAGACATTAAGCACTCAGTGGCAGCACCTTAGACCACCTAGCTCTGCGTGTCGAGAGACAGCGAGCAGTCAGTGACGCCATGGGGCACTCAGCTCACGCCCTCAGTGCAAACGCCTTAAACCACTCGCTATGAGGGCATGCAATCTGTGCTGCGAGACAGTGAGCAGTCCGCGGCCATTCCTTGTACAACCCGGCTATCGGGGCATGCCCTTAGTAGTGAGAGAGTGAGCAACCAGTGGTGTAGCCTAGTTTCTTGGCTGTCATATGCATTTTTCTGTTATGTTGTGTATGTTACCAAGCACCAAATATTCTAGGTGGCCATAGTGGTCAATTTAGTTAGCACTTATCTCACCAGGATTCAGTTTGAATGAGACATTTTATAGTTTGAATAAAACCTCTAGAGATCAGAGGATCAGGTGGTGACATCTATCTACCATACCTGGTACTTCACCACACTGCTTGGTCCAGACAACGTTTTAGGTACTAGGAACCTAGTCTACGATTGGGCATGCCTTGGACAACCCGACTATCGGGACATGCCCTCAGTAGTGATAGAGCGAGCAGCCAGTGGTCATGCCTCAGGCCACTCGGCTATCAGGGCGCCCCCACCCCTCGCAGGTGAACATAGACACTAGTGGGTACGCATTTAAAGGTATTCCAAAGTCCACTTAAAGGTCTAGACTGGAGGTGAATAGTTTTCCTATATACCATTCCATGCAGACACTATCCATCGTCACGCACATGTTAAAAGAGCTAATCATCCAGTCGTACGGGTTTTGAACAAAGTGTGCTATTTTCAACGCTGAACCTCTACATGCTTTAATAACAAAAGGAACCAAAACGCAGGTTGAAAGGCAACCCTAGATGGACATCGCTTATAAGGACGTATGGCATGTGTAATTTTCATTATCTTTTGTATTTTCGTGAGATGTTTCTAGTGTTCATTACACTAAGCCAGTTTTACGAACCTGGCCCAGGGACATTAATTATGAAATGTCAGTCTCTCTCTCTCTCTCTCTCTCTCTCTCTCTCTCTCTCTCTCTCTCTCTCTCTCTCTCTCTCTCTCTATCATACTATCATTGCTGGTATAGTTATTCTTTTTCAAAACATCGCTTCAATCACTTTATTCTTTTCGATTCAATAACATATATAGCATATGTAGCAAGACCTTTGATACACACTTTTTCTTTTGGATCGATGGAAACCCTGTAGTTGGCCTGTCTTAGGATAACTCCAGAACCAAGGATCCGATTTCTCTGTCTACTACCACCAGGATGCCTTGAATAGTTCGAGTCATCGCTGGATCCTCCACAGTGGGTTGGTCTGGTCGCTATACAAATGTGCGATTTTGTGAAAGGCTGTCTATGCAACCTTTGCATTTCATCACTCTTTAGGACGGTTTTTGAAGAATGAACGAATGAATGGACATGCATTAACTCAGCGGTTACAAAAAGCATATTTATCTCAAATACGATTTATATTCGACATAGAACAAAAGAGGAGCAGAATCATTCAAAATTCAAGGTTCCTATCTCCTTGTGATGTGACGTAATATGTTTAAAGCGGCGTGAATGTTAACAATTACTAACAAACCAACACTAGATCTAGTACCAAAATCCACACTGAGTGTTGTTGATCCAGCATAAATTCCTAACGACTGCTCTGCAGTTTACCACAATTTTATCTTATTTTATTTCATTCGGTGATATATAAAGGTGACTAGATGAAGAGTCATTAACTGCTATCTTGAATTAAGATATGGTTGCTCATCTAAGCTGCTATGCAATATAATTCTAACCAGACACAGAATTTATACACTAAAAGGTAGAAACTTATTTCCTTAGTGGTCCCAAACAAAGCGCTGGATCATCCCTTTAAAACGCCATGCCTGTTGTTTCCAAATTTATAGAGGAATTAAAAAATATAAAGCAATAGCAGTTGGTGCGGCCAACAAACGTTGTGTATGGCTGGTGGTTAGTCGCTCAGGACTTATCTTGTAAATACGTGTTGCATATACGTACGCTTATAAATAAAACGCGATTCAACTTTGATAATCAATAGTGATGCTGTTAAGCTTTTGCATGGGGTATTCTTTTTAAAGCTGGTGGTAAATGTAGGAATTGATGTAAACATGTCAATCACAGCGTTTCTCCAGCTTTAGATACTTTTGCCTCAGAACGTATCACAACCATGCTATATATATAGGGGCTTTGATAGAATGCGTTATCAATTTGATCCATTCAAAAGAACGTGTTCTCCCGTTCCATTTTTTGTGGCGAGGAAATATCTCACCCCTGTTGTTGCTCATTCCAATTTAAATGGTTTGAGTCGAAAATTTCAAAGAATTAATTTAGAAGTATAATTAATGAAAGCGAAAGAATGTGGAAATGATGTCATAAACCAGAAATGCGGCTGTGCATACCATAGGATATAGAGGCAGAGTTCGCTCAGTACATTGGTAGGAAAACTTCCTATCATGCGGGCCATACCAGCAAGTTCCACGAAAATCTAGGTTCCGCAGTTCGCCAGTATTGGAAGCATTCGTGCCACGCCCCCTTGCCAACGTCCCGATCACCTGGGCAACGTCTAGTCGAGCCCTGAAAACTATTCCAAACAATCTCCGGCCAATTTGCATAAGTGCAACGCCCTGGAATTCGATTGCCGGATATCCAGGCATTTATTGAGGTCAGTCGCTGGTGTGTATTCAAGCAGACATGATATTTTGGTATGGAACTACTGCGCACAGGCTTAGCTCGCAAATCTATCACTCTGCAACTTACGAATTTCGGTGGGTGTGTCCGATCTAGTTACCCGGATGTAGGGTGTGGTATGCAGAAAATGGCTGACGGAGGGGAGACCGATGATTGCATTGAAAATGTGGAAAAGCGGGGACATGGGTCGGATACAACCAAGCTGAGACCGGATAAAAACTCAGAGCGAGACGTTTCAGTCGGTACGTAGTTTCTATGTGGCTGTTTTATGTAACGGAATGTCGCATTGGAAACCCATTCTTCTCTCGCCGATGTAATCGGCTCTATGACGCACTCGACTTGCCATGCGCACAGCTATCCGCTCGCCTGTTTTTGTGCTCGCAACCCGATGCAATTCTTGTCGCCCCTGCGAATAAACATTAATATTATCCCCTTTTCTGTATTTCAGACATTCACTCCGATGGTGTTGACTCCCCGAATGTGTAAGTAGATGTTTCAATCGGTAGATCTGTGTGTGGACTATAGGCAAGGCAAGTGGGCGAAATTGGGTGATTATCTATCTAGTGCGGAGTGAGCGACGGACGAAGGCGTGTAGTGTTATGATAGCGGAGAGTCAAAGTACATGTGTTGGAGCTATGTACCACTGAGCGCTGTGCTGCTGCACAGATGGAGGCCAGAAATTCCGACACATTTAGCAAGCACGCATATTCCCCAGTCCCTCAGCTGATATGCTGCTGCACCATGTTAAATAAATGGGCAATAGATTTAGCATTTAGACTTGCACATTTATCGGTAGGAAATGGGCGTGATCACAACAAACAGACGCATGTACATGTTCATGTAATCTAGGAACAACATGAACATCATCAGCACCAGGATGCTCGCATCATACAAAGCCAATTATGTCGAATCGACCGAGGTGACGAATTGAATTGGTGTCAATACGCTAAATATATAGATACATTAAACAATTTTACTATTTATTTTTGCAGTGGAAGTATGACAGGAATGATATTGCGACACTGATGCATTTATTCCGAAATAACAATGGGATGTTGCGACATTGTTTCTTGTTTTTGTAAACAGCTGATTGGATTAGCCCATTATCTCAACAGGGGAGAGGGTTACAGTGAAATTGACATTTACGCATTCTCTGTAAATTCTCAATTAATTTATGAAAATGAGTCTTTGTACATGTAGCAGTTGCATCTTTTACAACTCTCAATATCTGGTTGATTTTATATTTAAAAAAGGGTAAATAGGTTCAGTATCTATATAATAGTTTAAGTGCACATCTCTAATGGTTAGTTGTTCCATTCTTCCTTTGGTATAACTACATGTATGTAAACATCCAAGCCATGGGTAAGGACCCTGTATTGTTTTCTGGGGTTCATATTCATATTTCTCACTTTTTACTTCAAGGGAACTGGGGAATTTGGATTCAGAATTTAACTTGTAAATGTAATGAAGACATTTATAGGCACAGTGGACTGAGAAAAAAGTTTGAAAATTGCAAGAATATGTGAAATGATATATGATCAAAATCTTTTAACTCAGATATCTCATACTATTAGTTAGAATCCACATCTTGTAACAAAGGTAGAGCTCTGTCCCTGTCAGACCATGGGCCGCAAAAAGCCTCTTCAGCAGCTCATGAAATGCTCACAAAAATGGCCTTATCCAGCAGGGTGCCACACAAACCCTCAAAAATCACACATCAGGATATCCAATTTTTGTGTGGTATTTCTAAAAAATGTATTTTGAAATTAAATATTTTTATCTTCATATAATATTCTTTGACATAGATAAGGATTAATGCCTTTTTCCCAATAAGGCCTAAAAAAGTTGTTTGTTTCCTCTAACCCTACCCTAACAAGTTTTCATTCAAAAAAATCCCTACCCTAAAGTTTTTTCCGCCCTCCCAACTCCCAATTAACATAAAACATGCATAAAACACACATTTTTGACAAAAAAATAACCCCCCCCCCCCCAAATTTTTTTACCGACCTACATGGTCTTAGCCAGCAGGGCGTCTGGGTGCCTTTTGGACACCCAAGCCCTTTAAAAGCACCCCTCAGGACACCCACATTTTTTAGTGTGGAATTTCTAAAAATCTCAATCTCAAGCTTATAATTAAATTTTTTCATCTCCTTATAATTCACATAACATTGTTTAATGATATCATGCCTTATTTTGATGAATTTATGCATGTTTATGGTTGAAATATGAGTATATTGTTATCCCCCTTAAAAATTTGGACGCCCAAAAATTTTACAACTGCCAATTTTAGGCACCCAGTTTCTAAATCCTGGCTAAGACACTGCCGACCTACCTACCCTACTCTAGGCCTAAGTAAATATATGTATATGATTGTTATCTTAATGTATTGTGGTCTCATGCAAAAAAAATAGGAGGCCCTAACATTTTACAATTGTCTATTTTGGGCACACAGTTTCTAAATATTACTGAATAATTCCTTTGATAATAACTTAGGATATGAGAATGATTTTACAAAATATTTGAAAGAGTTGTCAGTAATGCTATGATTAAAGTTTCTCGTTCAAATATTTTGCCATCTTGCTTTTGTCAGAAAGATTTCCCCAAATCTCTCGGGCTGATTTTGGCTAGCAGATAGTGCCACTTCGGATAACACCTTTACCAATAACAAAGCCGGGTGAAAAACACTGGCTAGTAGATAGCACTATTAGTTTGGATAAAACATTTGCCAATAAAAAACAGGTGAAAAACACTGGATAGTAGACAGTGCTACTTTTGGCTAAAACATTTACCAATAAGAAATCAGGCGGACCATACTCAGGCTAGCAGATAGTGCTAATTTGTATAAAACATTTATCAATAGGAAAACCAGGCAGACCACACTGGCTAGTAGATATTACTACTTTTTTAATATTTACCAATACCTCAATAGGTATAAGAAACCAGACGGACCAATTACTCAGCAAGCTAGCAGATAGTGCCACCTTGCCTAAAACATTTACCAATACGAAAACCAGGCAGACCATGCACACTGGCTAGTACAGTACAGTAGATAGCGTGAAAACTTGGGGGCAGATTATATAGATAGAATCTCACAGTTCAGCTTGACCCGTGTCAACTCCCTAGCCTGCCAGCCCAAAAATAACCAACCTAATAGTGCCCGGGCCTGCCACTCCCCCCAGCCTCGCCCACATAGGGCCATTCAGCCATGCAGTCTTCACAACAAAGCAGGGCCACTGACCCACCCTATTCTAGGCACTGCCCATCAGAGGGCGTGTACCCAAGATACCCTTGGCGTTACAAAACCCTCAGGGAACTTCAAATGCCCTTTGTGGTATAGCACGCAGTAGTTGGTTTGACCAGTGGGTCCAGGGAGCTGATCATTTGTTTTCTCCTATGCTCTGGAGTGCATGCATGGACATATCTTACCTTGGTTGCATCCACTACTCTGGTCAGGATGGCGGCATATTGCTTGTAAGTAACCATGTTTTCAACCTGTATGACATGTGTCTTAACCCTTCTAATGCTGAGGACATATTGGTCCAAAGTACAAGGATGCAAAACTATTTAAACCCTGTCATGTTGGTATTCATGGGATAGCTCTCGCTGAGTATTCTCAGGTGAGTACCCCTGTGCCAGGGTTTCAGTCACTTCTAAGGTTTTTTGAAATTACCCCTGTGAACACCCAAATATTTTTGTGAGGAATTTCTTAAAATTCAATTTCAAACATATGTGTGAATTTATTCACCTCAATATAATTCCCATGACACTGTACATACAAGGATATTAGGCTTTATTTATAAGTAGATACATGTTTATGGTTATATTCTATGTATATTGAGGTTTTCGTTGAGAAAAGGATGCCCAATTTTGGGCGCCCTGTTTCTAAATCCTAGCATAGGGGTGCTTACAGGTCCTGTTTGGTTTGTACTGCTGTGTGAATTTCACTCATGACCAGTGGCAGTACTGATCCACTACTAATCTCTTCGCCCTGTTGACCCATACTACATGAATGAACAATTATTCAAAGTCCAGGATTAAGCAATACCATGTCAATCATGCATCTTAAATTCTAAACAGGGGACTTAATACAAATCTCAATATTGTACCCTATACATGTATTTGCTAGCTCCAGTACTAATATGGAAAGTCTTTGGTTTTTTGAGGGAATAACGTGGCCACTCCATTCAGACCCAAAACATTTGCATTCGGTGACCCATATGTTTAACCCATTCATGCCAGCAGAGAGTTCTATTTATATAAATATGTAGACCTCTCTGATGCAAGGAAACCTCTTTAAAAATGTGTGTGATATGGATGTATAACACATCTGAAAACAACTTGGGTAATAATAAGCATAGACTGGAAAAGTAATTGAAAAGTTTTTGACCAGTTTCTGGTTTGCCATTTTGGAAATATTTTTCTGACCAAAACATTCTTTGGAAATATTAAGAAAGATTGATAAGAACTGAACCTTATTCCCACCTTAGAGATAATTTATTTTTTAATAGCATTATAACACCCATACAGTCTTTTTCAGTAAGTCTTATCTTCAAATGTTTTGTGAATTTATGTGGTATTCGCAGGTTATTTTCAAGGTCATTATTATAACATTTAAATACGCCTGAGCATGAATGAGTTCATATGAGAAAAAAGTAGATCAATGCTCAGAGTTGAGCATGTTACCAATTCATGCCCGTAGAAACCTAAAAGCACCCTGAATATTTTGGTTACATCTTTTTGATTAGAGTTTATATAGGAAAATATTTGTAGGGGAAATGTTGATCAAGACCAAACATACAACTTTCCTCCAAATATTTTGTGAATTTATGTTTGGCAAAAAAGTTATGTTCAAAAGGTTTGAAGGTGCAGACGACACATTTCAAGTAAACCTGCAGGTTCAGGGCTCGACGTTAACTTTTGAAACCACCTGCCCTGCAGGGTAGGTGACCTGGACCTTTTGCCTGCCCTGAAGAATTTTCACCTGCCCTAAAAAAAAATCCCTCGCGGACTTTTTGTTTTTTGTCTGTAATATATTTTCTATTTCATATCTATTCATATGTTCATTTCCGCTAAAAAATGATATATTTTCAATTATAAAACCGCTGGTATTGCTTCAGTTGTTTACATGGCCAGCTAGAAAGGACATCACTGGCAGTAAGTTTTACTGTTTTGTGAGTGGTTGTTGGTGGGTTTTCGCTATCGAGTACCGATCACACTGCAAATGTTTACCTTCCCTGTCGGGCAGGTACAATGTCAAAATCACCTGCCCGAACTGACTTTTTGAAATTTTTACCTGCCCCGGGCAGGCGGGCAGGCCTTAATGTCGAGCCCTGAGGTTTGAATGGGATAACCTGTTCATGCCTGGAGATGTCCTTGACAAATGTTGTCTGGATTGTTGATACTTAAGAAAATAACTATGGAAATAATCATAAAATTTTTCTGAAAATTGTGTTTGTGCAATATAGAGATATCATTGAAAAAGTTAGGCAGTTTATGGCACACAGGCATAGCCTTAGCCAGCAGGGCATCTGGGTGTCATTTGGACCCCCAAACCCCAAAAAATCACCTTTCAGGACACCCAAAATATTTTGAGAGGAATTTCATTTAATGTCAATTTCAAGCATATCATTGAATATTTTTCACCTCAATATAATTACCTTGGCATTGTATATAGACAATTATGCTTTGTTTCATTCAACTAAATACATGTTTATGGTTGTAATCTGAGTATATTGTGGTCTCCCTTAAAAAATAGGATGCCCAAAAGTTATACAATTGCCAATTTTGGACACCCAGTTTTTAAATCATGGTTAAGACCCTGCAGGCATGAATGGCTTAATCCTTCCAATGCTAAGGCTACTTTCGTCCTAAGTACAAGAACGCAAATATTTTGGAAAGACCATCTAAACCCTGTCATGTTGGTGTTCATTGGATAGCTCTCACTGAGTACTCCAGGCCTCAACGCTAACTCAAAATGATACTGGCCCTGTAGGACCAGTAACAGTTAGCATCTACTGGTCCTGCAAAATTTTTACTGGTCCTACATTTTTTCTTTAACACAACAAGAAAGAACATTGCATAAGATTCACCACAAAATTTATCTTTATAAATTTAATCTTCATTTATTTCAAAAACATTTGGGGATACTCTCTGGGGAAACTTTTTAACAAGAATGTCTCCAAATGTTTACTGGGCCTGTAGGACCAGTTGAGGTTGTTTTTTACTGGCCCAAAGCTGTTTTTGGGAATTTTTACTGGCCTGGGGCCATAGGTTCACCCTTAGCGTCGAGCCCTGTACTCTCTGAGTCTGATGAGCATCCATATGTGCCAGGGCTTCAGTCATTTTTTGGATTTTTCTCTTCATTTTGTCTTGGTTAAATTAAGCCACCAGTAGCATAAGGGTTAAAGAGATATTACCGAAATAGTCAGGCAGTTTTGGGCGCTACAGGCATGAATGGGTTAAGCAAGCTAGCGGTCAGAGTCTAGGAGGCTCAGAGTCTAGGGGGCGGGGTGGAAGCCAGCTCAGCTACATTGGACTGGTGTACATACACGTCTCAGGTTTCATGAGCTCAGCAGTGTAATAGCTTATATATATTTATCGAGGCTACTACATGTACTACCTAAGACTTTACCCTCAAATACCCCATGTGACCTCTCGCTGTTACATGTCTGAATACGGTATAGCCAAGCTGCTCAACTATTCATGCATAGATGTATGTGATTATTTCAGGGATTTTCCTATTTGTAAACAAGACAAAAAAATAGTCAATTCAAAATTGTCACCTGTGAAGTTCCGTCTAATATCCTACATACTTGTCTCTTTCTGTAATAGTGAGTATTTGGCATTTTTTTGAAAAATCTTTCATTCTTGATGTTAATGATTTAAACCCATCAAAACACAGTATACAAGTAAATGAGGCAGTATGGTCATCACAATTTCAACCCACATTTTTTTATTAATGCAATTGTAAAAAGTAGTCTCTCAAAAAAAGACCATCCATCCTGAAAAGTCTTTTTCATAGTTACCCTCATAACAGAACCCTTAGATTTGCTATAAGAACACATCTCTTAAGCCACAAGCTCCAGCAAAACATCTTCAATTTATAGTCATGATATCATATTTATCTGATGTCCCCTTTGTAAAACAGTTTGAGGTATTGTCTGTAATGATTCATGTTGCAGGATGCCATTATATTAACAAAACCTGATGGCTTGAACTTGAGACAAAGCAGCCCTAGGAAAATCCCATGATCTAATTGTATGAAAACGCTCAATAACAATTCCCTGTTGAGGGTACAAGTTCAACATTAAATCAATGGATGCCTGGCCGTTGACTTGGCTTCTTCAGTCCCTTAATATCATACCTTAATTCTTAAGATGAATAACAACAAATGGATATGAAACCAGCCGGTCAACCGGAACAGGCTGGTTGCAGCGAAGAGCCCTAAAGTGGTGTTCTGCGCTTGTTGGTGTGCAAGTTTCTCTGTAATGTAAATGATACATCACCCTCATTGGTCTTTTGTCTTCTAGTGACGTCACAATGAGGCCAGATTCGAGACCCTGGCTTAGCCGTGCCTTCACTATAGTGCATATAATAATTGGTTTCTTGCTACATATCCATTCTTTTATTCATCTAAGCTTTATTCCCCTCTGAACCCAACCAGTGTAGTGCTGTCAATGGTCTATAGGGGGCACCATATTGTTCTCCTATCTGTATGGATTTCTACTTTGACAAGCTATGTTTGAGCCTCCCTGTGAGAAAACATGAACTAACCCGACAATCTGCATGAGATCCCTCCTGCATGGCCATAGTAAAAAGAACACACTCTTGTACAGAGTGGCTATCCCATGAGAACCCAGAGTCTTGCATGGCTATTGTTGATGCTTAAGCACTGGGTTAGCCTAGTCCTAGGCCAAGAAAATTTATCACTTCTTTAATAACTCACCTAATGTTAATATACCATTCTAAACTGTCTACCCATATTTAGTTCTATATTGGCTCACCAGGCGGCCAGCAAGGGTCTATTTGGATTTCTTCTGACTGACCAGGGTGACCACCACTGGTGCCATCTATCAACAGCATCTAAAACTAACACCTAAATATTGAACAAAAGATGGGCCAGAACAGAGAAAAGCACAATATAAGTAAATCATAGACTAGGAGCTAGTCTAGCACTGGGTGTGTATCAAAAAAGTCTGTCACCATGTTTTTATTCATTCAAGTGTTTACACTAGCTGTTCATGTACACTCATGTGTAACTTTCACAGTTCTTATCATCAGCTGATATGCTGGTTGCAGGGTAATAGTGGTGGGAGGGTATTAGTGAGATATTTGCTGTTGAATGTAGGCCATGAGTTAGTTGCTGTGATGCCGGTTCACTGAACTAATACAAGCCACTTGTATGGATTGAAGGTCATACTGTCACAGAGCAGTGTCCGAATCTCCAACCTGGTCAGCCCCGGTCAGTACTGGTCTGTTCGGTCAACCCTGGTCAACCCCGGTCAGCCCTGATCAGTACTGGTGACTGCTTGGTCAACATTGGTCAGCGCTGGTCCACCGTAGCCAGCTTGGTCAACCCTAGCCAGCTCTGTCAGAACTGTTCTGCTTGGTCAACTTTGGTCAGCCCTGGTCCACCATGGCCAGTGCAGTCAACCGTGGTCCGGCCCAGGTCTACCCTGGTCAACCTTGATCAGGCCAAGGTCCCCCAGGTCTACCCTGGTCAACCCTGTTCCACCATGGTCAATCCTGGTCAACCTTGATCAGGCCCAAGTCCACCTTGGTCCACCTTGGTCAACCCTGTTCCACCCTGGTCAACCCTGGTCAGGCCGGGTCCGGCCCATTGTTGTGATGTTCATGCCACCACTTTGGGCCATGACTCACTACCTTTGGGGTATTCACATGTTCACCCATCCCTGTTTTGGCAGCAGGCCCATAGCCAGGAGGGTGTGTGGATGTCATTTGGACATCAAAACCCTTGAAAATCACACTTTAAGATGTGCACATTTCAGGCAGTTACCTTGAAATGTTTGATTCAATTTAACCCTTCCAATGCTAAGGCTACTTTTGTCCAAAGCATAAGGGCCCAAAAATCTCTGAAGACCATTTAAACCATGTCATGTTGGTACTCATTTGATAGCTCTCAATGAGTACTCTCAGATGAGTACCACTTTGCCATGATTTCAGTCATCTTTTTAGGTTTTTCGCATCAATTTGTATTGGCCAAATTAGCCACCAGCAGCATAAGGGTTAAATGCCTGCCCACTACTTCAAGGTATGTTTCAATGGTTGTTATGTGAAGATGTTATTGTGGCCTACATTTTCTATTCATATATTTCCTGGAAATTCCTTTTTATTAGAGTGTCAGATCCCCAAAACAGTCAGGCTTGAAAGGGTTAACCCTTATGCTGCTGGAGGTGAATTCTTTCTATACAAAATTATGCAAAAATCCTGAAATATGAATGAAACCCTGGCCCATGGGTACTCATTCATCTAAGAGTACTCAGGGAGAGCTATCCAATGAACACCAACATGACATGACATCTTTGCGTCCTTGTGCTTTGGACGAACATAGCCCTAGCATTGGCAGGGTTTAAAGCACAGTGTGGATCGAGAGGCAGGTACCTGGATCATCAGGTGGGGAAATGAGATGAATGTCACACGTTCTCCAGTTACTGCATTAGAAAAAACTACGCAAAGGCTTTTTAAGCCAATTATCTTCAATCATCTGTTGCTTTGGATCAACAAATGATCAATTATGAAGTACTAATTGATTTAGAAATATCCTCAGGAAAAGCACTGCATCAGCAGTGAAGTTTTCAGCAAAGCTTCCCATTGAGGCAGTATAAAGTACGGAGTAGGAAATATCAACTAAAGGTGACGCCGTGTGAATTTACTATCATCATCATCATCATCATTGTTTTCGTTATTATTAGTATTTACTATATTATCAGCGAAACAAAAAATATTTTAAAAAATACAGCTGTGAGCGTGCTGCTGCAGTTTTTGTAGTCCCATTTTTTTGTAAATAACTTTACCTCAGTTTTACTTAATTGGGCTATATTGGTACAATTTGTCAAACAATATTTATTTTAGCCAACCACTATTGTTCAACCTCCCATATTTTATTCGGTTTATCTAGCAATTGATGTACTCCCATATTTTCCTATTTTCATTGATACATGACCGTAGTTCTTTTCTTAGTGTTACCTCAAATAAGGTTTTAGATATTCAACAACCCTTCTGAATGCAGACATGTTAAGTATTTGCTGATTTTCATTTTTCTAAAGCGAAACTACTCATCCACATGCTGATTATATTTCCCTTCCTAAAAAGGAAGCCTAAATTGACCTGTACTTGATCCTGTTTAGTTATTAATAACAACTTTGTTTTTTAATGTTTTTGAAACCTTTTATGTTTGCAGGGCTTAGACCTTGCTCCCTTTGAACCAGAACCATTTGGGTATGCGATCTAACACTCTCTTTTCGGCCTCTCCCCGCTGCGCTGGTAAACTTTGCTGTCTCTAGCTGTCATACTCTCCTGCTCTGAGACAGCTTGGCTCCAACAGATCCAGGCCAGCTGAACTTGAACTAGCGGGTAAAAGCATGGAGCTTGCCTGAATTGTTTGAATCGGTGGCGCCTGAAACACATGTGAACCATCAGCATAGCGGAACCCTCGTCAGCTAAGTTGCTGAAAAGACAGTAGATTTGGCTGTGATTTGAAGGAAAGAAGATCTGCTAGTTTGTGTAGCAGTTCAGATCGACTGCGGAGAGTCAATCTGCGTCAGTTGCACTCATGGTGTACCGTCAGTTAACAGGGTACTCGCAGTCCCCATCGCATCGATATCCGTCCCCGACTCCTGCACACTGAACACTCACTTCTGCTGCTAAACGCTCCAGCTCTGACAGCACAAACTTCTTGACATAGTGGTGAGGAGAGAGAGAGAGAGAGAGAGAGAGAGAGAGAGAGAGAGAGAGAGAGAGAGAGAGAGAGAGAGAGAGAGAGAGAGAGAGAGAGAGGAGAGAGAGAGAGAGAGAGAGAGAGAGGAGAGAGAGAGAGAGAGGGGAGAGGAGGGGCAGAGAGAGAATGAGAGAGAGAGAGAGAAAGAATGAATGAGAGGATGATGAGAGAGAGAATGAGAGAGAGAGGGAGGGGGAGGGAGAGAGAGAGAAAGAGAGAGGGGGGCAGGGAGGGAGAGAGAGAGGGGGGAGGGAGGGGGGGAGAGTCAGAGAGAGTGAGAGACAGACAGAGATAGTGACAGGGAGAGAGAGAGAGGGAGGGAGGGAGATAGACAGACAGACTAGAGATAGATAGCTCTCGATGAGTACTCTCATATGAGTACCCATATATGCCAGGGTTTCAGTCACTTTTCAGCTTTTTTGCTTCATTCTGTAGTGGCTAAATTAAGCCACCAGTAGCATAAGGGTTAATGTATAGATAGGTGTAGTAGTGTTGATGATAGTTATATATATGTCCAACATTCCATGCCCAGTGGTCAGATGGTTGTGACCTTAAGGGTATACCATGACCTTCGGTATGTGCCCTTAATTAATGCTCTACTTATGATACCCCCTCTAAAGGGTGCAGGTTCCGCAATGGGTTTGGATCCAGGATGTTTATCTCAGCTTATTAATCTATCATTCAATGAAAGTGTGCAATCAGTATTTAGTGGGCATTAACCAACCAATTTGCCTGGAGATCCCAGTGACTATTGTAGTCTGAGTCCAGGGTGAATATAATTAGCCAGGATTTAGACACTAGGTGTCGAAAAATTGCCAGCAGTAATATTTTTGGGCATCCTGTTTTTCCAAGGAGGCCACAATATACTTGGATGACAACCGCAAACATGCATTTACTTGTTGAAATAAGGCATGATATCCTAATACAATGTCATGGGATTTATATTAGGGTGAAAAATATTCAATTGTATGTTTGAAAATAACATTTTACGAAATTACTCACAAAAGTATTTGGGTGTTCTAATGGGTGATTTTTTTAGGGTGTGGGTGTCCAAATTATACCCAGATGTTGGCTAAGGCTATGTCTGGATCTATTATAAAATACTTGTAAAGATAATTTTTCAGTTGAGCATGAATTCTCAAAATATTTGAAGGAGAGTTGTTGGTTGACTTCGGTTCAGCATTTCCCTTTCAAATAGTTTCGGAAAATGCTCTCATCAAAGAGATATCATCAAAGTAGTCTGGTAATTTTTGTGTGCTATTACTGCCATAAATCGTCAGATTATGGTCAGTATTGTCACAGCCTGCCTATACATGCACCTATTGATTCTGGTCTAATCATAAGCATGTAGTATAGTATAAATTCCATGCTGATTTCCATTCTTGCTAAGACTTCTCAACAAGTGTTGTCTATATCAGTCTATAATGTATCTTTAAGAATGGCTTCAGTAAAGAGCAAAATATCACGTTTTATTTAAATTTGATTTGTTGCTTTAGATTTTACTAATATTCATCCTCAGTATATGTTTCTATGTTTGCTTTTGTCAATGCTTATTTTAGTGCTACTGGCAAGAGCAGGTTTAACAGTTGGTTTAGGTTTGTCGTTCTCTGACAAACGTGTATAGTTGCTTTTTCACACAATGCATTCTACGTAGTTGTTGGTTGTATCGGGAAGTATCGTAGTGAGCCAGCTGTCAGGGAGTCAAGATTTCTTGGCATTACTTGAATGTACCGAGAGAGAGAGAGAGAGAGAGAGAGAGAGAGAGAGAGAGAGAGAGAGAGAGAGAGAGAGAGAGAGAAGAGAGAGAGAGAGAGGGAGAGAGAGAGAGAGAGAGAGAGAGAGAGAGAGAGAGAGAGAGAGAGACAGAGAGAGAGACAGAGAGAGAGAGAGAGAGAGAGATTAGTAGAGAGAGAGAGGGAGAGAGAGAGAGAGAGAGAGAGAGAGAGGTGGGACAAGGGGATGGGTAGGGATAGTAGTCATACATTCAGACAACTAGCAATATATGTGGTTGTCACAAGTATTTTTGGCAAACATATACACTCCTTAGATATAATTATGTGCCTTTAGAGCATGCCCTCATGTAGGTACCTCGACTCGTGAATTTGGTTTATTAGGGCCCGAAGCATTTTGGTAGCTGAACTCCCTTAAATAGACCTTGTACAAACTGTACAAGAGCTGCATTATCAGAATTTATAGCATTCACAGTGGGTGTGACTTTAAGGTTAGTTAGTCAATTAACCATTCATATCTCTAACGCCCCAAAATGACCTGACTTAGTTTAGATGATATATGTTTGTGATCAGAGCATTTTCTGAGAAAAATGTTTGGAAATAAAAGTTAATCCAAACTCACCCTACAATTCTCCTTCAATAATTTTTTGAATATATACTTGATTTCAAAGTTATCTTTAAAAATATCATAGAACCAGACGACGCAAATTACCAAGGAGATCTGCAGGCATGAATGGGTTAACTGCGCCAGTACGCAGGGTGTCAGCCCAGGAGCAACTGGAGAACCACAGGACCCTAGTTAACAACATCCATATGTAAAAGCATACCCTGATGTTGAAGCGATACACATATAAGGTTCTGAAACCATGAACAAGATACTAAACTCCTGACCTGGGGTTTACACATGGTATATATGGTGTCCTTTAACCTCCTCCTTCTCCAACACCCTATCCAAATTATTTGGCTGAAAAGTATATGTAAGTCTTTTATAGTTCGAAAACTTTTAATGACTGTTTACCAAATTTTTATCTTAGTTGCTATTTGCTACCATGGCAATCTGGTAATCATGGCAACTGCCAACACTGTATAGAGCTTTCTGTATTGTTTGTTTTTTTCCTTTCTAAAAAAAATTAGGTTCAAACTTCATTGTCACACTTTGATTTATCAGACTTTGCCATCTAGCTAGTGTTTTGGCTAGAATGATTGGCAGCGGTGTGAAAAGCCATCATCAGAGTGAACACCTTCCTTCTTCCTATGGCCCCCTGGGGCATGATCACCAAAGCACCCCCAAAAACCCTTAGGCATGATTCGCTGAGCATACCAAAAAACCTTTGGGCATGACCACTGAAGTACCTCTAAAATCTTTGGGCATGATCCCTGAAATACTTCAGAAGTTCAGATATCTGTGGGCACAACCCCTGAAATACCTCCAAAATCTTTGGGAATGATCCCTGAAGTACCCCCAAGATCTTATGGGCATCTTATAGGCACCGGAATGCCCTTTAGGCTTGGAAATCCCCTAGAGCACCCCAAAACCTCTTGGTCACCCTAGAGCAATCCAAAAGCCAGAGATGATTCCTTTGTGGTTAATATGATTGAAGGTGGTTTTATCAGTGCTGGAAGGCCTTCTGGTCAAAGGGGACAGCCCCAGTAGCTGAGTACTCTAAGATATTGGGGGTAAGTTGTCTGTGTTTTTCCCTAGATATTTGGGTTTCTAGCACAATTAACATAGAATTTTGCCTCAAGGGGCCTGTCCTGCCACTGACTGCTAGCTGTCTCTCACCACTGCTTGGGTTTGAATTCTGCCCGGGGCATGTGGTAAAGTTGCCAGTGACTTTTGGTAAAGCAGTGGTTTTCGCTGGGTACTCCGGTTTCCTCCACCAGTTATAACTGGCTAGTCAAGACTGGGCAGTATGGCAGAAAAAATGACGAAAATGGAAATTCCTAATTTCAAATTTAGCCTCAACATGGCAGGAAACGTAATGAAAAAAAATCGGAAATCTAAATGGTGGGTGGAGGGCCCTTGCATGAAGTGAGTGATAGGAGGGGAGGACTGAGTGGATAGAGTTGAAGGAGACTGCTATGATATCAAGTTTGTTTGCATATATGGAGCATCTCAAGTGCCCTTATCTTTCCAACCACTCTGGCTGCAGGGCCGCCCTACAAGGACAGCAATACCATGCTATGGGCCAAGGGAACAATTAGTTGGGATATGATAGTTTATAAATTTTGATAGCTGAAATAGATTGGGAGTTTTATCTTGGCTCTATCTGGATAATCAGCATAACATTTATGCAGAGATATGAGGGACATGTACTGCGTATTCTCCATGTTGTGTATATGTGCTCTCAGCAGGGTTTTTAAGCCAGGATTTAAAAACTGGGTGTCCAAAATTGGTAATTGTAAAATTTTGGGGCATCCTATTCTTCAAGGGAGTTCACAATATACTCAGATTACAACCACAAACATGCATTTACTTAACAATGAAATAATGCGTTATATCTTTATACTATGTTATGAAAATTATTTTGAGGTAAAAAAAAAAATAGAATTATATGCTTTAAATTGATATTTTAAGAAATTACTCCCCCAATAGTTTGGGTGTCATGAAGGGTGATTTTTTAGGCTTTGGGTGTCCAAATGACAGCCAGATGCCCTACTGGCTAAGACTGAGACTTCCAGTGCCTCTCAGTCTGTTCTTAGCTGGGGTAGTAGTTAGGTCAGTTTGCCCCAGTAGTGAGAACATCTGCTATGTACACCACTCCCATTCTGCTTCTCTACGGCAACCAGAGTTCAAATACAACATCAACAACTATTCATATGAGAAATTGTCAACATAGGTCGGTAATACTTCTATTTTTTCCAGTCGGCCAAGAGCCTTAGTAGCTCGTGTTTCTTGTAATTTATATACCGACTTAAAATAAAGATTACATTTTACATTTTTACATTTAATCTCACAGTTCTACAACTATTAAGGATACTTTTCTCTGTGTAACCAGCATTTATGATCATCATAAGTAGATGCAAGCTGCAAACACAGCAATAAACAAATTAGTGAACTGGCAGGTTAATTAATGCAACCCCTGGTGCCATCAATTAAGACATCAGTTAGGGTTGCGGTCAAAACATCATAACTCGAAAAATGATACTGTGGCACATAACTTGATACATTATTTTCAAAATAATTACATTTTCCTCAGTTGCAAATATTTTAATTTTGATTTCACTCATTTGCATCAGAAGTGCATCATTTGAGTGAAAACATATTACATAACTCACCAAATGGAAATATATTTGAAAATGATATTTGAAGAGAGAATGCCAAAACAAATGAGAACAATAAATCAATTATTTTCAGAAATATTGCTTATATTTCAAGATATTTCCAGATGTCTATGCTTTGTAGGATAATGGGTATCAGTATTAACTTATGATATAAAAGCCTTTTTCGGTTTTAACACTAAATCATTTGCCAATTCTCCAATAAATATCCATTTAAACAAACTGTTTAGATTATAGATCATGAAATTAGTTCTATTTTGTGTAGAAACTTATTTCAGTTTGGGGTACTGTAGAATCACACACAAAGAGACTTGTAATGTATGCTGAATCATGGGTAAGTATAGCATCATAAGTAACTGCAGTAGGTTGAGGGTTGGCCCTGTATCCCAGTTCAGAATTTGCTTTTGCCACCATATCCCTGTCGCCAGAGAGAAAATCATGGTGGCAGCTGCAACTATATATAGCCAAGAAATAGTAACACAATATGAGCAGGCTACTAGGAGGAGTAGGAGGAAGAGGAGGAGGAAGAGGAGGAGGACCGCGTGGGCTCGGCCAGCCTGCAATAACAGCGGGTGGTATTGGACGGGTGTGGCATGGGTGTGGCCTATGTCGACAGATACTCGTCAATCAGATTAGAGAGTGTGGGCAAAATGTGCCAGTGTTGCAGCAGCAGCAGTTGCAGTGCTGGTGCCATACCGTTCATAGATAGACTTGCTACAAGTCTCAATAATGCACCATGGGATTTATGTCAACTTCGATGAATAAAATAATGGATATGTAGCGAGAGACCAATTACTATATGCGCTATAGTGAAGACCTGGCTCTCCCAGGGGTCTCAAATCTTGCCTCATTGGGATGTCACTAAAAGACAAGACCAATGAGGGCTCTGGTATCGTTTACATTACAGAGAAACTTGTGCACCAACATGCGCAGAATGCGACTTTTCGCCTATTCGCTACAGCAAGCTTGTTCAGGCTGGTTTCATATCTACTTGTATTTATTCATCTAAGGTGTCAATGATCAATCTTGAGTTGACTTCAGCTCAGGTAAAGTTTTGTTCCAATCCCCTAGGTGGCGCCACTAGATCTGAGGAAGCTGAAATTGTTAACTACAAACCCTGATAACTGTATGCGCTGCTATCTAGGGTTTAGTGGCAACATTTGGTCTAGTGGTATTACATCTTTCTAACTCAGCCTGAAAACCAGCCTAAGTTAGATACGTCTTAGATTAAACTGCAACACATGAGGACTGTGCTGCCATCTATAGTTTAATAGCAACATTATACCTACTACAGTCTACCATGGGGTTCAGTACTGGTATTACACCTATCTAACTCTGCCTGATAACCAGCATGGGTTCTTAACTGCAACCAGTGATAACTGTGCTGCCATCTATAGTTTAATAGCAACATTATACCTACAACCTACCAGTGGGTTTAGTACTGGTATTACACCTATCTAACTCTGCCTGATAACCTGCCTGAGTTTTTAACTGCAACCAGTGATAACTGTGCTGCCCTGCCATCTATAGTTTAGTTGCAACATTAGACCTATATCCAATATTGCAAATATTCAGCCTGAGAACCAGTTCTCAATAAAACTGCAATCCCAATGTTGCTATACAGAACTCAGGTTTGACACTTACTCAGACGCGAAGGAAATGGTACGTTTTCAAGGACTAGAAACATATATAGAGATGGGAGGACCTTATGGTGCCATCTATCTGCAATTTCTGGTACTATTCAACACTGGTATGACAACTCAGAAGGGAATGGCAACTTTTCAGGGACTAGAAACCTATATAAAGATAGGAGGACCATATGGTGTCATCTATCTGGCATTTCTGGGGTACTAATACCACACTGATTTGACTAACTGAGAAGGGAATAGTAACTTTTCAGGGACTAGGAGCCTAGAGATAGGAGGACCATATGGTGCCATCTATCAGCCATTTATGGTACCATGCCACACTGGTTTGACAACTAAGGAGGAAATGGTAACTTTTTAGAAACTAGAAGCCTGGAGATGGGAGGACCATATGGTGCCACCTATCTGCCATTGCTGTTACTAGACAACTCAGAAGGGAATGGTAACTCTTCAGGGACTAGGACTTCTCCCAGAGATGGGAGGACCATATGGTGCCACCTATCTGCCATTGCTGTTACTAGACAACTCAGAAGGGAATGGTAACTCTTCAGGGACTAGGACTTCTCCCAGAGATAGGAGGACCATATGGTGCCATCTATCTGCCATTTCTGGTACCATACCACACTGCAGGTTTGACAACTCACAATTGCAATGTTAACTTTCCAGGGGCTAGGAGCCTAGTCTATAACACCACACCATACAGACTGCAGCCTGCATGCCAGGAGGCCTGAGATTGGCCCTAAGCAGGACCTTGTGGCTGGCTGGGAGCTGGCCTAATTACATTTTAGTTGGATAATTAGGTTAGTTATTCTACACCAATAGCTGGGTGTTCTCCTCACATACCAATGCTGTACTTTAAACTTACTTCCCAAACTCATATCAACCAGAACTTTACTCTCCCTTTTTCCCTACAAGGTTCAGGCTGTATAGTATTAGTACTTTTACAGCCATTATGTAAAGCTATATATAGACTGTACATTAGGGGCGTATAATGTATTGTGGAACCCATCACAATATTGGTCTATTTAGTGGGGGCTATGGAATTGTATTTGGTTTAACTGTATTCATTTGATTATACAGACCCCACAGAGGCAACAAATGTATGTTTTTCCGAAGTCCAACATACTGATTTGGAATTTTCTAAAATGGGTCTTCATGAATGTCTCTGCAATTACTAAACATGAAATATATTGATATATTTTATTAATCCTTATGCTGCAGGTGGCTTGATTGGCCAATACAAAATAATACAAAAATCGAGAGAAATCACTGAAACTGTAGCATATTGTTACTCATCTAAGAGTACTCAGCGAGGGCTATCCAATGAATACCAATATGACAGGGTTTAGATGTTTTTCAGAAATCTTTCCATTCTTGCGCTTTGGGCGAAAGTAGCCTTGGGAGGGTTGAAATATTTAAAGCATTTTGGGGTAGGTCCATCCCTGTTCAAGTAAATGACATTTTCAGTATCTGGGATTTAAGGCTGACTGAAGCTGTGAGGAAATTCCTCTGCCCCTATCACTCTGTTATCCAGTGTTAGTTCATTATATATAGATAGCACTGCATGAATAATTGACTATGATAAGCCCACACAGGGCTCTAACACTATGAACCCTGAATGTGCAATATGTTTTTTGCTGTGACAGGGCCGCTGGTGTCCGAGTCTGTAAGGCCTAAAAAAATAAATTGTTTGTTTCCTGTAACGGTCCAAAAACAAAATAGGGTAGGTAGGTCGGTAAAAGATTTTTTTTTGCATTATTGTTTTGGTCAAAAATGTGTGTTTTATGCATGTTTTACATTGATTGGGAGTTTGATGGACGATAAAAACTTTAGGGTAGGGAAACAAACAACTTTTTTTTTAGGCTTAAGTCTTGGAACACAGGCAATTGGTCTTGAAGCACAGCATGTTTTAATCGGCACTGTGCAACAATTAGTTTGAATATTGTTATCATTATAAATAGGTAGCAGCACATGAATAATTGACTACAATAATAAGCCCACGCAGGGTCTCATTTACAGTATGGCCCCCTGAATGTGCAATATGCTTTTTGCTGTGACAGGGGTGTCCTGGAATGCAGACGATTGGATTGTATGGTACTAATGGTGCAATTCAAAATACCCATATCAGCATAACAGACAGGTGAAACGTTTATATCATTAAAGGCATTTTATATTGCCAGTTTGCCACTGCTTACAATTAAAGAATGGGGCCTCCCCTGATGGTTGTGTGGTCTAAGGCGTTGTCACTGTCTGCGAGTTGTCTCTCATCTCTGCTTGGGTTCCAATACCGCCAGCCGAGGTATGTGAGAAAGTTGTCAATGACTTTGGGTTAGGCAGTGGTTTTCGCCGGGTACTCAGGTTTCCTTCAACACTTAAAACTGGATTATCGTGATTTAGCCGAATTCGATAACAGCAGAAAAAGTGAGGAAAATTGAAAATGTTATAAATTATTGACTTACTTGCTACCTGAGCAAACTCCTCAGTAGCTTTCTACTAGCATATCTTTTGAAGTTGATAGTGGTAAATTTAACAAAACCAGGTCCCTAATTAAGATGCATCAAAGTATCATTAAGCTATTGTAATATTAAGGAAAATAATTTCATATTGTATTGCGGAAATTATGAAGTTGCCATCAGGGACGTATATAACAATATAATTGTAATACATTCTTCCTGTTGCCATTTGTACCTTAACAAATGTACATGAGACTGGCTAGGAAATACTTGCATTTTCAAAGGACAATCCTAGGTATTTCTTGGTATTACAAGCTCCATTTATTAAAGGTATCAATAATTTTCCTCCTCTGGGAGGTGCCTGATTTCTCACCTACTTTGTTTATATGAGCTCCTTCTCAACCTGGAGAAACTGACATGGGCATGTTCAACTCATGATGGTATCCTAAGCCACTTGTCAGTCTCACCCAAATATCTTGTCAATTTCAACGAAAGAATTCTCAGGTTTCATAACACTATTGGAAGTCCAGGCTTTTGTTTATTTGCGAGGGGCCCACTGAGCTGTCAAATTTAAACCCAATACATTTATGACAGATTTTTTTTGCCGAGGAAAAGCCTTTAAAGTCGTCTTTCCTTGTCAGTTGAAGATCAAAGGGGATTTGTTTACTCACCTGGAAAATGAAAATATATTTCTTGATTTGAAAGGTGGATTGATTTCTCGTGCTACTACTACTACTTATTTTTTTAATTGAATGACTTTAGATCAGTTCATCACATTACATTAAATCACTTTTGCATTTATATTTCCTTTCTCAATCCTCCAATGTTATAATATAAAAAATTATCAGATCAATTCTTTACATTACATTAAATCACTTTTGCATTTATATTTCCTTTCTCAATCCTCCAATGTTATAATATAAAAAATTATCAGATCAATTCTTTACATTACATTAAATCACTTTTGCATTTATATTTCTTTTCTTAATCTTCCAATGTTATACTTATTCTACTAGGCCAGGTATGCATTGAAGTTAATTTATGTTAATCCTGAGTTAAAAAATTACTTTCTGGGAGGTTGCAATTTATTGTCAATATTTGGTTTTGTCCGAAACATTTAAATTTAATTTATGTGAATCCTTAGTTTTTAAATTACTTTCTGGGAGGTTGTAATTTGTAGTCAATGTTTGATATCGTCAGAAACATTCTATATAAAACATTTCCAAATTTAAGCTGTGATTATATTTATTCAAGCTTAAATTTATTTAGTTAGAATGAGATGGGTGCCCGCCCCTCTGCGTGTGCAAAACTGGGTGACCAGGTAAACAGACCTCAACCACCCTATGTCAGGGTTAGGGATAATATTTAGTACTCTATCCAATACCAAATACTGATATCGATTGGGAAAAAGTGTTCTATCGAAAAAGTTAAGTATGGAAACATAATTTATTGCTTTCCTAGTGTACTTGAGATTTGAATGATTAAAGCTCACTTTTTGAATTTTTTGCAATACTATAAACTACTTTCCTACCATAAATTTGTCTTTAACTACCGGTACATGTACTAATGTACATGTGTTTATTCTTATTCCTGTAAAGTGAAGTGACTGTGAATGCAATTTCATTCTTAATTTAGGTCTGCCTCCAACTTGTGTTAAGAGCAGGGACAGCTAGCCAAACATTTAAGCATGAATCCATAAAATATAAGTATAGAAGTTATGTTTATGTGTTAAACCTTAATTCAAACCTTCTGGACTTGTCACTTAATATATCCCAGCAGAATTATGTTCGCAAAGATATATTGATGCAGCATAAATGGATTCAAAATATACACTGCTGAACCACAATAGAGGAATACACATTTTTTGATAAGAATCAGTGCCCTTTAAAGGGTGTATGGATTTACTTCTGATATCAGCATATAAATAGGATGGTCCGAGCATTATTTAGTAATCTCTTAACCCTTATCCTGCTAACCACAACAATTGTCGTGGTGTGCAGCAGTGCTCATAGGTTTCACAGCAGGATAAAGGTTCAATCACATACACGGTTTTAACCTCTTCTCATTTATGTTCTAATGATATGCTGCAATGCCACCTATTGAGCTTGTCAGTAACTACGATGTTTGTAAAAGATAAGCTGAGAACAATTTTAATTGGGTGAAGTGCATCCTGATTACCATACTTTTATTCCAGTTCATGAATAATTTGCAATGGCAAAATTTCAATGGTATTCAATATTTGATTTATTAAAATTTGTTATAAGTATTTATTTGTTAATTCTTAGCATATGAATTATTTTTAGGATAACCCAACATTTTCATAATAGTTATGTTATCCTCTGTATAGGAAGTCTTGGCCATGAATGAATTCCTTCATTCAGTTGCGCCCTTTTTAATCCATTAAAAGTGTAAACATGATATATTGGGGAAGTTGAACGTGAAGATAAGTCACAAAACCAGTTTTTAAAAGTATAGTTATATAGTTTGCGTAAGTGGCACACCTCCAAAAGATTCCTTAACCTCAAAAGCCCCAATTAAAAACCTGGCTATTTTTTGAAATATTAGTATAATAAACGCATACTTTGTAAGAAATTTGAAAAAGGACAAATTATAGTTTCCTTTGAATTTTCAGGTTCTTGTTTTTTCCCGTATTATTTCCATAAGTATCAGAGCATCTAGGTGATGATATTCATGAAGAACCCAGGCATTAATGGGTGTATATTTTATAGAATTGTGAATACCTCACTAGGAGAAAAAGAGAATTGATCTTATCACACTTGTGTTTGGCTTAGGTAGTCCTTAACACTTCTCTTCGGTGATAACTATCGAAAACGCAATTTACGTATATGCGATTACTTTTATCGTTCACATCAGTAAACTTAAACTTGAAAAACTCTGTGGGCATGTGAAAATGGCGTAGAACCTGTCTAGCGCCACTCTCTCTATTGCCACGGCGATTATAAAATGCCAGTGCGGCGATTAGCTCTAGTCAACCTTAATATAGTCACACAAGGACACACCCCTCAAAGAAAACACTGAGAGAATCGCAAACTGGGCTTGACTCGGCCAAGATCTTGATCAGGAAATGGCCATTGTAAGGGTAAGCGCGGGTGTCCTCATTTGTAAATTACCGTTTGTTTGCTTTCATCAGGGGAGCGTGGGGGGCTTAGGTGTTGATTCACAGTGAAGGCGGGGTCGGCGGGGGTTAAGCTAGGGGGATGTGGAGCCCGTGTTTGCTTGCAAGGGGGTAGATCATTACAGCCCAAGCCCACCTTAACCCTTCCAATGCGGAAGCTATTTTCTTCAAAAGCACAAGAACCCAAAGATTTTTGAAAACCATCTAAACCCTGTCTTGTTGGTATTCATTGGAAAGCTCTTGCTGAGTACTCTCATATGAGTACCATTATGCCAGGGTTTCAATCATTTTGTAGGTTTTTTGCATCATTTTGTATCAGCCACATTAGCCACCAGAAGCATATTATAAGGTTAAGCACTGCGCCTACTGTACCCATAATGCTCAGCTGCCAAAAGCAGCCTGACAATTTTGATGAGATCTCGCAGGAAAAAGCATAGTTAAGTAAAACACTTGATTGAGAACATGATCAGAACATTTATAACAACAACTCTCCCTGAAATCGTTTTGAATTCCAAAGTTTTTGATAAAAGTATCTTAGACCCAGAAGACCATTTATTCTATGAAATCTTGCAGGGAAAAGCATAGGTTGGAAAACATTCGATTGAGAAATGTTGATCAGAACATTACCAACAATTCTCCTTCAAATATTTTGTAATATCATTCTTAATTTCAAAGTTATTGGCAAAAGTATCTTAGATCCAGACAACTATTTATGAAGTAACTCTTTAGCATTAACTGGCTTTGCAAGGGAGCCAACCACTGTGTTGGGAATATCTCATCATGACACACAATCCCTACTTACGAACCTCGATCTTTCATAACATAGGCATCAATTGCATAAGCAATGAATTCTGTTGATCTGAGGGCCTGCCCTGATGGTTGAGTGGTCTAAGACGTTGCCACTGACTGCCAGCCATCTCTTACCACTGCCCGGGTTCGTATCCCGGCCGGGGCAACTGAGAAAGTTGCCAATGACCTGGGGTTAGGCGGTTGTTTTCGCCGGGTTTCCTCCACCAGATACAACTGGATAGTCACGACTAAACCACAATATGGCAGAAAACGTGACGAAAAACGAAATTCCAAACTGTTGGTCTGAGCAATATCAACAGTAACCCATTAGTGCTTAATAAGCGTAGCGTCAAAACCTTTTGTTAGGGAGGGACTAAGGTTCCTTTTATAATATTATCTCAGGATTTGAGAATGATTTTACAAACTTTTTGAAGGGAGTTGTTGGTAAAGTTCTTATCAACATTCCTCTGTCATATTTTACTTATTATGATTTATATTCAAACATATCAAAAGCCTGAAAGACATCTTTTAAAGATATCTCCTGCAGTGAGGCATATTGTATGGGTTTTAAATTACCAGGCATTTTACCCCATTAACTGGAAATAGGTATTTTTAGTGTCATCTGGACGGTGACACTCATGAATATGATTTTGGAATCCAGCATCAATTCCCAATTTTTTAATGGAATATCGTAGATTAGGTTCACTCAAATCAGTTTATAATATCTAGGGATTGGTTCTGGTACAAAACTAAATATTGATATTGAATGAAAAAGGACTGTATCATTTAAGAGATATGTAACAATGATACTGCGCTTAACGATATTAAATTGACTTTACTGCTATACCCAGACATATCCACATGAAGGCAGTTTGCTGTTTATTAGCAAAATATTTGAAGTAGGCATTGCAAAATCTAACAAAATTAAGTTATGGGGAGGCAGGAAATATCATTAAGAATATCGTTGAGATATCACATTGTTATAGGAATTATCGATATTGTATCGTAGTTCGAAAATTTTGAAGGTATTTCTCCCTGTATGTTTTTTCGAAAAATATTTTGATCGCAGAGATGTCACCAAATAATTCCAAACAGTTTTAGGTTCTATAATAGACATGAATGGGTTATTACATGTAGTCGAACCAGTCTAGGTTAGTTCACTGTGGCTCATTGTATTTTCAGCTCTGCTCAACAGAACAGAGAAGTTTCTGTTTTCTATATAATTTTGCACCTATCAAATAGCAGATACCAGGTGCATGAAGGGTGGGGTACCTGTTCTAGACATATCTCATTACACTTACAAACCCATAAACCTAGTGACACCAGAAAAATTAGGTGTCAGCCCTAGACATGAATTTCAAATATGCTTTAAGGAATATTTATGTTAATTCATGCTTTATAGGAGAACACTTAAATCCTGTGTGGTGTAGACGTTTATTCATGTATATAAAGCTGATGATAAACAGGATTCCATCAAAACATCAAAACAAGTCATCAATTGAATACTCTGTGACGCTATAAAAAGGCTACAAAAAATGAAAGGTCAAGACAATATGATCAACAACAGATTCCTATCAAAAACTGCTTGATTTCTATTGTGAAGGCTTTAATACCCCTTATCCATGTTTAAAAAGATCTTAAATCTGCTCACAAAATGTCTGTGGCGGGGAGCACTGTGGCGGTATAATAAGACTCATTGATATGGTATTATTAATGGCCGTCATCCATGCGACGCCACGCACCTGCGATTGGAGCTGCTTCCGTCGGGAAGCCTCGATGGAGAGATCGCCGTCAACCACAAAGAAGGCAGCGAACCAAGTCACCTGGCAGTTTACCGACTCCCACCCGAAGACTTAGCGGGATTGAGCAGCAAATCCGGAAAGTCCCAGAGAAAAAGACTGTGTACACACGCACTGGGCGGTTTCTGCGGTTCCACCCAAAAACTGCAGTTCCAGGTCATGGTAATATTTGTTTTCTCTTCCCGTGCAAGGGCACGAGAGGAGGTGGCAAGTTTTTAGTGTTATTACCCATCATTTCAGTGTAAAATAGAGGAGTTTATTGCGGCATAAAAACCTGATGAATGCACACCTGTTAAAGGGACTCTTTTTATAAGGTCCAGGACTCCAACAATTACTTTGGTTGTATACCCAGGTTTAATGGGACATGAATTAGTGAGTAAGACTAAGGTTTACAACACTGAGCATGGGTTAGGTTTATATTTATTGGGACATAATTTGGCAAATTTGTAAAAGGACAGTGCCGGATATTTACTTTTTTAACATGCCGGATTTGTTAAAAGAGCTCAACATGTACATTAATCAGAAGGTAATAGTAATTAAAAGCAAAGGGGAAGAATAATATCCTTTAATGTATGTATATAAATAATCGATCCTAATCGAATAATTGATAGAAATTCTGAAAAATCAATTGAATTGAAAAAATTCATGCCTATTAACAGTAACATTTACCACTTTTAACTGGGCTATAAAGTATTATCAACTTCTTGAAAGAATGGTTGGAAAAAACTTGTAAAAGACACAATTAAAGCAGGGAGATGCTGCCATTGGATAACAACATTGTATGAATGTGTCCGTTTTTGGTAGATCAAGATAAGATTGAGGCCAAGTATGTAATAACACATTTGCATTGTCTATGTAAGCTATGCGATATTGATAACTTACCCCTGTCTTCTAAAAAGACAGAGGCAGACAAATCCAAACAAACTGAGTTTTGTGATGAATGGATGGTGGACCTGCCCAGGCGACTGAAGTGATAAACAGTGTGGGGTGACATAAGTCTTACATCTCCCCCGTCTGCCGTGCCCATGAGGTAATGCTTTTTCTGCGCGCTGACAGCAGCCGATACCTCCAACCACTGTAATAGTAGTGCTAGGGAAATAAACACACCAACTACAGCTATGACAATGAAGACCTGGGGGTTTAACATAGAAAAGGTGCAGGATGTTTTGTGGAATGCTGTAAAGTCTTACATGCAAAGTTTGCTGCCTATATATTTAAGGTTGATTGATGATGGATTCATTGTATAATTTTAAATGGATTAGAGTGTCGGTGATGCAAGGTAATATAGATAATATTACCATTGATATATGTTCCATTTCATTCTTGTGGCTTGCCACAATTTAGCCTAATATGGCAGAAAAAGTGACTACAATCGAAATTCCAAAATCCACCTTGCATGAACACTAGATGCAAATGCAAGTGTGAAAAGGGAGGTGGATTTGAAATTTAGATTTTCATCACTTCTTTTGCGATATATTGCAGCTAAGTCGTGACTTGCCAGTTGTAAGTCACAGGTGAAGGTAACTGGAGTTACCTGGTGAAAGTCACCGCCTAGCCTCTAGTCACTGGCAACTTTCTCACATGCCTTGGCCGGGATTCTAACCTGGACAACCATGAAAGACAGCTATCAGTCAGTTGCAATACCTTAGACCACTCAGCCAACAGGGCAGGCCTCGAAAAGGGAGTTGCATGAACTCTCTGAGTACTCAATATACACTCTCTCACCTTTACCGGCATCTCTTTAGATCACATGCACAGGAAAATTCCTCAAATACTGCAATTCCTGAGCCCATTGAGCGTAATTCTTGTCTAATCTGTCTTTTTCATCAGTGGGCGTCGCCCCCGCTATGTTGTAATTGACACTAGAACTGCGGGATGTTGGGATATGTACATCAAACAGAAAAACATACATGAACTAGCTACATATTCCATATCTGGCTTCCAATATGGGCTAAGAATTTAATGGTCTAGGCTGAGATTTTCATGCAATTATTTCAAGCAGTCCTGTGACATTGCCAATGCTCTTTGGGTCTCTAAACATCATTCATACCTGTTAAAATGCAGTGAATTGGCCTGACTACTTTGGTAATAAATCTTTCCTCTGAGCTTTTTTCTGGAAGGTATTTCAGGGAAATGTAGATCTGAACCGAAATTATGACTCTCCCTCAAATATTTTTTATTCTATACTTAATAAGTACAAAGATTTTCACTTGATGAAGATTACACCAGTCAATGAGATCTCCAGGCATGAATTGGTTAACCCTTCAATTATGCTGCTGGTGGCTAATTTGGCCAACACAAAATGATGCAAAAAACCTGAAAAATGATTGAAACCCTGGCACATTGGTACTCATCTGAGATTACGCAGCGAGAGCTATCCAATAAATACAACTATGACCGGTTTAGATGATTTTTAAAAATCTTTCATCCTTGTGCTTTGAACAAACTAACAGTTAGCCGCAGCAGTGACAGGGTGAAGCATGACATTACAAACTTTACTTACCATATTTATGAAGAGCCCTATAAACTGAATGCTGCAGAAATTGTATGCCATGTGACTTAAAGGTCTTGCATTTAAAGATGGTCACAATATTTCTATACTGCTTTAAGTTGATCAGTGTGAAAGTCAAATTACGAATACATGCTTTTGTAATTATCATTCACAAGTAATGATCATGGCCATTGTATTAATAATGTCTGACCTCCAAAACGAATGTAAATATAATTTCATCCATAAAAACCCTCTATTTATAACACCCAGGAATGATATTGCCTGAACCTTATTAATGGCCAGAAAAAGTCAAATATCACAACTTGACGAGTAAAGATCAACCCAATAAAGAGTTTTCCTAATCGTGTTGCGTACTTTTAGATATTTTATTCCTGCATTACCTTTGATATTGTAGCTGATCTATTTCAATTGAAAATCCATTCTTATTCTTTAACTCAAGAATACTATTGAGATTCTTTTAATATCAAATTTATTAATACCAATATTTTTTCAGATCTGTGTGTAATATATTATCTGATATTGAATAGTGATTTTAGGTGCGAATCATCTACAAATTTTACCTTGAGAATGCCAGCTGGGTTTCGATTTCACCAGAACCTGTATTACCTTTGCGTGAAGCTTATTATGAACTTTAAAGGTGGGGCTAAATGTGTTAAAGTATTCCCCTCAATTTTAAGCAGGATAAAATTGTCAGACTGTCCTTATGAAACGTCCTCTTATCAGAAGCCTTGATCTAAATAATGCTCGTTGGTAGGCCTGTACGACAGCTCTCTTTTCAACACGTTAAAGCCCCTAGTCCATGTCATGCAATACAATTTAAGCCATCGTAAGCTCACAAAATACTCGCGGAGAAAAACTTTTTGGGGACCACCCTGGTTTGCATAGGGAGAGTCCCATTGTTTTATTAAGGATTTTTTTGCTTAGTGTAGGATTGGCCTTGTCTTTGAAGTTGTGCGCTGTGGAACGGGTACCCTTTATTTGAAATGGTCAATAGTTTTAAGCAGGAGAATTTTGTTGGGTATGTCTTAGGTGCGTCTCGGAGGTAAATAAAACATGTGACTGAATTAATGTCTGTGTGTCTTGCAGGCACTGTAAAGAATATCGTACGGATGTTGTTGTTTAATTTGGTTAGAAGAGTTTGCTTGTTTGTGACTATATATTTGCCCATGTAGGGAATCCTTCCGTTTGAATGACGTAGACGATCAAATACTTTAAGCTTTTACTCGATGATGGTGTGATGGCTTTAAACATCAAATTTAGTTTGTTTATTAAGTTTACCTACCAAACAAATATACGACTTAGGGTCAATCAAATGACCTTGACCCCAGCTTTGACCCGCCCAGGGTCTCTCCCCTTTGTCCCTGCGCCTGCTATCTATTTAAATGAGTATGATACTCCCCTTTTTATTTGATGTTAAAATCCCCAGATTTGTTGGGCGTCAGTTGGTATAAAGAGGAGATTCCGTTGCACCGGCCGTTTCGTCTTGGCGTGGCTTTCAGTCGTTGCGCACCGCAAGATGAATAATTTCAGCATTGACGCTCTCCTTCAGGACTCCCGACCCACCGCCCAGAAACAACCTAACCCACAAGGAGGGCGTTCAGGGTACATGCCGCCGGCGCCACCCTCATGCTGTTTCTGGCAACCACGCCCTAATTTCCCGTTGTTTTACCATTACAGAGAAGGGTACGCCCCACTGTCAGCCACCTGCTCTTCTGCCACACTGCCGCCTGCTGAGAACACCGCCGCTGTCGCCACCGCCACCGCACACAAAAAGGTAAAACTACAATTTATCGTAATTCTTTGTTGTACAATATATTATAATAGATATTTGCAAACAAAAAGGTAGAACTACATTTTATCATACTTTTCATGGTACAATATATTGTTATGGATTTTTGCACACAATAAGGTAAACATTTTGTCAGACTTTTTCATCCTACAATATATTGTAATAGATTTTCGCACACAAAAAGGTAATACCTCTTTTTATCATACTTTTTCAACCTACAATATATTTGTATTGATTTTTCTAGAACTTTTTATCATACTTTTTACTCATACAATAATTTTATCATACTTTTTCATCATACAATATATTTTTATAGATTTTCGCACACAAAACATTTTATCATACTTTTTCATCATACAATATATTTTTTTAGATTTTCGCACACAAAACATTTTATCATACTTTTTCATCATACAATATATTGTTATAGATTTCCTGGAACTTTTTATCATACTTTTTCATCATACAATGTATTTTAATAGATTTTCGCACACAAAAAGTTAAAACTGCATTTTATCATACCTTTTCAACATACAATTAATATATTGTAATAGATTTTTGCTCACAAAAAGGTAAACCTACATTTCATCATACTTTTTCATCATACAATATATTTCTATAAATTTTCGCACACAAAAAGGTAAAACTACATTTTATCATACTTTTTCATCATACAATATATTGTTATAAATTTTGCTGGAACTTAAGATAATTAGAATCTCACAGCAGATCAAACAGATTTTTACTACATACCCTTGCATGTTGTCTTCATCCAATAATGCATCTTACTGTTTACCACACATTTGAGGAGCACATCATGAACATCAACAACAACTAGTGATTTTTAAAGAAAAAACGAATTTCTGCATTCCAGAAATGTAAATTATAGATAAGTGATAGGGACTGGCTGGATATAAAGTAGTGGAAATTGTGAAGTAACATGATTTTTTTGCATGTTAAGTCAATGAGTTATATATTACAATACATTTAATAACTTCATCACATACAAGATGAATTTAAACATTCCTCTTAATATAATGTTAAAAGAGTCTTAACCATTTTAAAGCCAGTATCATGAAACTCAGTGAAAAATAGAATTGACTATTTGGACTATTGATTTATGTTGAATATCAGTAATTTCATTAATTTTCCATTATTCATATCAGATTATTCATATCTTAAGTTCTAAAGTGAATATACATCAGCGGTGTCATTGATTACTGTTTGTACTGTTAGGTACTTTTTATTTTGGAAAACAGTGCTAAAAGTTTAGTCCAAGTGTTTCATCTGAGATCTAATATCTTTACATTCAATAGGTATGCGTATAAAATGTTCCTTTGCTGTAGAGATCTTATGTAATACTAGTCTTATACTAGTAATGTGAGAAGTGTTTAATTTGCTTGCTAGCCTATTAATATTGAAAGTCCCAATACCTCTACTTGATTATAACTTTTAATTGTAATGTTTTTCCCTAAATATTCCTCATTTTCATGCTCTTAAAAACAAGCCTTCTACACATTACATTTTAATTTCCTCAAATTAAGTCAGATAAATGAAAATGGAAAAATATTGTTGACTGGCTAAATTCGCTTGGATATCGTCTACTAGGCTATTTAACAGATGTGCAAATCTTGTTTGGTGACAAAAAATTTGATCCTATTGTTAATAAAGTTATTATTGCTAGCAAATACTTGATTTTTAAGCAGAAAACAAAAACATCTGCTGTAACTTTCAAAAATTACTATACTTCCTCAAATCCAAAAGCGAAATTGAAAGAGGTATAGCTACCAATAATAACCAAATTAAAAAAGTTCTGGGGTCTTTGGTCACCAATATGGAAAAGTATTAAAAACCCTGCACACTATATTTGAACACTAATATATATACAGGTACAACACAACTCCTGTTAAAAAAATCTTTGTATTTATTATCACAAATATTTATGTATACTATGCAGCACATTGGTGCTCTACTGTCTCTGATATTTACATGATGTCTATGCAAAATAAAATAAAAACCAGACACCCTGTCAGTTGACTTGGTGCACGAAATTTAAAAAAAGTCAGATAAATGAATAAAGTTAATTCATTATGTTAATCTGATTTATTATTTTGAATAATCATAGGTTAGATGGATCTATGGTAAAAAGATGTTATGCATTAATGCTACAAACTTTTTATCAAGGTTTGCGTCTTTTGAACATAAGAAATAGATGCCCAACTCATTTTTGTTTTGCTTGATATTTATGCCATAATTTTCTTACCACTGTTAATCATTTGACTTGTATTTGAAACTTTAAACGGTCTTTTATATTCACCATATGCTTAAATTAAACACCAGTGGCAGGAGTCAATGTTTCCGTTTTGTTTGTGCAGATGTTTAGTTTTCTATATTGACTAACAAAGAAAAAGCGTCCCGCGAACTTCAGATATGTGCAGTCAGTTTATACGCAATGTTATTTACAAGAGATCAGAGTAAGAAAAAGATCAGCCTTAAAGCTCAAGAATATCTATATTAATGCATTCATGAAAAGAGTCGTTATCCTTCTTACAAAATACTTAGATAAAGAAGCCTTTCTCAATGTGCGAGTTCCTGATGTATGAATTATTTGAGTGAAACATTATTCCGAGTCCCATTCAATGTTGTCACATCTCTTTTATTGACAGGGATTTATTTAAGGGTCCGGTGCTATTGAGTCTTTCATGATGCGCGTAAACCACTATAAATTAGTTTCTTTTTATGGAGTTTACTATGATATTCAACTGCCGAAGTATACCTCCAGTTTGGACACACCCATCTCGCACATTCTGAAAACTGCATCTTCCAATGTCATACGATAAGTGTTCTGTATACAGTACAGACCTCTAGTGGCAAAAAATGGAACTAAAAATATTTCAATGCAAGTAGGACTTGTGGAATGGGAGGTGAAATACATATCCAAATTATAACATTATATAGCTTTTATATACTATTTTATTTACAAAGGCAAATTTGTCTTATTACATGTATCTATCATATTTCCTCTTCCTTGTGAAGTCATTACTTATATTTCAAAATAGAATCAACATTTGTCATTTTAGTTAATGTTTTTGTTATTACAATTTTGGATGGCTTTTACCTTTTTCAGCAAGAGCAATTTTATCTATCTGTAAAAATTAGTGAAAATAATCACCATGCAAATCCTTCTCATAAACTCACTATTGAAATGATACGTTAATACTTAGTCTAAAATAGATGTTTTGACGTCATGTATTATTAACTTAGGGCTTCTTGATCTTTCATAGGGGTTCTTACTCCTTTGTATGGGCTCCCATTCTCTGTTTTGTTCTAGAGAAAAATATACGGTCTGGGTATTCAAAATTGACAATTTGTCATTTTGTCTCTTTTTTTCCCTTTGCTTTATGACATGCATGCATGGCCATGTGTGGGCCCTTCAGGCAACTAGGTTTCCATATTAACCCATTCATGCCTGCAGTTGTCAAGTTGAAATTATGAATATTGAATATCGTTGCTTTTTCTGCCATATTGAGGCTTTTTCATGACTAGCCAATTGTAAGTAGTGGCAGAAACCAGAGTACCCAGTGAAAACCGACATCATAGTCACTGGCAACTTTCTCACATGCCCCGGCTGATATTCAAACCTTGGCGGGAGTAAGAGACAGCTAGCAGTCAGTGGCAATGTCTTAATAGACAAAATAGTCAAAATCGCTTAACAATTGTGGTGATTTTTTTTCTGACAAAAATGTATTTTTGAAATGTTAAAGGAGAAATACACATCAGAACCTAAGACTGTCAAATCATCTCTTGAATATATGGTTAGTAAGCTTCTAACATTAAACCTTATGCTGGTGGTGGCTTATTTAGCCAATACAAAGTGATGCAAAAAACTTGAAAAAATTACTGAAACCCTGGCACATGGGTGCTCATCTGAGAGTACTCCGTGAGAGCTATCCATTGAATACCAACACAACAACAAAAACTTTTGTGTTCTTGTATTTTGGGCGAGAGTAGCCTCAGCATTGGAAGGGTTAACAATGAGGGTTGGGGTGAAAGGACCTGCGCCAGCATTCGACCAATCGTATGTTTTCTTTATAGGCCCCTAATCCTCCTATAATTGTTACCCGTGTTGACTCCAGTATGATGAGATATTACGGAAGGATAGGCGATAGCTCTTGGCGAGCTTTAGGCGGACTGCATATTCATTTTGCGTTATTCCTTATGCGGCTGGTGGCTAATTTGGCCAATACATCATGATGCAAAAAATGTGAAAAATGACTGAAACCCTGGCATATGGGTACTCATCTGAGAGTACTCATTATGAATTAACCCATTCATGTTGAGTGTTTTCTGGACCTGTGATACCTTTGAAAATGACTTTGGAATTAATCAAAGATTGGAATTCTATTTGAATGAGATTTGGTGGTTTCTTTCTGATCAACACTTTTCCTTCAAATATTTTATGAAAATTGCATTTGTTAGAGAGATATCTCCAAAATAGTAAGGCAGTTATAGTGAGCGCTACAGGCATGAATGGTTAAATAATGTATTGTAGTTCCATTTTTACAGGCGCAATATATACTCTCTCCAATGAATTTTATGGGTGTGTCTCTTGGTTCTATAGGTGCGTCTTACATTGACAATTTACCTGAGAACTTAATTGCTTTGGGAATTTTTCCTTCCGCATATCGCATAGACTGCTATTTGTCATTTTGTATTTTCTTTTGCTATTTAATGGAACCTCCTTTAAGACGATCCTCAGAAATCTCAAGGAGGATGCTCAGACTGGGAGTTCCGTTAAAAGTTCATAGGCGGCAACCGACTAATAACTGAGTTTCGGGGCATAGAAATAATGGCTGTCACATTGGACATTGTATTTATTTAATACCAGTAGACAATACGTGAATATCGAGGGAGCGAGTGTTGTTTCCATTTCCGATGGGCTGCTCCCTGAGGGGGTGAGGAGATCATTACTGTTTCTTGCTCCACTGTTTTTCATATATCCCTAGGCTGTGTGGGCTTGTTTCATCACACGCAAAACGGATCATATACATGTTCGCTCAGTATACTCATATACACTAGGCCCTGTAACATGAAATATGTTGCGTGACAAAATTATCCATGGTTGATGATCAAGTGATGATGCAGATGCCCCGTAACATGGATATGGTAGCGAGACTGGCGTGGTGAATAGAGAATCTGGGTGTGGCCGGAAAAGTTGTTCTTCTTGGCCCAAGAGTGGACCCACAATGCTTTACATACATGTTCATTTCGCTGCTACGGCTCCCACTAACAAACAAACCTCCCCACACCAGCCAGACTTGGATGAACATCGGTGGGTTCGGCCATCACAGATAGCGTACTAGAAACTGGTTTCTGGGAATCACTGAAGTTGTATTAAGGTGTGTTGTTTGTGTCGAGTCCCAGCAGCTAGTCCTGTTGAACTGGTAATAGTGGGAGAGGCTGATTATTATTCATACCTCAGCTGATTGAGCAGTCGGGTGAGTAAAAGTATTTGTTGTAGTCTACAAGTTTTTCGATGAATTTGTCTATATACAGTCTATAGAAGTAACGTAATAAAGTCCCATGCTGTATGATCTGGTGTAGGTATTATGTTTTCCTTCCATTTCACTTATTACTGGTATCATAGATAGTAGATAGATAGATAATCTTTATTTCAAGTCGGTAATAATTTTACATAGTAAACACGAGCTGCCAGGGCTCTTGGCCGACTACAAAATAACAATTCAAAATATAACATACATGGTGTAACAGCAATATAAATGATAAGTAGAGGGGAAGTAAGTTCAATGATAATATTTCTTTTCAAGGTATAATCGAGATGATACCATACTTAATGAGCCATATGATATGGTGTGGTAATTATGTATATATTCTTTTAATCACAAATATAAAAATGTAGTATATGTATTCATATATCAGTTTTAAGCTGATCTCCTACTGTCAAAAGTTAGCTATCATATAGGCTCAGTGGTCAGTGTTGTGTAATAATGTATAATATCTTTGTCAGTGATTTACTTGTGATATTTGAGCGCTTTAGAACTTATAGGTGGAAAGGGCACTATATCAAATATCAACTATTTTTATAATTATTAATATATGTACAAATTCTTTACAACTAATTTGAAAAAATATAAATTCTACCCATGGAAAAATCAATTTACTCAATTGAACCTGTTGGGCCACAGAAAGCCTTACTATTTCGGATATACTATATCTTAATGCAACAGTTAGAATAAAGATCTGATGGAAAATTATTAACCTGAACGAACCTACAAATTTCTTTTAAAATGTTTATCAAATGTTACATTATACTACTTATTTATTTTCCTAAAAAAATATCATAGATCTAATTGTTTCCACGACACATCTTATAACCCCTCATATTTATCATATCTATGAGATTTCGCTCGATGATGGAATAAAGAATTTGATCATTATTGATAGAGTAATTCATCATCATGGGAACTGATCGCACTAATTTCATTTTCTTGATTTTATGTATCCATGTATAGAGTATGCACATATGACAAGTTCACCTGATTACTGTCAGGTCTTTAATAGGTTAATTAGGGTCATTTAAAGCCTATGGCAATAACAAGATGGGTTGGGCTTTAAGGTTTTTTCAATATTCATTTGTTACTTTTGTTAAGGCTCAATAATAACTTGCCTGCAGGTATAGGAGCAATTTTCAGCTAGCTTCCAGAATAAGTTAGGTTTAGCTGGCTTTAAGAATACTGAGTGTGGGAATGATATTGTATCTATGTTTCCATATGCATAGGATTCATGGATGCTTTCATCTGAGCAAGTTACCGAGTATCCTGATTCCTCTAGTACAATGAATATTAATAGATGATTACAAATCACTTCAAAAGATATATTGCCTGGAAGGGAATCTCAGAATATATTCACTATCTTTAATATTTCATAAAATGATAAAGTTGATGAAAAATAAGAATTTATTTTAATTAGGAAATGAATGTACATCAACATTTATTCTAATGGTTCCTTTTTCAGTAGAGGAGGGGAGTAATGATTTCTAAATCTAAGTAATTATATATTTTTTTGAAACAAGACATTCCTTTAAAATTTGCCAAATTTGTAAAAGAATATAAAAATGTGACTCATTTAACTATATCTTTTCCATAATATCACAATTATCTCGTTATACCAACAATATGTATGTCTATTTGATTGACACCTCTGTACTTGAACATTCCATGATGAAATGTGACACGGAGACCTTGTGCACTGTTGCCAGTCACCCTCCCCTGCCACCTATTATCTGATAAGGCAATTACAGCAATTCTAATCTCATGTTTACTGGTTATTTTATGTGACTATGTAGAACCCAATGTTCCATTAGTCATCCATCGTTATAGCTAATAAGGGAAGTGTTATTAATCATTAACCAGTTCATACTGAAATTGCTCATTGAAAAGTGTCATCTGAAACCATTGTGATACTTTCGAAAATAACATGAATGAAGTTAATATCAAATTAAAGTATTGTATTTATTTCATTGTTATATAATGATTATTATTATTATTATTATTATTATTATTATTATTATTATTATTATTATTATTATTATTATTATTATTATTATTGTTATTATTATTATCATTATTATTATTATTATTATTATTATTATTATTATTATTATTATTATTATTACTGCTATTATTATCGTCATCATCATCATTATCATCACTATCATTATTGAATTATGGAATTAATATCATCATTAAATATAAGTTGATCAGGTATAAGTATAAATAAACTATTTCATTAGGGTGGTTGTTAGGTGAATTCCACATAATATTTCTCCTCAAAATAATTTGTGAAATTGCTTTTGTCATAGCGAAATTAGAATATACATGCTGTTTCTGCCTGACACAGGCATTAATGGGTCAATAGGAACTGCCAGGCTAGCCTGCGCACGGTCTATCAATTAGGCTGGAATGGTGGTTGGAATTTGTACTAAGCCATTGAGGCAGGATTAGGTGGTCAAGCCCTCTCTTGCCTCGGAGGGCGTTCACCACAGGGAAACGCCCTCTGTTTAAAGTCCATGATCTGAGCGCTATTTTTAGAATCTGGATGTTTTATTGGTCTGATGTCAACTAGGTCTTCTTGGTGTACATGTCTATTGTTCTAGCAGCTAGTCACTATGGAAACTGTAATGATGAGGAGGAGGAGGAGAAGTGAGTCATTAGATGATAAGGTAATTGGCATATGTCTGTCTACATCATTGATTTGGGTGTATCTTCTATGCAGTGAATACCAATTGAAATTGATCTATGTCTGTCCCATCTTTCCAAAGGCTATATATATATATATATATATATATATATATATATATATATATATATATATATATATATATATATATATATATATATATATATATATATATATATACATACATAGTATATATATATATATATAAATATATATATATATATATATATAAATATATATACAAATATATATATATATATATATATATATATATATATATATAATATATATATATATATATATTTATGTATATATATATATATATATATATATATATATATATATATATATATATATATATATATGTGTGTGTGTGTATATATGTGTCTGTGTGTTTGTGTGTGCGTGCGTGTGTGTGCTTAAACATACACCTGAATGGGTTAACAGGCAAACTAAATAGAGATGTCATTTTGTATGGAATTAAAAGACCTGTAAGTTTGCATGCTGAATAGTGGGGGTTGTTGAACCCCTCAAATCCCCTCTGTATCAGTATGGGTGAAGATTATTAACAGAGATTATACATACAAAGGGGAGGATTTCTCTCTGGGAATAAAAAGTCGCTACTCTCTATATCTTATTCAATTAGCGTTCTTGCAAATCCTGTATGTTTTGTTAATGGTAAGTTACATATAACAGTCAGTATCTGTCATGTTATTAGCTCTTCAAGGTACTCATAAATCACTTCTCACTCCACTAGCTGTCATGTATTTCTGGTGAATGGAAAGATTTGACTCAGAACATATAGTGTGTAAGAAAGGATCATAGAATACTTGTATATGTGACCATTGAACTGTTACATTGAGTCTTAGGATACTTGAACTTTAATTGGTTGTGTTGAAAAGGAAAGGCATATCCTCCATAATAGCAAAGACATGATGAAGACTGATGATAGCCTTAGAGGAGGTCCTCAGTACATTTCCTCTTTTTACACTATCTCTACAATGAGGGTTTTTGCAAGTGGTGTTTTTTGAAAAATATCTGTAATTGACTCCTCAGAAAGTCAACTAAGCATGTAGCAGTTTCTTTTGGTGATGAAAATGAGATGTTTAGTGAGCTTGAACTGTTAAGTCAAGTTATATAACTTTCAAATCATAAAATAGATACAGGCGAACTTGGATATGACGGACCACTGTATGACAGACTTTTGTCTATGACGGACAATATGCTTGGTCCCAGTCCCATGCATATCAAGTATGTGTCATATGTATATGACAGATTTTGCATATGACGGACCAATTTTCCTGGTCCCATTGAGTCTGTCATATCCAAGTTCACCTGTTATGGGATTTGTAGGATTAGTAAGTTCAGGTTAATAATATTCTGATTCTTGTACATTCTGGTTGAATTTCAATTGGTATTCTAGCAGGGTGCAGTTGTGATTCATAACAGGGAGGGTTTGAGGGGTTGACACCCTCTCCTTTACAATTTGAATTGTTAACTTTCTTGCTGAGAAATTGTCACTTTAATAGTTTTGCATGAAATAAAGGAAGTACCTCCCAGTTAATACGATATAGGAAGTAGAGTTACCACCCTGTTACTTCCTTTAACATAAAGGAAGTAGATCTACCTCTCTGTTAATAATAACAATTCCCTGCCCCTCGACCCCCCCCCCTCCCACTACAGAAGGAACCTTCTACATAGAATTCCTGGATCTGCCCCAAAGTTGGGTGACTGCTGATCTGAAGAGGACCAGTGTCAGCTCTCATCCAATCAGATATTAGCATCAGAGTTCCGCTTATTGTATCCTGAAAGTACTGTCACTGATGTCACTATGGTCAAACTAAAAAGGTTTATGCAGATCAGGCCAACCTCATATCATTAGGACATGTAATTTCAGATTAATTCACCAGGTTTTTAGGTTTTCTTGGATTTTTTAAGGATAAGTCCTTTAAATCAAAGTGAAATTGAGAATAAAAAAGAGAAATAAAGGGTTCAGGCAGTTATGATTTAAAATGGCCTAGAAAATTGATGAAATGATTGGAACGTCTTGGGTATTTGGGTATAATGATGACAGTAAAAGACATTTTTACCTGTATATACCTAACTGACTCAGGCATATCTGGTGAGAATCAGGCCTAGAAATTGATGAATTGATTGGATAGTGTTTGGTATTTCTGTATAATGATGACAGCAAACGATATTTCTACCTGTATATATCTTGCTGACTAAATATAGGCATAGCTGATGAGAATCAGTCAGGTCTGACGTCATTCACTGACTGCCAGATCAGCGCATTATCTTTGACGCATCTTTACATCGTTCGACGTCTTGCGAGGTTGACGAATGAAGCCGTAACACACCTGCCTAGCCATGCGCTGAATACCAACTCTGCTGATTGGTCCATGTTCCAATGATTCCCATGAGAATCACGTTTCGGCGGTAGACGGGAAACGCAACACTTCCATAACGTCCCTTCTCTTGCTGTCACATCATCACACATGAGTCACCAAACATCTTGTCTTCAAAGTAAATTTTACCAAAAAAACGTAAAAAAATCATTTTCTTTATTTTCTATTTCTATACCAAATCATGGTCGTTCAAAAGTGTTATTCTGTCTGCTACAAATCATTCCTCCCATTCAGGATTAGTCTATTTCCTTGTCCTGAATGCATCTATTTAATCTGGTTCTTGTGGTATATTAAGGTGTAGACATATGTCTCATCACTGCATCATACTTCTTTTGCTGCGTTTCAAGCAGCATTCAGTAGCCAAACCCTTTATAGCCCCCTATATGTGTCTGTATGTATATATATATATATATATATATATATATATATATATATATATATATATATATATATATATATATATATATATATATATATATATATATATATATATATATTATATATATATATATAATATATATATATATATATATATATATATATATATATATATATATATTATATATATATATATATATATATAATATATATATATATATATATATATATATATATATATATATATATATATATATATATATATATATATATATATATATATATGTATATATATATATATATATATATATATATATATATATATATATATATATATATATATACATTCATACATATGAAAAGAGAGAGAGCAAGAGAGAGAGAGAGAGAGAGAGAGAGAGAGAGAGAGAGAGAGAGAGAGAGATGTGTGCATCTTCATTGGTGTTTTGTATATGTGTATCGATATAGATGGATATAGGTATATCATACTTTGAACTTTTATTATAACCTATACACTAGTGCCTCCTTTTGGCCATGCTAGTTATTAATACTATTTCTGACTGGCTCAAGCTTAGGCTGGTTCTACACAGGTTCCATTAGGATAATTCAAGTGGCTGCCGGGTCAACATCTATATATAATTCTTGCACCATGGCATTGTTATCATTGATTTGAGAAATAATAACACTTTGACATTCATATAAAATTCATGTCAGAATTAGTCACTACTTTAATGCGAAACTGTGCCTTTTGCCTGGAGTAGGATTTCATTTATGAAAATGATGCATTATAAATAATGCATTATTCAATGGATAATGTAGCCTTTCCTAGATGATACTCAGGCATTTCTGGGTTGATTTTCTGCTTTGCTACCAGGCGAA
>OZ012690.1:27121025-27126025 GCA_963942565.1 Maea johnstoni
TGCATTCAGGGTTGAGGGTATTACCAGAACGAAAGGGGTGACAGCCTTTCGTGCCACTCCTGCTTGGAGCTGTATCCAAGCCAGTCACATAAAGTCTCTGCTTTATGGCCATAATTATGGTGTCAAATTGCCAAACGCCTATAGTGCAAACCTCAGCAGGTCTAGTTTTATTGTGCTGAAAGGCCAACATGTATTTTGTTCCCTGTATTCCACAGTGCAGTGCAGAAAAATCAATTATCAGTTCTGTAGAATTTAGAGTGACACTTACTAAGTTTCCAAGATGATCAAAATGTGATAGTGAACTGAAAGCGTTTACTTGAAGTAAAACTTGCTCCCAAATTTAGCACTCACTGACACCCCCCCCCCCCCCACTCCTCTACATTAATTCAAGAAGGGTTTTCATCAGACTTATTTGTGTCTTATGCAGTCTTTATTGTTTAACCTTTCCAATTCTGAGGCTACTTTCATCCAAAATGGACGCAAATGTTTTTGAAAAACTTTTAAACCCTGTCATATTGGTATTCATTGGATAGCTGAGTATTCACAGCTGTGTAGTACCCATGTCGCGGGGTTTCAATCATTGACTTCAGGTTTTAAACATCATTTTGTATTGGCCAAATTAGCCACAAACAGCATGAGGGTTAAGACTTAGACAAAACACCCAATCATGACAGATTATTTTCGTATATTTCTTTAATTGACTCTCAGCATATTCATTTTGTTTTCCTGCAAGGGGCCATATTTTGTTTTCTCATTCCCTCATTCAACTGATGAATTATCAATGTCTCAGAATAATCATAAAAAAAGAAGAAATCTTTTACAATTTTTTTTCTTTTGGCATTATCCATAAAACAAAGTGGTCTTGCCTACTTTCATCATGCATAATACCAAATAAATTGGTCACACCCTGAATGCTATTTTATTTCTGATCATTTGATGTTATTTCAACCATCTATCATCATTTATTCACTGGTCAATTAAGGCCAATTCCTTCACATAATATTATAAAATTTGTAGCCCCAGGGGGATTTACCTAGCGTTCAGTCTTTCAGGCTATCAGCATTAGCATATTTAATTGGTCTTACACTGTACCCAGCAGGTAGAATAACTGTATGGTCAGGCAAAACTCCCGGTAAATGCTGCAGTTTGACTCTTTAGAATTTGCATATTTAATTGGATTTACAATTTGCCCAGCAGGTAGAATAACTGTATGGTCAGGCAAAACTTAAAAATAATGAAAATGTTTAAAATGATTTTGATTTTAATTTTTGTGTTTTTCAGACTTCCATATTGGATACTGCTGATGCCAAAGCTGCTGACAGTGCTACTACTATAACTACAACTACTACTACTACTACTACTACTACTACTCAGACATCTCCGATTCTGGCTGGCACAGAATCTTCCTCAGAGCTTCCTTCCTCGCAGGAATCAAACAACAACAATTATAACCACAAATCAAAACACAATGATCCTGTTGTGCTGAAAATACCAAATATTCACGCTCTAGAAATACTGGATACCGATAGTTCTGGATCCGTGCGAAATCGAGAACGAAAACGAAAAGGAACACCAACGAATAAGGTGCACTCTGACAGTGACTCCGAAATGTACCCCGATTCGCATCTTCTCAAGGACGAGCCACGCGAAGGCGAATACATGCATATGATTGACAGCGAAATGGAAGCTATCGAGAAAAATCGTAGTTTGAATAGTCGGAACGCTACCAGCTGGGAGTACGTCCATTGGGGCGAAGACGGCCGATCGGGTCAGATACAAACCGTGAACCTCAATAGAAACTTATGTAAGATAGGTGGCGAAGCCAAAATGACAATGCTGAAACTTAATCAAATTGCCAACGCCGCGGTAAACAGGACTGCGAAAAATGGCGGAATGGTTACCATGGCAACAGATGAGATTAACAAAGGTGATGACGATGATGATGATGATGAGGCAGATCTCGTTAGGGTAAGTAAAACTGCTTATAGGAATCCACTCTCCTTAGAAGCAACATATGGAATACTGACTCTAACCATAACATTATAAGTATATATATATATATATATATATATATATATATATATATATATATATATATATATATATATATATATATGTATATATGTATATAAGAAATTTTCCTTATCAACCGTACATATATCAATGAAAATTTGCATTGCCCTATTGGCCAATCTGAAATGCAAATATTAGGTCACTTAACTGCTAAGTCACTATTGGTGAGTACTGTCACTTTTTAACACTTCCAATGCTGAGGAGACTACTTTCATCCAAAGCAAAAGAACATAAAGATTTTTGAAAACCATCTAAACCCTGTCATGGTGGTATTCAATGGATAGCTCTTGCTGAGTGCTCCAGATGAGTACCCATTTGTCAGGGTTTCACTCATTTTTCAGGTTTTTTGCATCATTTGTATTGGCCAAATTAGTCACCAGCAGCATAAGGGTTAAACATTGTCTATTTGATACATTGATCTGCCACCTGGTGACTGCTGGGTGAACTTCTCTGAGTGATTTGGTAAATTGACACCTAATAACAAATGTAGAGGCAATTCGTTTTGTTGATACAATTTGCTTTGAGGAAAATAATAAAAATAAAAGTCCTTGTGTTATTCATTTCCATTTTTCGTAATATTTTTAGGTTTGAGAGATAATTTCCAGGTCAAGCCAAATGACAGAATGAGTTTTTCTTTAAAATTCAATCTGAGGAATTTGAGAATGTTGTATTTCTATGCCTTACATAGTGCAAGTGATAAATGTTTTGCTGTATTGGATGAGGCCAACTTTCATACAGAAATTCTTTCAACCTGAGCAAACACTCATGCTCCGCTCACATTCTACGTAATATATGAGGGATACTAGCAATACCTTTCAATCAATAAGAACCATGGATATAAGATGTCAGAAGTTAACCCTTATGCTGCTGGTAGCTAATTTGGCAGATACAAAATGTTGCAAAAACCTGAAAAATCACTGAAAGCCTGGCTTATGGGTACTCATCTGATAGTACTCAGCAAGAGCTATCCAATGAATACCAACATGGCAGGGTTTGGATGTTTTTCAAAAATCTTTGCGTTCTTGTGCTTTTGGCAAAAGTAGCCTCAGCATTAGAAGGGTTAATCAACAAATATTTTGATTGATATTTTATATGTGTTGTTGTTGATGTTCCAGTGCTCGACGTGTGGCTTTTATGAGGGAGAAATAAGGACTGACCAGTCGGCTCCCTGCAAAGACTGCCAGCTGAAGTTCTCTCAGGCCATCCAGCGCAAACTCAAGAAAGAGGTAAGCTGACAATTCAAACCTTATAATTCCTTTTCAGGAAACTTTCCCATACTGCTGACATATGAATTATATTAATTAGGCCTAAAAAGAAAGTTGTTTGTTTCCTGTAATTCTACCCTAACAAGTTTTTATTTAAATGAATCCATACCCTACAGTTTTTTCACACCTCCCAACTCCCAATTAACGTAAAACATGCATAAAACACCCATTTTTGACCAAAAAGATAGTCAAACAAAAATTTTTTACCGACCTACCTACCCTATTTTTTCTAGGCCTTAATTACCTGTTTTTTAAGTTTTGCAAGTATGTGATTGTTAGGAATTGTTCAAAAGAAATTGCCCAATTGTGTGCAAAATAATTCTATAAATAATTGATTAGATTAGAGCAAGAATTTGCAAGATATTTAAAGTTAATTATTATCTTGATTTTAATAAACATTTTGCAAGAATATTCTTTTGTCATTATATACCTTTCGGCTATATTGTTTTGCCCCTGTTAAATTGTTTTATTGTTTAATTATAATTAGCATACACTTTGTACCCCTACCCAACCCTCACAATCATATCTCCCTCTATTGAGAACATTGAGAACCGTTTTGAAGTTATGTAATGATCCATGCCTAAGGCCTAGAAAAAAGAGTCCGTTTCCTGTAACGGTCTGAAAAAAAAGGGTAGGTAGGTCTGTAAATTTCCTTAGGTTTGGGGCAGGGGGATTATTTTTTTGTTGAAATATGTGTGTTTTATGCATGTTTTAGGTTGATTGGGATTTGAAAGGGCTGAAAAAACTTTAGGGTAAGGATTCTTTTTTAGTAAACACTTGTTAGGGTGGGGTTTCAGGAAGCAAACAACTTTTTTAGGCCTAATTGAGATGTATGCACTACTTAAAGGATACCTGATACCCTTAAGGGGTATGCAATACAATGGGGATCACAAGTTATTGCTCATCAACGTTATCTCTTTTTTAGTTAGTTGGGTTCGTTTATGCTCAACAATGGGACCTTTATAAAAACCTAAATGCTTGTTAAAGCATTGAATCTGATAAATGGGCAACACAAGGGGTTGTTTTCAGTAAAAGATGAGTCGGAGGTATGGATACCACTGTAAACATATATATCTGCATTCTTTCATCTGTACATCCACCTAAGCCAAGAAAAATACCCTTATCCATAACAGATCCATAATTCAATTTAGTGGAAAGAGTTATTTATCTTCCTTCTGCCTGTTTGTACCCAGTGCCCCCCCCCCCCCCCTCAATAAATACCTGTGATGGTAAATGAATGCTTAATAAGTAGCTTAATGAAATAGAGGTCTTTTTTATGCATGTGCCTATGTATGATGTACATTGGCATGGACACATAAAAATGGAATCAACCCATATTTGAAAAAGGAGATTAGAGTTCTTTGTATTTATTTGCCTTTGTATGATGTCTATAATAAATGGCATGGACGCATAACAAAGGTGTCAACCCTTATTAGAAAAATATGATTAGAGGTCTTTGTATTTATTTGCCTATGTATGGTATACATAATAAATGGCATGGACACATAAAAACAGAATCAACCCATATTTGAGAAACAGAATATGTAACTAATCGATATTTCAGGATATTGTATAGATGCATATAATAACACATCAGTCAATCTAACCCCCTGGGTATCCCATAGCAAAGGGTCGATCTTATTCCCAAATGTCCTGCTATCC
>OZ012690.1:27131025-27141025 GCA_963942565.1 Maea johnstoni
AAATAGTTTCCTTAAGATGCCTTTGTCAGAGAGATCTTTTTCCAAAGCAGTCAGGCATTTTTGGCCATTACAGTCATGAATAGGTCAATGCCTGGACGAGGAAGATACTGAGACTGGGCTTTAAGTTACAACATGAATCACAGCTGTCCAAAAAGGCAGCCTGACAATTTTGATGAAATCTTGCAGGCAGGGGCCGCCAAGTGAGAAAATCATGAACTAACCTTGAGACTTGAGTTACTTGCTGCATGGTTTTTGATTTACTCACTATGATTTTGTTCGAACCTGTTTTTACTTTTCCCGGTAGCTGAACATTTTAGCCTTACAATGTTGATGAAGTCTTGCAGGCAAAAGCATAGGTGACAAAATATCTGATGGAGAAATGTTGATCAGAACATAACCAACAACTCTCCTTCAAATATTTTGTAAAATCTCTCTCGTTTTTTTGTCAAAAGTATTTCAGATCCAGACAACATTGTCAGTAGGATCTCTTAAGCATTAATAGCAACAACATTATCAGTCACCAAATAATTAAGGTGGCCAATTTCGTTGATATTTATCTCACCAGGGGAATAGAGGACTCTGTTTGAGTATGACGAGGCTAGAGATAGGAGGACCATGGTGCCATCTATCTGTCATAACTGGTACTACACCACACTCAGGTTAGTCAACTCTAAAGGGAATGGTAACTTTTCAGGGGCTTATGGAGCCTACTCGAACCACAAATGTCGATCCACTGAATACGCAACCAGCAGGTCTCGCTTAACAGCCTGGCTATAACTAATAGCCTGGATGTTGGCCTAGATCATGCTCAAGGGGTTTATTCTTCACATGTTGGTGTGCAACTTTCTCTGTAATATAAGTGATACGAGAGCCCTCATTGGTCTGTCTCCTAGTGACATCACACTGAGAATAGATTTGGCGAGATTAGGTGTAGCAAGGGTTCTGTATTGGGTCATATGGCAATTGGCCTGTGGCAACGAATCCATGTGTCTATTCTTCTAAGCCTTAACTCAATCAGCCTAAGAAACCACTAGACTAGCAAACAGAGAACAGGAGGGGTAGCTGATATGATATTTATGCCTGTGGGGTGTGCATCATAGGGGTTAGAGGTGAGATGGGTAAGGGTATCTAGTAGCCCCTATTGTTGAGGCGTGGTACCCCATTCAGTCCAGGCCTGTACCTGTTATAATCCTGTTATTCCAGCTGACTCGTCCGGGACACCGCCCTTTCTTTGTGATACCCGATACCCCGGTTTAACCATGGGGGGTGGGGGGCGTTTTTTATTCCATACATGCTCGATCGTCTCTTAGAGATGTTTTCTGTATGAAGGCAGTCTTGTGTTTATATCGCATGTTAGCATATATCTAATATACACAGCAAGGTGTTCTCTGTGTAAATCAAATTTCATACTTAGATAAGCTTGGTGTAGGCGCCGCCAAGTGAGAAAATCATGAACTAACCACAACACTTGAGTTACTTGTTTCAGGGGTTTTCATTGGCTTACTGTAATTTTTTCGAGGCCGTTTTTCGTTTTCTTGGTAGCGGAACATTTTAGCGTGACGATTTATCAGATATTGCATCACTGATCTCGCCCATTCCTCACTGTCCATGTTACGCAGAAATACAGTGTGTCTATTGTACAGTCCTTGTGCAATGGGGTTCAAGGTGTATCCTGTTTTTCTCTGCTGAGTCACGTCACAGAGACAGAACAATCTCAGCTCACGGACCGGTGGAAACAATTTTAAAAAAGTGCATCATGGTCTCCCCTTATATGTGAAGTTATGATTCGTTTCTTAAAGAATGAAATGGAGTTCTGATTTATTTCGATTGTTGGCATATTTCATGAACATTGAAATAAGTGGACCCAATTGATGCTCACAGCACCCAAAAACAGCTTGACAATTTTGGTGAAATCTTTAAGGTAAAAGCATATTTGGGAAAATATTTGAAGGAGAAATGTGTATCAGAGCACTACCAACAACTCTCCCTCAAATATTTTGTCAAACAATTCCGCATTCCCAAGTTATTGTCAAAGATATTATAGGTCTAGACATCAATTTCTCATGGAACTATTAAGCATTATAGGTTAACAGTTTGAAGTACTTTAAAAACTATAGTGTATCATATACTGTATTACAGCAGGTTGGAGTAGACAGATTTTCTTCAATAACAGAGGATACGTTTTCATCTTGATATGTGATTACCTGGTTTTCCTAGTTTACTGATTTTACATGTTTCAAAACCTAGGAGATGGATACTGGAGGCTCCGTTTAATTTAGGGTGTTCATTTTTAGGCAGAATTAATGTTTATTTTTCACTAACCTTTAATTGAGCAATCTCTTATCGAATGGATCAGGTAATTCCTAGAAAAGTTTACAATAATACTTGGAAAATAACAGCTTTTGTGATGATAAGTCAGTCAGCATTATTTTTGGTAAGGTCGATGTGAGGTGAGGACGTCACATCTTTCTATCCCCTTCTTTTTTCCTTTATGTGCAGCTGAAAAACCCTCTTTAATGCAATGCCACATTCCATACCACACCCCTGTGCCCAACCCAGTTCAGCTCCCTCAGCTGACAGCACCCTTTTCGGTACGCATGAATGATTGCCATGCATACCTGCTTTACCCTGAGCTTAAGGTGAAAGTAGCAAACCGAGAGATATTATTACCCAGAAAAAGGGGTTGTTACCCTATCGACTTGAGAGTTGTGTGTTGGCCTTTTTCACCCATCCTTCTCCAACCATTGTATGGTTCAGTGGTGTAGATCCATTTATCAGTCTCGAGACCCAGTACTTCCAAGTCGCGCAGAACAACAGGTTTAACTGACAAACTTCTTCTATGAATAGAGAGTGAGATGGGGATCTTAAAGGTCTTAAATAGATAGCAATTAGTGTGTCATCTCAATGAGTACCTTTCCCGGTCTCGGGACCACCTGCGCTAATTTTAGTTTTAAGTTTCTCTATTTATTGAGTTTCATTTATATAGCAAATATCATCATTGAAATCCTTTTAAGATCTATGAATTTATAAGTTATCCCAGAGGGAGCCAATTTCACTTTACCCCCTATTAACATTTTTTGATTGAAATGATTTGTTTTGTTTAGCTTTTCAGATTTAGGACACTGAATAAATCCTGTCTGATTTATTAGATTCTTTAATCTTGATTCTTTCATACAAAGCATGAGTCTGCCTCTTATCTTATATGAAGATGTTGTTTTTGAATGCAGATTTTTTTTTGGAATGTGAGGTTATAGTTATTGTCCATCTCACATGTAAGAAGAGTTCATAGTCATGGTATATACGTCAGTGTCAGGGAAAAGGAACATTTATAAATGTCTTTTTAACCTAAATATTTGTGTCTGTGCTATCAGGTGTGCTAGGTCTAATTGCAGGTGCTTCATGATGATATATACTGTGTTAAGGAATAATGAATCATTCTTAATTTTACCTTGAAAATAATGTGTTGTTTGTTGACTCTTTCTCCCCTAAGAGTCCATTGAAAGTCTGCCGAATATTCTTTTTTAAGTTTGAAAAGTTTTTTGTTGAAAAGATATAAAAGAAAATATCTTCTTTAGAATACTGTACATAGATAAGAGACTGATATCCTCAAATCTTTAAAGGACATACGGAATATCAAATCATGATTTTGACTGTGTACTGTCTATCAATTAAAGAGGTCTATTATTATTATCATTGCAATCATTATTATTCATTATTTATCAATATTATTATTGCATTATCATTGTATGTATTTATCATTATTATTGTTGTTATTAATATTATTATTATTATTATTATTATTATTATTATTATTATCATTATTATCATTATTATTGTTATTATTATCATTATTATCATTATTGTTATTATTTTTATTATTAATCGTTATTAGTATTACCATATTATTATTACTATCATTATTGTTATTATTATTATTATCATTATTATTATTATTATTATTATTATTATTATTATTATCATTATTATTATTATTATTATTGTTATCATATTATTATCATCATCATCATTATTGTCATCATCATTGATTATGTCATTGGCATGGGAAATGACAGGGTTTCAATGGTTTCAAAAATCTTTGCGCCCTTGTGCGTTGGATAAAACTATAGCCTCGGCATTAGCAGTTTTACTCATCTGGTTTTTCTGGTTCATGCAGGCTTTCCTCTTGGTTATTTAGTGGAAGAAAAGCACCCAGATAACCAGTCAACACTCATATTTCAGCCACTTAATATTGATTCCTGGTTGTTGTTTGTAATCTTTTTAACTCGAATATGTGTGTCAATATTTCCCTGATTCCCCGGATTAAATCAGATTTGAATGTCAATAGAGCACTGCTGTACTTTGCCAGTGTTGACTGCCAAGACAAATAGAATTATTCCCAGTCAGTTGCGACACACAGAGAAGCATAATGTTAAGCCATTCATGTAATCTCATCATTTACAGTGAAACTAACATTAAAATCCAGTCTGTAAGCTGCAGTTTAATATAATTGTTTAAATATTTGTTAAGTTGAAGCTCCTGCAATGTATAACATGTTGATACAGAAGTAAGGGATCTTGGGTTCAATTGATCCTCTCCTGTTTTATTAGGAAATGTAATTTCAATGTAATTTAGTTGTAGGTAGAGTTAAACCTTATGCTGCTCGCTAGTTTGGCCAAAGCAAAATGATGCAAAGAACCTTAAAGATGACTGAAACCCTGGCACATGGGTACTCATCCGAGAATACTCGGTAATAGCTATCCAATGAATACCAACATGACAGGGTTTTAGATGGTTTTCAAAAACTTTGCAACCTTGTTCTTTGGACGAAAGTAGCCTTCACATTTTGTGAAAACATTCTCAATTTCTAAGTTATTGTCAAAAGTATCGTAGGTTCAGAAAACAATTTCTGGAGGAACCCTTAAGTGTTAATGGGTTAAAACAAACCTACCCCCCCCCCCCCCCCCCACCTCTCCCAACATACAGAAGGAACCCCCCATACACTAGTAATCCTGTATGCATCTTTCTGGAAGAAGCTAATCTTAGCTTGCTGCAAAAATCCCCACACCTGGGCTCCTCAAACCAGCACGCCATGTAACCTGTCTAAGCAGCCGTGAAATTCCCGATAAACGTTACCTCTCCCTGGCTGCCCCGCTGTGCATGACAACGGTAATCAACGCAACTCCGCTGCTACCAGCCCCTGCTTACTTACGTAGGGCACCCCCTCTTCATCGCAACAAAGAATGCCTTGTAAAAACACTGGCACACATCCAGTGCTCACTCGACGACAACTCCATCTTTCTGCCACAGTGCTCATCATCGACGCTGGATGATTTGCATGGGATGCCTTGCCTTATTGGCCACTCCCACTAGAGCCACCACCCTGCCTTGATTATATGCGTCTCTTTCATGTCTCTTCTCATGGCTTCATTTGCATCCAAATTAAAAACGTTTCAATTTGAAAGAAAATGAAACCATGCATAGTTTGAAATTGAAGCATATATAATTAAATTTCTGTACAATTATGTACTCCATTATTTGTGGTGGGTGGATGTATGACATTTTAAAATCAAGGGATTTGTTATTTAAGATTTACGTTGAACTTCATTTTTAGCCTCTAAAACACATTCTTGAAATGTAAATCCTTAAATTCTGTGCATTTCAGTACACCCTGTTCTTTCATAAGCTAACAGTACTATAAATGCACACAGTATTGTAATTGTCAATCAGTAAATATCAGTCTTCAACTTGTATATTTTTCCCACATTTTGTCTCAAAGGAAGCCCCCTCCTGGAGCAATCCCCCTGTCTGCTGATAATGATATGATTTATCAACACAAGTGTGTTTTAACCTTGGAGATTTTAACCCTTATGCTACTGGTGGCTAATTTGGTCAATACAAAACGATGCAAAAAACCTGAAAAATACTGAAACCCTGGCACATTGGTACTCATCCAAGAGTGCTCAGTGAGAGCTATCCAATGAATACCAACATGACAGGTTTAGATGGTTTTCAAAAATCTTTGCGTCCTTGTGCTATGGATGAAAGTAGCCTCAGCATTGGAAGGGTTAAAAGGAATTAGTCAAGTTGTGTAACCAGAAGTGTTAAAACATGTAATTGTGGCCTACTTCAAAAGAGATGGCCTGTTACGGAATCCTTCACTGGCATTCACTGCAGTCATGCCTGATTATACCTCAAACATATACCTGTCTGAGTTATAGCTTTTTTTGTAGCTCTACGAATCACGATTATAAAAGGGTGTGTAAGGGCCAGGCTCCACCCCACGTCCTCTCTCACAGTCATGACAACATTGTTTATGTTGCATCACGAGTCACGATCCAGGCGAAATTTAACACCAGACTGCAACCAGGAAGTGAAAAGTAAAATATCATCTTGATTTACGTTGAGGGGGGGGGGGGGGGGGGGGATTTCCCTTGAGATAGAAAATGTAAAAATAATCATCTTCTAAAAAGTTACCATACAATCACATCAGCACATCAGGCCCTGAGTGTGCGGCGATCATGATATAGCTGGTTGTACAGTTCCTACAGGGTGTGATTAGTGCTGCACTTTGCATGGTCATTTTGGAGCGGGCTAAATAGAATAGAGGATGCTCATAGGCTGCGAGCAGGGTGTATCAGGTGATCCACTGCTGTGTCTGTCCTATTTTTCTTTCAAAGTATTGATAACCCTTATGCTGCTGGTGGCTAATTTGTCGAATACAAAATAATGCATAAAAGCTTATGAATGACTGAAAGCCTGACACATGGATACTCATCTGAGAGTACTCAGGGAGAGCTATCTAATGAATACCAACATGACAGGGTTCACATGTTTTTCAAAAATATTTGCATCCTTGTGCTTTGGACGAAAGTAGCCTTAGCATTGGAAGGGTTAAAAGTTACATATTAGTTCCAAACGAAACTTGTCACAAGAATCGTGACATGAGTGGGTTGAGTTGGTTTGTCTCTATAAGGTGATAATTGGTTTATGATGTGGTGAGATGAACGTGGATATATATAAACCTTGATGACAGCAAAACAATGACTTCATGGAATTGGTCAATCACACATGTATGTTCATGTGCGTCATTCAAAAATCTTAAGTGTGAGTATTATTTAATACATCAGAAAAACATCACGATTGAGTATGATTAGATTAGTTCTAACATTTTATCTCATAACCTTTCCAATGCTGAGGCTACTTTTGTCCAAAGTGCATGGATGCAAAGATCTTTGAAAGTTATCTAAACCCTGTCATGTCGCTCAGAATGGTTAGGGTCATAGAAAAACATGTCTAAATTGCCAGATTTATAGCAAGGTGATGTTTGCCTCTGGCTGACCCGCGAAATCACGACCCATCATCTACTGACAAAGTGCCCAAAAGGGTAAGCAGTTTTATTGCACCGTCGCCTTTATCCGGAGCCGGAATAACCTACATTTTATTATGGTGGTCGGCAGTAGCCTAGTGGTAGGCCACGCCCCTTCCCCCAGGGAGCTGCGGCTGCTGCCGAAAAGGGGCTTGGCATATATGTGTCTAAGTGTTGCATGAATAGCGCAGGAAGGCAGGCGTGAACAGGTACATACAGTGCCGCAGCCGCGGTACGTACATGTGAGCCGCTGGAGTATCTCTTATTCACGCTGCTGCTCCTACTGCTGCTGCTGCTGATTCCTATACTACGTGAAGTAGACACTATCGTCATATACAATTTTAATGTCCTACAGTCACTTTTCCTCGACTCTCGATTGATCAATTGATCAGAAGATTACCATGATCATGATGGACTACAACTGGAATATATGGAAATGGAAGATGGAATCCTATGTAAGTTTATATACATATGTGCGTGGGTTGTCCTTGCAATCTCGGTTCTGATGCTTCAGGCTTGTTTAGTCAAGGGATTGTGAAGTTCGTAACATAAAAGGTTATCATGGAAAACTCATTATATTAACATTTTGAAGTGAATGTTAACTGCAGTCATTCAGACGGTGTCCTTCACTGGATACTATTCCGACTTTAATTTATATAGTGTTGACAACTTTAATGGCTTAGTTGACTATTAACCATGAAATGAGAACAGCCGAGTTTCAAGCCTACGTAATATTGTCTAAGGGACCCTTTGTCTCTTGCACCATTTGGAATAAATTGCTCTTTTGATAAGTAACAGTGTGTATTAGACCCTGTCTCTTTCTTTTAATCTTAGAGGGACTATTATGCAGCCATGGAAATCGGCTATTCATCTATCTATCTATATATATATATATATATATATATATATATATATATATATATATATATATATATATATATATATATATATAGATAGATAGATAGATAGATAGATAGATAGATAGATAGATAGAGATAGATAGATAGATAGATAGATAGATAGATAGATAGATAGATATATAGATATATGTATAGATAGATAGATAGATAGGTAGATGTAGATAGATAGATGTAGATAGATAGATGTGTTTGAAGTCGATGTCTATTATGTAATCCATTTTTTTATCAAATAACTTCAGGATTAGAATGTCCAAAATCAAAATATGGATAATGACCTCTGCTAATATAGGTAAAGCTGCCCGATAATTATCAAAACAAGTAGTTATTCTTTTTTGTTGTGTACACAATTCCATTGCCAGAGTCAGGTTGAGGGCTATTGTCATATCAAAAAAGCAGTTGTTTACTATCTATTCTTTGTCATATTGCAATGTTTTTGAATGCTAAATTTCTGTTTAAAATGTGTAGATACACATTTCCATATTTTTACACATATAAATGGTTCTCAATACTATAACACCTTTGATAAGTATCTTTTGAATAGTAAATGGCCATTACAAATTTTGTACTAGATATGGCCATTTCATACTAAGTATGACCATTTCATACTAAATATGACCATTTCATACTAAATATGACCACTTCTTTATTTTGACTTGCACACTCTCCACTTACCCCAGTTGGGGGTATTCAAGTACATGTATACTTGGATTGAGTTTGTTGGCATTGACACAAAGGTTAAATTCCATGAAAACCCCTCACTCTCTTCCAAATAAGTTTTCGAGATCTGAACTTGGAAAGATATCAAGAAAGCAATTGTTCTATTTCAGAACAGTTACTTGTCCCAAAATGTACAGCTAGATTTGATCCCGCACTGAGGAAGATTATTTTGAGGAACAGGCAGGTTGCCATTTGGGAGTTAACCATTATGCTGCTGGTGGCTAAGTTGACCAATACAAAATCATGCAAAAAAACTGAAAAATGACTGAAACCTTGGCACATGGGTACTCATCTGAGAGTACTCAGTGAAGACTACCCAATGAGTACCAACATGACAGGGTTGAGATGGTTTTCAAAAATCTTTGCACCCGTGTGCTTTGGACAAAAGTACCCTTTGTATTGCAAGGTTTAAGGAAGAAACCATTTTGCAATTAAGGCGAAATCCATTTTAGGAATTAAGGGGAAGCCTTTTAGAACCTTGAGGGAAATGTCTTTTTGATAACGAAAGTCTTTGAATTGTTTTTTATGTAAATAGTAGCTCCCTATGTGATTTTCACTTATTCCTTTAATGTTTTCATTTCGCATGGTTTCATGATAAAGATACCTGCAAAATAACATGGCCGTCTTACTCTATATACTATAGTCTTGCTGAACTAGTTGTGTCATTTTTTCTCTAGTCTGTCTCCCATTTTGCATAAAGCTAAAAAAACTTTCAAAATGGTTGAGAGGTCTTAGAAAAGGTGGCACTATGTGTGTGCTATGAAGCTCAATGGGTGGCATTCAGCAAATCAGCAGAGAAGTAGCTTATAGAACAAGCTGGAAAGAAAGGCTTGTAGTTAACTTATTTGGCCTACAATAAACACTAGTAGCACTTACATGCATCATTAGCCGCAAAATAACCCCAGCAATAGCAAATTTCTAAAGCTCTACAAATGCCATATTGTGTGGTCATGTTTAGTGGTCTGTACTTAGAAATTGATGCATATGAGTTTGGAAA
>OZ012690.1:27143525-27146279 GCA_963942565.1 Maea johnstoni
TTCCACCCCAGCTATTAAGAAATAAATATTTATTTGCGGAGATTTATTAACATTGCCATGTGTATTTAATTTTAAAACGTGATGACGTGGTACAAAGGTCAGAATAACACTCAACATCGCTTGAATGTATACATTGGAGATTGTAAAGAAGACATGACAGCGATAAGCAGTTAGGTATGTTTATAATGTGTGTTGGGTGCTCTGTGTTACGTTTGTGTTCCCAACATAGACAAGCTCATGATTTGAACATTTCAGCTCGAGCTCGGCGAGTTTGCCCCAGGGCTCGAGCCACTCGCGTTCGTGAGTGGTGAGTGCAGCTCTAGTAAATGCAGAATAGCCTTTAAAAGGACTTGCACATTATGTTAGTTTAGCCTTCTAAGAAGAAAAACAAAAAAAATTGAGACTGGTCTTTTAGAAAGATTTGCATCTATAGTTGTTTTCTTCACTTCATATGCTTAATCACAAAAACTAGCAACAGGTAGATTATAATTTATACCATGAAATGGAGAGAATTGATCATTTTATTCATAGCCTTTGTTTATTTTTTTCAGCCAATGCAAACTGAGCCCGTAGACCTGTCAGTCAGTGGACGACCGCTTCTGCACTCATCACGATACACAGACAGTCCAGGCATGGAATACAGACACAGCAGGAAAGGTAAGAGTCAGCTTAGAGAATTCAATCTATCATGGTACAAATTAAGTATATATATATATATATGCACATGTAGACATACACCAACAAATGTATGTACACACACACTAACATCAATTTATGAATATGTATATATGTATGCATATATATACATCTGTTGACTATATGTCAAGGTCAGATAGAGTAAGACGATTTAGATTTTAGGTAAATCCTTGTAAATAACACAGTGTATTTTATGAAAAAGCATTTAATCATTCATGACATGCTGATTGCCGAGAGCAACCTTACTGCTATGTAACTGGACCTGAGGGGGGGTGCATATGGAGAATATAATGAAGGGTTTTTTGACGACGATGGAATTTCTTGCTAGGAACCGATCTTGATTAGTTAGGGCGCACAACAAGTAAAAACCCTCGAGAGATGTTTGCAAGTTTCAATTTACTCCGGACTGGATATAATGGAGGCCATATCAAATGTCACAAGTGTTAGGCTAGCACATAATGCAGTCTAGTGATTGCACTGAAATGTATACTTTGAAAGGTGGCATTGATAAAAAAGGGTGACGTGAGCTACGGGGTTCATCAGGCCTACTTTGAAGGGTTTTCTCGGGTTCCTCTATAGGGTACTATAGGGTAGACCAGGCGGGTGGCGCTACACAATGCCCTGACAGGAGCTTGGTTTAAGATGACGAGCACCGTATCAGATTTTGATGTTTTGGTGACCTAAGAAGGGGGACAGGGGGTGTGATTGAGGGGAAAGGGGAACATGTTATGGACCAGTGATCAGCTCGTGATCTAGGGAACTCTAAGGGACCCCCAGGCCCAGGGGGTATATGAATACTAATCCATGATTTCCTATTGCACTATGGTGGCTTTGGGAAACATGGTTTGCTATAAGTTCAGGTGCAAGGTTTAACAAGTATCTTCACAATTTGGGCATAAATCATTTTCCTAGAGCAGGCAAAGTATTAAATCAATCTTAATTTGGAAGTGACTTAATTCTGACAAAAATCGAAGATGAGTGATATTTTGATATTTAAACATGCATTTGTTGAGTGTGCTTTAAGTTGTAAGTTTTGGTTGTAACTTACACATCAGCTTGAAACTCAACACCCCACCCCTGAATTTCTCTTCAACCATGTTTATGAATTTGAAATTAGGTTTCCCCATGGTTTGTCCTCAGACCATGAGATGTGGGTGCACAGTATAGTACAGGTAGGGCATACCCCAATAGCCAAGTGATCTAGTGTTTTTCCCCTGACTAACTGTCTCTCACCACTGCCCTTGTGTGTATCCTGCTTGAGGCATGTGAGAAAGTTTTCAGTGACTTGGAGGTAGGCTGTGGCTTTGCTTGGATAACTCCAGTTCCATCAACACTAACAATAATTTGCGCTTCCAAAAAGCGCAATTAAGGCAGAGTGGCAGCTTTACTAATTACTTATATCTTTTTCTTAATATGATGATTGCATGGCAAGGATGAGGGTGCCTAGCTTCGGATTTCATGATTTTCACGATTTCAACCTGTTGCAAAATCCTCATTTTGCAACAGACTTATGGGATAATTAAAAGACAAATAAAAGCAGCAGCATAAGGGTTAAGTCTCAATATGAAAGAACATGTGATGATAGATGAAATTCCCAAGTCCTACGAAAGTAAGGGTAGATATCTGAGAACGCGATTCCTTTCAGATGAGTACACTACAGAGAACTCACTGTTTTTAGGGCACTTGTTATTTATGGACTCCTACCTGAAGGTATTTTCTTTGTTGTCTAAGGTAGGGTCTCTCACCTGTGGAGTAGTGATCCAAACATTCCTACCAGCTTATATGCTAATTCCAGTACTCTTATACTCTGTCTACATCAATAGAAATGATTATGATAATAAACATAGTCTCTGGCCTCAATGCTAACTAATTCAAAATGTTACTGGCCCTGTAGGACCAGTATTTCCTGGGATCTGCTGGTCATGCGAAACTTACTGGCCCTACAAATTTTTCTTTGACATTGCAAGAAATAAATCTGCATAAAATTCAATGACAACATTTATTTATACTTATTTTATCTTTATTTATTTCAAACGCATTATATTGGTTGCATTATTG
>OZ012690.1:27146479-27226479 GCA_963942565.1 Maea johnstoni
AAATTCAACCATTAACCAATGGACGGGTGAAGAATGGCTGTTCGCCATATTTCAAGAGATTATAATATCTCATCTTGACAAGGTGTCACACATATTAATGATGCTCTTACCAAACTTCACCCATCAGGTCACAGGTTTAGCCCATTAATGCTCACAGTGGCCAAAAGCAGCCTGACAATTTTGATGAAATATTACAAGTACATAAGTAAAGCTGAGTAAATATTTAAGGAGCAAATTGTTATTTCGAACATAACCAACAACTCTCTTATAAATATTTTGTAAATTATTCTTAATTTCAAAGTTATTATCAAAAGTAGTTGTTCCAGATGGCAATTTTCTAGAGGAAATCTAGAGGCATGAAAAGATTTATAATAGGTCAGTCAACCTTTGCTCTAGTTTATAGCAGCAATGCACAGAGTCCCCTTTAACCCTTGTGAGGCCAAATTAAGATTTTGCTGGCAAATCCCTTATGCCAAATTGTAATTTGGGTATTGGCCAAAATCAAGTACCACTTTAAGTAAAATATTTGAAGGAGAGTTGTAGCTTAGGGTTAGTCTGTGGTTTTCCCCTGGCACTGCAGTCTCCTCCACTACTAACCCTTATGCTGCTGCATGGTGGCTAAATTGGCCAATACAAAATGATGCCAAAAAACTGAAAAATGACTGAAACCGTGGCACAAGGGTGCTTATCTGATAGTACTCAGCGAGGGCTTTCCAATGAATACCAACACAACATAGTTTAGATGATGCTCGGCGAGCAGGAAAATAAACAAAAAAGGCCTGTTTCCTTTTTTTAGGCTACCAAAAATTAAAAAAAACATAGTTTAGATGGTTTAAAAAATATTTGCATCCTTGTGCTTTGATTGGAAGTAACCTCAGCATCTGATGGGTTAATTCTAATTAGCGGTAATTTAGCATTGACATAGCAGGGCGAGTTATGAATATTTAAACATGAATATCATGGATGGCATTTTGGTGCCACTCATGAAATGTTCTTCCACAAAATCTCCAGGCAAATAGTCATCTTAACTTAAGGGGTGTTTGGGCTGCTTAAGCTCCCTCTCTCCGAGAGTTGACTCTGAACTTAAGAAGACAAGAATATTGTTGAGGATTGACAAGCGTGAAATAGGTTTTGATGTATTACAACTGTTCTCAGTTCGAATCAGATATGGTTTGCTAGGTTAGCTGCATGGCCATCAGGTATGATATGTACAGACAGCACCCTCTTCAATGGCCCTACACACTTATGGGCGCATGGTATTTTAGCAAATGTGAAAAGAAAAACTCTAGCCTGACATGATAGATGATCTCAATTTCAAGCATGTGTGCTGTTGCGCAAGTGAATGAATTGAATGCATCGATAAAAAAAAATTGGTATGATGAGTTTTAGTTAGGTTGCACCTGCGTCTTGGGTTACATCACTCCCTATGAGGATACCAGTATTATTCTAGAGGTCTGCCCCCAAAAGTGGAGTGGTCTGAGGTATTGTCACAAAATTCTCACTCACTCTTTCATGTCTGCCCCGGGTTATGAATACTGCTTGAGGCATGAGATGAAGTCGCCAGTGACCTAGGCTTGGCAAAGGTTTCCCTGGGGAGCTTAGGTTTAATTCACCATCCATTTAATTCTCCCCCCTCCCCTCCCCCCCCCCCCCCCCCTTCCCCACTGACCCTTTCCTCCAGGGCTATTTTCAGTGCTGTAAAGATTTTGAGCCACACCCCCTTTCACTTCACTTAATCACACCATAATACCATTGTCATTCTAAGTGCAGGACTGTTAGTCGTACTTCTAAGTGCAATAAGTTTAAGAGGATGCGCGTGGCACACAGCCAATTGTACTAGAAGTTAAGGCTATTATTAACCGTAGAAGTGTGCCCTGGTATGCTACATTGTATCCTTTAAGCATTGTTTGTGGAATCTAGAATAGACTTGAACCAGTTATAAACCTGAAAACCAATAAGAAGAGATTTCTCTCATTCCAGTTGTTTCAGCTTTCAGTCTTTACGTTCAACCCATGACAGACTGCCTTACCAGTTATTAGATAGTTTCAATGCGGGGGGTATCTTAAGTAAATACATATCTGAACTTTAGTCTTAAGAAAAAGGATTTTAGCAGTCAAAAGTCCATCTTCTTTTTTAACTTGACTGACTTGGAATACCCCCCTCTGCCCATCCTCACATCAATCAAGAGCTTATATGCAATGTCTTGGCTTCTGGAAATTTGTGAACCCCCGGTTACAATTCAAAGTATTGATTTCCTTGCTAAAATTGTCAATTTTCTTTACTTTGCCTAATCCTTATTCTGCTGGTGGCTAATTAAGTCATTACAAAATGATGAAAAAATAAACGAAATATGACTGAAACCCTGGCATAATTGGGTACTCATCTCTCATCTGAGAGTACTCCATGAGAACTATTTAATGAGTACCAACATGACAGGGTTTGGATGGTTTTTTAAAACTTTTGCATTCTTGTGCATTGGACGAAAGTAGCCTCAGCATTGGAAGGGTTAAAAAGGGTAAAAAAAGAACCCCCCCCCCCCCCCCCATCTCATACAGAACGAAACCCTCTCTACAGAAATACGGATCCACCCCCAGGGGTGTCAGTGCTCCTCTCTCTGATGTGTGTGTTATTTATGTATGTTTCAGACGACCATGCTAACCTGGACTCGGTTAATAGGATCCTCTCTCTGATGTGTGTGTTATTTGTGTGTGTTTCAGAAGACCATGCTAACCTGGACTCGGTTAATAGGATCCTCTCTCTGATGTGTGTGTTATTTGTGTGTGTTTCAGAAGACCATGCTAACCTGGACTCGGTTAATAGGATCCTCTCTCTGATGTGTGTGTTATTTATGTATGTTTCAGACGACCATGCTAACCTGGACTCTGTCAATAGGATCCTCTCTCTGATGTGTGTGTTATTTATGTATGTTTCAGAAGACCATGCTAACCTGGACTCTGTCAATAGGATCCTCTCTCTGATGTGTGTGTTATTTATGTATGTTTCAGAAGACCATGCTAACCTGGACTCTGTCAATAGGATCCTCTCTCTGATGTGTGTGTTATTTATGTATGTTTCAGAAGACCATGCTAACCTGGACTCTGTCAATAGGATCCTCTCTCTGATGTGTGTGTTATTTATGTATGTTTCAGAAGACCATGCTAACCTGGACTCTGTCAATAGGATCCTCTCTCTGATGTCTGTGTTATTTGTGTATGTTTCAGAAGACCATGCTAACCTGGACTCTGTCAACAGGATCGGAGGCTCAGTGACCCTCCTGTCATTACAAAGGATCAAACAGGCCTCTGTGTAAGTATATTCTACACTCCCCTTACCCAGTGCTAGTGATAATCTGATGACGATCATCAGATTGAAAGGGTTTCGATTTTGACACATCTTCCTGGACGTATTTTGACTAAGTTTTTCACCAAAAACAATACCAGAAAATGTCCGAAATATTACATACTTAGCGGCGGAAATAGCTAATAAGTGCTGTTGAGATGAAAGCGCGCACAACCGATTATGATCGATCATCGATCAGTTGTACCCAACAGATGATCGATCATGAAATTCCCAGCCTATTCCTATCAGTACTCACTGCACAGCATGTTAGAGCCTCCAACAGAAGCTTTTGTGATGTCCTACAACAAGAATCTAAAAGAGACTCGGAGAACATAACCACCTTGAATGATTTTTGGGATTAACACCTTTTAAAATTTGTCGCAACATGACAAAATATTGATATTTCCTTAATGATATGATATCTTAAAGATATTCGTAAAAATACTTCCTGCCTCTGAGAGACCTTAAAACATTTTTAATGTGCCGTTTCCTAAATGAATTCTTTGCTTCATAATTGATCCCAACATCTCTTGCTATGAGTTCATGTTCGCCAATCATTGCCTAATGATAATATATTTTTTATTCATAAATTTTTTCTATTTATAATTCATGTTTGTCAGTTCATCACCATTTGAATCGTCATAAACCATATACTTTGTTTTCAATTGTGTTGTTTATTTTTGCTTATTTTAGTTTCATCAGTATATCACCATTTGATTTTAAAAAAACATATACTTTGTTTTCAAATGTGTTGTTGTTGTTTTTGCAGGCAATATTCAAATAGACAGACAGTTCGGGAGATGCTCGGGACGAAACGAGCACTGAGTGGCAGTCCGGTCCACGCCCCTACTGCTATGAGGGCGACGCCCCCACCCGCCCACCATTCCCCCCACCAGTCACTCACCCCCTCCCCCCACCACTCGCCCGTACATCACTCCCCCACCCACCAATCATCTCCCTCCCCCAGTGGCGACCCCTACCAGCCAGCGGAGAAAAAACGACGCATACACAAGTGCGACTTCGAGGGCTGCAACAAAATATACACAAAGAGTTCTCACTTGAAAGCTCACAGAAGAACACACACAGGTAGGTGTTATGGTGATTTGACCTTAACCCATTCATACCTGGAGATCTCCTGGACAAGTGTCGTCTGGACCTTTGATACTTTTCAAAATAACTTTGAAATCAATTAAAAGTTCACAATATATTTGAAGTATAGGTGTGAGTTGGATTTTGATCCAAATTTCTCCTCCAAATATTTTCTGATAATCGCTTTTGTTAGAGGGATATTACCAAAATAGTTTTTAGCTATTACAGGCCTGAATGGAACTTGGAAATGATAAATGGATTCACAAAATATTTAAAGAGGAATTGTACTGTTAATTTATGCGGAAGATTTTTTCTGCTTTGGACAAAGGTAGTCTCAGCATTGGAAGGGTTAATCCATTCTTATCTGGAGTGGATGCATGACCTGATACATATGGAAATATATCGATAAAAATTCAGTAGTTTGAGAAAGATTTGACTAAAAGGTATTGTTCTAATCAGGTTTCATAATTCCTTTTGCATTGTTTTTCAAATACTTCTCTATTTTACGAGTTGTGTTCGCATATGTCAGAGCATGTTGTGACTCGTGATTTGTGATTCAATGGTTTGAATATTAAACTTCTTTGTACATGATGTCTTTAAAAAATATCAGCAAAACATAAGAAGGAATGTAGCTGTTCAAGGAATTTGACGTTTACTTCTTCAAAAAAAAAAGCTTTTTTTCTGAAAGTTGATATGAAACTATCCAGGCCTATATTATGTTGTTACAAGCATGAATTGTTCAAAACCAGTTTCAAACACATTTGAAAACGGGTATTTTACTTGTGAAGTCTTAACAGTTGAGTGACAGGTTCACATGCTCATGAAGGCAGTTCAACATGTATAATTCAAGTATAATTTGAAAGAAATGATTGTATAAAAGTGATTTATTAGTAAATGCATGAATTGGCAATATTAAAGAGATGGTTCTTGGTTTTGATGAAATAAAAACTGAAATCCTGCTAGTAAAAGTATACATTCTTAATATTTAAGAGGATTTGGTGGTTATTGGTTCTTATTTGATTTCTTGCACAAAATCTATTCTATCATCAAAAACAGGTATTGATATAGACCTGCAGTGCCCTACCTTTCTGAGGAGTAAAGGGTCAACATAACTTTGCTCCGGCAAAATTTGCCTTACCTAAATTGTCATATTTATGGCATCACTTTCCCGCCTAGCTGCCTGAAATGTAATATATATAAACGCCCTTTCAGGAGAGTCATGATCAGGGTGTCGTGACCCATAGGGTGGTATGGTACCGGTACCCTTCTCCAGTGGGTACCCCGGGTATGCAGAGTATGTTTTTGAGGCATTGGGAATGATAAATTGTTATGTTAAATAATGGGTGCTTAGGAATGGGTATGATCGATGACGCCCTCTCTCTCCAGGGTTGTTTAGAGGTGCCCTAGGGGGTGGGAGGGACGCCCTCTCTCTCCGGGGTTGTTTAGGGGTGCCCCAGGGGGTGGGAGGGAAAGGGGGTGCTATAACTCAGCTGCTAGTTGTGGGGAAAGATAAGGTCATATCTGTCACATTATCATTAGGGTTTGAGGCTAAAAGATAATGTAACCTGCCATCTCAACTGGTTCAACCACTCAGCTATACGCAACAGCACAAATACTAGACTTCATATGTGTGAATGCTTTTGCATTTGCCATGTACGTCATAGATAAACTCATTCATGCCTGGAGATTTCCTTTCCTGGTAGTGTATATGGTTTGCACTGTTGTCCCTTTCGACATAATTTTGGCATTAATCATAAATTCACAAAATGTTTGTTTGAAAGTTAGGGGTTGGGTTCAGATCATCTTTTCCCTTACAAATATTTACCTTACTGCTTAAGTGCACTTTGAAGAAAGTTAATTTTCACTAGAATGAGATTGTTGCATAGGAAAAGTAGGGTTTAAGTGTGCACACACAAGACAGAGGTGGGGTTAAATAGAGGTTGGTGCATAGGGCCCGTATAAATTGATTAAACAATAAATTTTCTAGTTACAACTACCTTGGTTTCCCTGCCACTCACCAGGTGGCAGCACTCATTCAATCTCACCAGACATGAGCAGGGACTGTGGTGATGTAATATATAACATAATTCATATTCATTATTTCAATTTTACAAAAGTGCTGACACAACAAGAAAAAAAGTTGTCTCTTAAGACAGGAGGTCCTGACTAAAAGGGCAATTGTGTTTAGTTTTGTGGAATTACTAGTATTTTAGACGTTTTTGTCCATTAAAACCTTACCGTCTCTCAAGAATATTAGTCTATGATGTATAAACCATCCTGTATTCTTTATTCTTATTCTTTTTTCTGTCTCTTCTAGGTGAAAAGCCATACATTTGTACGTGGGAAGGATGCGCCTGGAGATTTGCGCGGTCAGATGAACTTACACGGCATTTCCGCAAACACACGGGAGACAAGCCGTTCAAGTGTTCGGTATGCGAAAGGGCGTTCTCCCGATCAGATCACCTCTCTCTACACATGAAGAGACACTAGTCAAAATATACAGGTACGGCTATTTCTTTTGATTTTTGTTAGTTACTTTATTAACCCTTTCAATGCTGAGGCTACTTTTGCTAAAAGGACAAGGTCGTAAAGATTTTTGAAAACCATCTAGACCTGTCACTTTGGTACTCATTGGGTAGTTCTCGCTTAGTACTCTCAGATGAGTTCCCGTGTGCCAGGGTTTCAGTTATATTTCAGGTTTTTTGCATCATATAGTATTGGCCAAATTAGTCACCACCAGCAAAATATAAGGGTTAACCCTCATGCTGCTGCCGGCTAATTTGGCCAATACAAAATGAAGCAAAAAACTGAAAAATGACAGAAACCCAGACGGGTTAAGGTGTTACTTTATTATTCTTTTCTTAGGGTGTGTTTCTCTCAATTATATGTTTACAAAACCCTAAATACAGGTATGGTTATTCAGATTTCATTTGATTTTACTATTTACCAAAGTATTCAGCCTTTTATAGTCTTTTATCCAACTGTGTTACTCTTGATTATATGTTAACCAAACCCTAAACACAGGCACGGTAATTCAGATTTCTTTTGATTTTTACTAATTACTAATATTGAAGTATTCAGTCTTTTATAGTCTTTTATCCAGCTGTGTTATTCTAAATTAATGTTTACAAAACGCTCTCCAGTAGTAAGAAGGTATTGTGCCAGTGGTTAAAATTGTTCAATATCTGACTCATGCTAATACATATAAATAAATCAGCTTTCTCATACCCTTCAAAACCCTTTAATTGATTGCCATAATATTATACAATTTTCTTTTATCTAACTAATCATGTTGAACATTTTTTATTGCAGATATTCTTAAATGCTACTAGTCAGCTGCTTTACTACAGTTACCAATGGCGATAACAGTTGTCATGGCGACTACACAGTCCCTCTGCACAATAAAAGAGAAATCAAGAAATCAACTAGAGCACAAAAAAGGGAAAACAAAGATGTTTTTCCCTCAGGTGTTTATCACTTTCCAAGGATTTTTAGTTATCATCAACATTCTTGGAACAGATAGCAGAAGGTGAAACTACCCACAATGCATTGCGCGATAGAAACTTCATCAAGAGAGTGGATTGAATCGGATAAAATTCCTTGAGAAACAATATCTGTGATCCAGGAATCTCACCAGTTGAATGTGCTGACGACGAAAATAACATATTCCTATTCCTGCTTATTTTTTGGTGAATCAACAATCTCTCTAAATATGTGACATATGGTTCATATGCTCCTAGATAGGAAATAAGGAAGGAATGTTGTCATGAAAAAAATCGAACCCTGGACGTCTCTATCTGATTGAGGGAACATGTTGCCATAACAATCCAGTTATGTCTCATGCTGGTTGAAATAGACGTACATATTTCAAGTCAACCATGTAAACTTACTCGATATGGATGAAATTCCTTGAACACATGTACATGTGCTTCTGACTATTTGACTCTAAATCTGTGATGGTTTTTACTCAACTTGGAGATTACAGTAAAAATGGACTTGAAATATGTTCATGTTACAATGTTACATTTTATGATTGTTTACTGTCTTATCCCTGGCATCACCATGGCAACCCCCGGTGAATGAACAAATGTGGTAGATTTCGCTGTACTTGATTTCAAAGGATATTTCATGAATTAAGCAAGATGGTGATTTGTCACAGCTCTTTTAATATTCATATGTCAAAATAAACTTGGGAGCATTATCAAAATATTGAATGCAAAATGTAGCAATACATTTGAATAGGTTCAATTTAATAAACGTTGAACACTATTGAATAATATCACCCTATAGTGCCAAATCTGATTGGACTTATAGTGATATGTTCTGTAAGGCTGAGGAATACCCCGTCACTAGTGGTGTGCATGGGTTAATTAGAATACAAAAGGTAATTAATTGGTATTTACATAGGTGGAAATATGTGCCCTGGTCTTTCTAGGTGCACCTATCCGTCTGTTCATGAAATAAAGAGAAAATGCTGGTTAGATAATATTTATGTTATTCATTGATAAAACAAACATTGTATTTGTAAGATATGTTATATTTATGATATTTTATTTGTGTACAGATTTAAGTATGATAAGTCATGGTGTTGGACACCGGCATGTTTTCAATATGTACTCTACACTAACTAACTGATGCATTTTATTTTTTTCTTTGGAATATTATCATTATGCTTTCAATGGATTGTGTGATGAAATTACATTACAGTAAAATATAGAGTTTATGGTGTATTCAAGAATTTAGCAATATTTTCATTGCTAAAATATGCATTTTGTTGAGCTTATTTCATTTTGTTATAAAATCACTCCATGCGTGGTCTTGAATGTATAAAGTCATGTTCTTCCTAAACACAATGACATAAGGTTTGAGAATGGCATAAAATCTGAGAATCACTGAATCAGATTTGTATGTGGTTTAATTTATTTTATCTATTTTTTATTTTTGGTTTATCTATATTTTTTGTGGCTACCAATTCAAATACAAATTCAAATTTGTTTTAGATGAATTCAAAATTATTTAAAGGAAGGCTGATTTGTAAAATAGAAAAAAAACGAGCTCACACTTCTTTGTATTTTCTATGTTTTATGGTACTTGTCTTTGTGTCGGAACACCGATAGTCGGGGGTCGCTCTTGCATCCTTGACATTGATGTGCTATGAGCTTGGATTGTTTTGTCTTCCACCATTATAGTTCTGCTGATGCGACATGATAGAGGGCGCCACCTGATGAAAGGGACAAGAAAAATGTCCCGTTCAGTCAGATATTGACCTACCGTAAATTCTCAGTAGTTTGGGACACTTTTTAATAATTACGATTTTTATGGGTTCAGGGAGGCCCATGTTTTCTGAAAATACCTTGATGGTGTATCAGCAAGATTTACAGCCAGGTCCATATTTTGTGAAATGGCAACTGCCGATTGATCGAGGGTTGGCCAGATCTTCCATTAATTATTTTGCAAAATAAGTATAGTGGCCCAAATTCATAAGGTGGTCTGAATTTCTGAGATTTTACGGTAAATGATGATTACCTCTATATTAGTACATTAATCAAATGATATAGGCTATTGATTGAAATGGCACTGTAAAAATATGTACTGTGAGTTAGTGAAACTATATCACATTAAGAATGATGATTCTCTCTTAGGATTTGTGTACAGGTGTCTTTTTTCTGCTGTATGTGTTTGTGAGATTAATTTATTGCTTAAATGCTCCCCTTATGCTGCTTGTGGCTAATTTGGCCAATACAAAATGATGCAAAAACCTTTAAAAAAATGACTGAAACCCTGGCATATGGGTACTCATCTGAGAGTACTCCGTGAGAGCTATCCAATGCATACCAACATGACAAGGTTTAGATGGATTTCAAAAATCTTTGCCTCCTTCTGCTTTGGACGAAAGTAGCCTCAGCATTGGAAGCATTAATGAATTGCATAAGTGCTCCCAGGTCTTTGCTTGCAGTTTAATCCTTTTGTGCCTGGTCATCTCCTTGACCAGTGGAGTCTGTACATTTGATACTTCTCAAAATAACTTTCAAGCATAAGTTCTCAATATATTTGAAGGAGAGTTGTATATAGAGTTAATATGAACACCTCTCCATCAGATACTTTCTAACTAGTAGTGCTTTTGGAAGGGAGATATCTTTGAAACAGTTAAGCAATATTGGCCATTGCAAGCATAAATGGCTCAAGTGAAACACCCTTGTAAGGGCAACAAAAGAGGTAGCTTGAAGGCAGAGGGAGGAAAAAAGAGATAGTACTCACATATACCTTCAGTATGAACTTTTTTATGTTTGGAAATTTATTTATTTTTGTTTTAAAAAAGAATTATGTTTGAATTATTTTTTATGTTTGAAATTATTTTATTTTATGTTTGAATCTTTTTCTATGTTTAGATTTGGACTAGAATCATAAACATTCTAGCAGGAAAGAAACATCTGTACCCTAACTGAGGTTCAGCTGTTTTAAGAAGGGTAATTTATATATTATATGTTATCCAATAACATAACTGGTGTAAATGAGATGAACATTCTAGATGGTAACATAGATAGGAAAATACAAGTCTTGCAGAATTACATTCAGGTGAATTGTTACAAAGCCCACTTTCTGACGATGATATTGTCAGCACTCATCTGATGAGATGCTTTGTTTGTGCTTGTAGAGGAGCAGAATGTATGATGTCGCTGGTCTAACTGTTGACTTTCTTGCTGGTTCTTGATGGTACTGATGATAAGGAAATGAGGTTTTCGTTAAATAGGAAAATAAAATTTTGGAAATGTGATTTAATGTGGGTGAATCTTGGGTTAAGGTTATGGAAAATAATATCTTGTTTCAAAAAAAAAGTCAGACTATGTTTTCCGGGTCTAATTGGTTGCTTAGTGTGCAACTTTCGTTATCTATAACGTTTGTGATTTTTAATAGAATAAACTCAGGTCTGTCTTGAAGAATCTGTTCAAGAATCTGGTATTCTGTGTTGATTGTTAAGGGACTTGTCATCTTTTGATGTATTACCTTTGTTAAAAACTTTTTGTTAATATTTGGTGTCTGCCAAAATATGAAATTACACATAAATTACTGTCCCAGGTATGAAATTTTTTTTATTTGTAAGAAAACTGATGTTGAGGGTACTAGAGTAGGAGATTTACATTGAACAATCATAGTTGATTAGTTCATATTTGTGGTGACAGCTGCTTGGCACTTGATTGTATCAATTAAAGTTTCACTCAAGATTACCTGGCCAAGTATACAGCTTTGCATAGTGTTTGTGATGTGCTGGCAGTTCTCCCTTTATATTCCTAACCACAAGCGCCATGCAAGCGCTATATAAAGCTTTATACTTAGGCCCCTGGAAAACTGTCCTCATGAGCTAAGGTACTTTAGAATATAGCTCAGGAATAATGCAGGAATCATGAAATGTTTGAAGAAAAATTATGGGTTGACTAACATTTCTCCTTCAATTATTATATAAAAAAAGATGATTTTTAACAGAAATATCCTCAAAATATTCATACCAAGTATTTTGCATTATTGACTGTGTTGAAAGGCTTACAGCAGCAGGCATAAGCAAACCAATTGTTATTTTCCGAGAAACAATATTAACATCAATGCACTGCGTATGTATCTGGAATCCCTGCACTTAGAAATTTAACATCTTGATTGTTTAGTACTAATCTAAGGAATATTGTAATTAGATGTACATATGTTTATACCTAAAGATAGTGGTGGATTTTGCACGTTGCCATGGTAACCAAGTAGGAATTAACTATTTTTTTGCATGAGTGGATATGAATGGGTATGCTTGCACAGATAAGGTGAATGTATTTAAATCAATGACTTGGTGAATTCATATTTGGTTGCCATGGCAACAGAAGAATGCTACAAGTTTGGCAAGTAAGCAAACTGTTTAAAATCTTTAAAGCTTCCATTCTAACATTTGTGAATAAATTTTAACTGCTGGATTACAAATGTAGTTTTGTTGGTGATAACATGACAAAAATAGTATTATGAGAGATACTAGTAATGCACTAAAAGTGTATACTTTTTGTATTCAATGGTGAATTTGACCTTCCAAGCAACCTTGTATGACATCTCTTTCATTTATTTGCTTTCTTCAAAACCAAACAGAAATTGCTGAACCGTTCATAAGTGACACTTTACCCATATTGTGATATATATATATATATATATATATATATATATATATATATATATATATATATATATATATATATATATATATATATATGTATATATATATATATATATATATATATATATATATATATATATATATATATATTCTATTAGTTTCTTTTCATTTCATTAATTGGGGGGTGCTTTTTGGGATCTGTCTCTCAGAATGAAGGTCTAATGCTCATCAGGAAAAAAAGTCAAGTTGTGTCTGCGTGGTTTGATAGAAACTATAGTCCATAGAGTTCAGTCCAAAAACTTTTTCGCATTTTTTGCTCTTTAAGCCAAGACTGAGTATTACTAGAGACTTTGCTTTTAGTTATAACATGACATTAGCACAATTACATGTAGAGCGTTGAAACTCATTAATACAAATGAGGGATGACTGGACCTGGTTGATTTCGCTTTGGCCTTGCTAAGTATTTTAAGGTCATCATAATTTATGTATGTAGCCAATGACCTTCAAATAATATTCAGGGTCAGAGAGTTACCAACTAAGTCCTGATGAATTTTGGGAATGAAATGAACGAAATCAAGCGATATAGCAATATAAGTGAGTATATTAGGAAGGTTGTCCACTAGTATTTTTGTTAGAGTTGTCACCCTCTTTCCTCAGACTTACCCATATTGTGATATATATATATATATATATATATATATATATATATATATATATATATATATATATATATATATATATATATATATACATATATATATATGAGGGTGTGACTCACTATGAAATTCTCTGTTATGAATACCCTAGATTTGCTGGGTTCTTGTAAAGGTGGTGATGCCCCAGAGAAAACCCATGCCACTGTGATTGTAAATAAATGCCTTTTTATCACAAACAACTTTATGTATTCACTCTTTTATTCCTACACCGACTACAATTTGTTATGATATTGTAAAAATACCCTCATCAGCAAATCCTCTAACAAGCAAAAAAAGCTTAATTTTTAACCCCAATTAAAGCAATCGGTTAAAATACATTCTACATCGTATCCTTTTAAAGCATCATAGTAATTTCTAGTCAAGAACATATTAAGCTCTCTCGCTGCTTTCATTTTAAAAAACCTTAAAACATGATTACTTCCAATTGGTTATTTGTTCTTAAGCTTGGTATAACAGAAAGTTTTTAAAGCTGATATTCAAGGTTAAATTAAGCAATTCTAAAGATTACAATGCTCCCCATAGCGTATCTAGCTCTATGTTATCTTGAAGTATTTGCCTACAGGAGAGCCAATTACACGACAGCTATATACAGTGAGGACTACCATGCTCGTCCCTATTATTACTAGGTATAGCTAAAGAGCCAGCTAAAACTACATGACACTGGCTGTAGTGTTGCTTGCTGTGGAGACAATGTAAGCTAGGCTCCTAGTCCCTAAAAAGGTGATATTCCCTTCTGTGTTGACCAGGCAGTGTGGTGTAGTACCAGGTATGGTAGATAGATGACACCAGCTGATCCTCCTATCTCTAGAGGTGTCATACTCAAACTGAATCCTCTATTCCCCTGGTGAGAAAAGTGTAAACTAAATTGACCACTATGGCCACCTAGACTATTTGGGGCCTGGTAACAGAAAAAAACATGACACAATAATGCATACGACAGCCTAGAAATCTAGGCTAGAGACAATGGTGCTGAACTATAAAAGTGTAAATAGGATGGTTTGCTTCCTATTGATCCTAGGAGTACCTCTCTCTCTCTCTCTCTCTCTCTCTCTCTCTCTCTCTCTCTCTCTCTCTCTCTCTCTCTGTCTCTCTCTCTCTCTCTCTCTCTCTCTCTCTCTCTCTCTCTCTCTCTCTCTCTCCTTTGCATGCAATCATGCGTTAATCAATGTACCTGGATTCCGAAAATCAACAAGCATACCAACAGGTTACAGGTATACTAACTAACCAGATATGTTTTGCAAGAAATATTATAATACAACGACCGACTTTACTGCAATTCTCATCGCCTGGCAATACAGAAAAAGCAGGTTTGAGCTAAGCATATTTCTCCCAAGTTCCCAAAATTGAAGAAGATAATATAGAATACACACATAAAAGCTTCCACCATATTTCAATATGTATAAATAGAATGCCATATATGAAGGAAAATTATCTAATTTTCACAGAATTTTACGATTGCCAATTCCTTCTGATGAGGACACCCTCCTTGTCCCCTTACTCTCCAAAATACACTTGAAAGCTTTGTTTCCTATATTCTGTAATGTATTTTAAATCTGATTAAATCAAACAAATAAAATCATTTCTCTGGATATCTGAAATATTTGTGTCTGCCATGCTGATGTCACAACAAGTGAAATTATTTTGAGGACGGTTATGAATGCAAAGAAATATTCCAAACAAAGTAGGTTTCCCCTTTCTGGAAACTAATGACTAATGACTATCTTTCTGATAGGGAATTGGTGGATTTAAACCAAGTTGATGTCTTCCAGTGCCATTTAAGGATATGGTAAGACAGCATGGGAATTCCATTCCAATCATCTGACATTCCAATCATCAGGCTGTAGAGAGCAGTTCCTGGCTGGTAAAGGTCTGTTGGATGGTAGGAAGCACCAGCAAATTGTCCCAAGGATTATTTGGTGTGGGATCTGTAGATGGAAATATATGAAAAACAGTGAAAATAATAATGATAATAATAATAATAATGATAACAATAATGATAATTATAATAACAACAACAACAATAATAATAATAATGATAAAATAATAATAATGATAGTTAATATAATAATAATGATAAAAGTTATTGTAATAATATAGCCAAGTGGCATTAAAAATACATCAAATGTTTTTTATCTTTCAAAACATTTTTATTCAGTTCTGGCATGGAATATCAAGTCATAACACAATAATAATATAGAATCATTTGTAGTTGTATATAAGCAAACATAAAGACATAAGAATATTTTAAGAGAGACCGTTGCATGGGACAATGGCCAGCATTGTATTTACATGCAATTATATATGTGAGATTTTGAGGAGAACAACTTAGAACACCATTGATATGTGTATTGTCAATTATAGTTTACATAGGCAAAAAGAAAATGAGAAATAAAGGATTGTAATTATTGGAGATATACCTTTTTGTTTAACCGATATTTGAATTATTATTTACATGTGATTGGTTATAAGGACATTGTTTAATATACACTATTTTGTAAGGCAGTTTTGATGACTAATTGACATGTAGTTTGTCAAAAACAGTGTAGGTATAAATATAAACTGCAAATAGGTACTTTGTTTTGTATAGCAGTTTTGTAATGACTGAGGTATCAAGAAGTTACATATAAATTGTCAACATATTATTTGTCCATAAATAATTTTGGAAACTGGGATTAAAAAAAAAAAAAAAATAGTCTCAAGTGTTACTGGAAATTGATTTTTTTGTTAAAATATTGTCTTGGAGTATATGTAAAAAGAGATAAAAAAGTTTTTTCTTATTCTTTTTTGTAATAAAAATATTCGCAAATGCTATTGATGATTGTATTGAAAGAAGTTGAGCAATAAAGACCATTTTCTTTCAAAAAGTATTCGTTTGTTATTTATGGACAATTTGTATAAATCATGATTGTATACCTTTTTGACATTAAGTTGTACACGCAGTAGAAATGGTTTTCTGTTTTCAAGTTTACAAAGATATAATACCTTTTTTGTACATAAAATAATAATATTGATAGTATCACTATTTTCTAAATCGCCTAATATTTTTCTACGGTCAGTTAGAATGTAGTCATTATTACCAATAGTTTTTATCCATTGTTCTACCTCTGTCCATAATTGGCGAGTATAAATACAGTCTAATAACATATGATAATTACTATCAACACAATTTTCACATTGAGAACAAGTGTTATCAGTCAATATTTTACATTTTGTAAGCACATCGTTGGTGTAGTATCTATAGTGGAGTGTTCTAAAATGTGTATATCTCAAGTAAGTATCTTCCACTTGTTTGTTTGTAATCGTGAAAGATCTTTTAATGTCATGAGGAAGCATTACTATTTCAGCCTTTTCATACCATTTATTGCAGATATTTTGAGTAATATTTGGATTTTTATTGTAAAGTTCTTTATACAGATTTGAGACTCCTGTGTAGTCTCTGCATAATATATTGTTTAATAAACAATTCGTTGGTCGGGTTTGATTTAAATTTGGAAGTTCAGAATTGTCTAAAAATAATTTGATGGATAAGGCAAAACCACCATATTCTAAAAAATTTGTTTTAATTTCGAATTTTGTTTGAAATTGTTCAAAATTCATAATTTTGCAGTCTTCGGTTAGAATGTCTCCCACTGTACTGACACCTTTTTTGTACCATTTGTGCTTGAGAGGTATTCTTAATTGGCTATTATACCATATAGGAGTATTACATACATAATTAACATTGGTACAAATTTCACTGTTGAATAATAATTTCAAGCTTCCTAGGACATCTTTCCAGAAAGGAATTTGTATAATCTCATACATTCTTTCAACAAAGTCATTACCAAAATTAAAAATATCATGGAAATCTTCCATATCTAGAAAAACTTTCCATTTACCCTTTGATCTTAAATACCTCTTTAACCATCCTAATTTTAACGCTTTATCAAATGTAGATAAATCATGTAATTTTAAACCACCATCGATTACTTCTGCTTCTAAAATTGTTTTACTAAATTTGGCTGGCTTGCCGCTCCAGATAAAAGATAGAAACATTTGTTCGATAAGCTTTATTGTGTGTAGCTTGGGACTTGGGAGGGACAGAAGGATATGAGTTATTTTTGATAGAAGAAGAGATTTAACTATGGTAACTTTACCATAGGGAGTTAGTTTTCGAGTGCTCCATGTTCTTATGAGATTTTTTATTTTGGTGATTTTCGAGTTTAAATTTATTTCAGTTATTTCTTCTAATCTGAATACATCATACTCAATACCTAGCACTTCAAAATTATTAGTCCAGGTCAAACCAAATTGACCTTCCCAAGGTATCCTTCTGTCCCTTGACGCCCCAATTTTGATGACTTTAGTTTTTTCTTTATTTATTGATAGCCCAGATATCTTATCAAACCATCTCAATACGTCTAATACACATCGTAAGGATTCTTTATCTTCTCGTAAAAAGAGAGTGGTGTCGTCGGCGTATTGAGATAATTTAGACTCGACATCTCCAATCAAAATTCCCTTTATGTCTTTATTTTCTCTAATAACATGGGAAAGTACCTCCGCGCAGATAACAAACAAGTAGGGTGATATGGGGTCACCTTGACGGCAACCTCTTGAGAGCGGTATATTTTCTGAGAAATGGCCATTTTGCTCAATTTTAGAGAATGAATTTTTTTGTAGCATTTTAACAGATTTCATAATAAATTCTCCGTAGTTGAATAATTGTAAACAGAACTCCACAAAAGGCCATTCGATTGTATCGAAGGCTTTAGCATAGTCGACCACTACTAAGAGGCCTCCCATGTCGTTCTGTTCACAATAAGTCATAGTATCTAATAGAAGTCTAGTGTTTTCTCCCAGGAATCGATTTGAAATAAAGCCTGTTTGGTCTGGGTTTATTAAAGAGTCCAAGGTATTTTTAATTCTGTTTGATATTATAGTAGAAAAAAATTTATAGATTGAGTTAAGGAGTGTAAGAGGTCGCCAATTCTTTAAGGAGTCTCTGCTTTTGCCTGATTTGGGGATACATGTTATAGTACCCTCTAAGATTAATTTGTTTAAATAATTTCTGTCTAAAGCTTCCTGATAGACTCTGAATAGCCAATGTTTTAATTCTACGTTAAACATTTTAAAAAATTCATTAGAAAATCCATCAGGACCAGGGGCTTTGTTATTTTTACTAGTTTTAATGGCTATCTCAAGTTCTTGTAAAGTTATTGGTTTATTTAAGTTATTTTTAGTGTTATTATTTATTTTAGGGATGTTATCTAGAAAGTGGTTATATCTGGTGTGATGTTCTAATTTTATATTTTTGGTAGAGAATAAATCTGAATAAAAGTCAGCTTGCATTTTTAGGATTGTTTTTGGATTATTTATTATCTTATTATTTATATCTTTTAATTCGTTTATATTTTTATTTAGGAAGTTTTTTTTTTCAAGATTTAAAAAATATTTAGAGGGCTTTTCCCAATCCTTTGTGTGCTGATATCTAGATCTGATTTGATGCCCTTTTAATTTTTCTTCTCTAAGTTGTTCTAATCTTAATTTATTTTCTTCTAGTTCTTTCAGTTTTGTTTTATCTGTTTCTTGTATTTCATCCAATTCTTTTTCTATGGTTGAAATTTTGTTTAATAGATCTTGTTCCTGTTTATTCCTATTTCTAGTCAAATTTTTTGAAAATTTTATTGTCTCTCCCCTAATTTGGCATAATAAAGTATTTAGAAATAGGTCATGTTCTATTGATATTTCTAATAATTCACCTTGATCTTGGTCAATAAACTCTTCGGAATAGACAGGTAAGGCGTAGGTGTGTTTAGCTAAATTGATTATGTCCTTAACTAGCTTAATGTAGTCTTTATTTGTTAATAGTTTGTTATTTAGTTTCCATGAGCCCTTTCCTCTAGGGTTTGAATTTATATTTAATTTTAGAGAAATGCTGTTATGGTCACTGCGATATGCAGTATTAATTTCTGCTTTCGGGTTAAAGGATAGAATTGTTTCAGATATAATAAAATAATCCAGACGAGATCTTTTGAAGGGTTTTTTAGTTCCCCAAGTAAATCTTTTTTGATCTTTATTTTGATCTCTCCAGATGTCAATGTAGTTATTTTTATTAATATATGAGTTTATTATCCCTCTTGATTTTAAATTCCTTTGGACTTGGTAATTATAAGTATCTTTTTCACTTAAAGAAGTATTCCAGTCACCTGTCATTATAGTGTAGTCTGAACTTTGTTTATCGATTAAGTTAAAGAGAGAGGTGAACCAATCTGGATTATCATTGTTACAGCCGTATATGTTTATTAATTGAAGTGGTATAAGATTATTTATTAAGAGATTTATTATTATGTATCTGCCACCCTGATCTATTACAGTATTAGTTATTGAGTATTCAAAGGTGTTGTTAATAAGGATAGCGACTCCTTTAGAATTAGAGGACCTCCCACCTATAATATACTCTATATTCCATTCTAGTTTCAATCTGTTAATGTCACTTTCTATTAAATGAGTTTCTTGAAGACATACTATGTCTGCCTTCATATCTTTAAAAAATAGCCACATATCACCCCGCTTGTTTGTATCTCTTATTCCTCTAGTATTACTAGATATTATATTGAGGTATTTAATTCCTTCACCCATTTGGTTGTACATTTTTAAGTGTCTGAGGAGACAAGCCAGCTGCCAGAACTGTTTTCAAACAAAGTATAAAACATATAACCGAGAACAAATACAATAAACATATAAACAATGTACAAAGGGCCTTGTTATTAGTCAACAAACTTAGGACCGTAAACAGGCTTAAATGTTCATAAGATTTTAAAGTCTCCATATATTAGCATGGAAGAAAAGAATAAAGTAAAATATGAAGAGAGCATAAGGGAAAAGAGAAACTAAAGACTAATGGAGACTGAAGTGAAAATTTGAGAGAAATGGTTTGAATAGAATTTTAAAATTCTTAGAATTTTAATTTTGTAATCATAATTCTTAGCAAATAAATAAAATAAGTTTTATAGTTAGAGCATATATTTTTAACCTTATTTCTTATGTTCCATAAGAGGATAAAAGTTTCGGTAGACAAAGAGTATAATAGTAATATTGCAAGTACAGCAACCTTAAGGTCAATAATTAAAGATTACTGTCTTTTAAGCCTGTTTTAACACTTGGATACCATCCAGTATGCCATACTTATGACAACTCACTTGTTGGGTTGCATATAATTCTACAATACATATAGTATATTTTGAGGTTTACAACCATAGTAATACTGCAGCACGAAATAGGAGTACCATATTTTAGACATCAGTAATGTCATTATATATTATTATTGATATACCATACTTATGACAGTTTAGCACAGACACTGTTTAGATTTTTGCTAAATGAACATTATATATATAATATATTAATGTTTTGTAAATATTTGACCAGATAGATAAAAATAGAAGGTCTATGCCTGCAAGACATTATCTTGTATCTTTATAATGTGAGACAAGCTGTCCTTTACCAATAGTTATGATGCCGTACCTTTAGTTTTCTTTTCCATATTTTTTTTTAAACTTAAAAAAATGATATATTAGAAGAGATCTAAAAAATTCTGAAAAGTATTGTATTCAGATTTTTAAGAGAAATATCAAAAGTATATAACCTACAAATATTCTGAAGTGTATAATTTTGAGATTTTTAATGTAGTCAAACCATTTTTATTTCAAAAATTTTTTATTTTTTATTTTTTTTTTTGAAGAGGCAATAGGTTCCCTTGAGATGTGGTACTTGACTGTAAAGGGTTAATGTTATTGTTATCAACTATTAAGGGAAACATTGGTATGTTAGGGTTGGCATCATATTTGTCTGGTTAGGTTGTTATACTCCATACAACAGGGTAGTGTTATACCTGAACTGTTTTGCTACAGTTTGTACTGGCAGGACTTTGATTTGTGCAACTAGGTGGATTACCTCGCCTGTATCCACAGGCAGAGATGGTTGGGAACTGAGCCTGTTGAAAGGAGCATTAGAGCCAGGAAGTAACCTGTCAAGGGGTATTTGTCTTACCAGGGAGGTTGTGTATGGGTTAGTGATACAACTTTCTTTGGATATGCCAAAGTACCCGTTTGGAAACTCATCCATGAACTCTTCAGCCTCCTTAATGGAGCCGTTGAAATTCAGGAAGTGCACCATGTGCATTTTGGTCAGGTTGGTTTTTAGAAGATGCATACTTATGGTATGTGCACCAGTGCTGGCCAGACGCAATGTCTTGTAATGCCGAGCTGCGATTTTCAGAAATGATGAGAAGACTGAAATTTGTATTTCCATAGAGTCTTTGTCTTGTCCGTCTAACCCGACCCCACCCACTGCCACCACCGATGGATTTGTCATGAGGGTTTCTACCTGTGTCAGATATTGTGCAGAACAGAAGTTTGCCAATTTTGGATGTATTCCCATCGAAATTTTGATGTCCCTGTCGTTAAATAGAAGTTGGGACCAGGGGCTGAATAGTAATGCAGGTTCTGTAATATCTGTTATGACTTTGTGTAAGTACTGGTATGATGGGGAGTGAGTGAGGATGGGAAGATTTGCTAGTGGACCTCGATAGTCGAAGGTTTTGTACAGTGCGATAACATTGCAATAACAGTCTACATACTTTATAGGCCTAATGCAGATGGCTTCGCTCGAGATTCTACCCCTCAGATTTACATAGCTAAATAACTCGCTTAGGGTCCTCCAATGCAGAAGTTCAGTCACCCTTGAAGGATGCTGTGCTGAGTATATGTGGTTTGTTGTCAAACCTTTAGACCCATCGATAGCCCTCATGAAATTTATTTCGACGTTGGAGAATGGGGACAGGCTGTGTATGCTTAGACCCTCACGGTTAACCAGTTCGACTAGGTCCTTATCAGTGGTACAATCTAGGTCGTCTTTGAGGTAGTCAAAGAATTCAGCATGTCTGGTGATCAGGCTTCTGTAATCTCTCTGAGGGATATAAAAGCCATCGCAGAAAGTGATGTCTGGCAGAGAGTGGTACGCTTGACACTTCCAGCAGGTTGCGTCGCCCACCACTCCCCACCAGACATCAGTCAGGTGCTCGTATATTGTGTGCCTCTTTAAGTTACGCTCCGTCTCACCACATACTTTACATTTTCGGGAACTGATTTTGTTTGGTCTAGTGTGGTCTGAGTTCTCCTCCATGTTTAACATCATTAATTGATAATACACGTCTTCCTCCTCTTCTGGAGGGACTAATACTTCACACCTTTGTTGGTCGCTCTCTTGAATTTTCAATTTTTTGACCCTTCTATTTACACTTTCCACTGTGTGGCTATGAGAGGTATTCTCATGATCAAAGGAGGAGTCTAAATCTGAGTAATTTCTCGAAGTGTCATGATCAGTGTCAAAACTTTCTGAGGCAGGCCTCCTCATGGCGCAGGTAGTTGAATTTTTATGTTTGTAATGCCTGCTATCTTTCTTAGCTGATTGTTGATTAGACTCGTCAAAGTCTATGGAGTTAATAGAATCTGAACTGATGTTAGACCTATTAGGGTCTATGCTGTCTGAAGAACTATTAAGATCAGTTGAGGTTAATTTCCGTTTCACATTCTGATAGTTGTACCAATTATTGTCTATCTTAGACCGTAGGTCTGTGGTTTTTAGTTCTTTATGGGTGGATTTGATATTAGAGAGTGTGGTCTCTTTGTTGCCGGAATTGGGAGTTATGAACACTGATCTGACACTTTCTCTTTCCTCAGTAGAAGAATTTGACATGGGAGGGTCAGGATTTTTTGACAGTGGAGAGGTTGTAGCGACACTATCTATTTTGACTTTCACCAATATTTCTTCAGATGGATCAACCATGAATCTATCTTTTGTTGGGTTCGGGGGGTCTTTCCAGATTACCTTACCATTGAGAAAGAGTAGGCCTTCGCCGTAATTGTCTCTTAATTGCAAAAGGTTTTGTAACCATAGTTTTCTTTTTTGGTGTGCCTTTTTTGGGTTAGTGCGGTTAGACAGGTCGAATAGTTTTACAGGGAAATCAGGATTTTTGTGTGAGTCTAGGTTGTTAAGTGGATCTAGACATTGATTAGATAAGTCACTAACCGCCTTCTCGAGTACCGGCATTTCAACGTTTTCAACCTCAGGTTTAACCATACCTATTTCGGCTTTCGACAGGTTAGGCATTTGACAATCATTTATAACAAGCTCACCTGAGTTTAGAGGTGTACCAGCATTTGACATTCCCAGTTCTGAAAAGGATGGCGACCTAGGAGAAAATGTGATATCTATGTTACCTGCTGGAAGATAATCTTCTGGGGAGCTAGCGGCATACTGTGGTGAAGATTGTTCATTTTGGAAGTTGCTGCAATCTGTGGTTACTTGCGTTGGTTGTTGTGGGTTCGCTGCCGGAGGTTGTGTACACTCATGGAGGTTGATTGCAGCTGTCGTTTGTTGGTATGAGGGCAGCCAGATCTGATGAGAAGACGATGGATGTCCGGGCATGCTGCTTTGAAGTAGGGATGTAGGTTGAGAGCAGCAGGAGGTGGCCTTATGATCGGGCCCCATGTTGTCCAGATGTGTTACTGGAAGGGATGCTGCTATGTAGGAAGGGAATCGATCCGGTTGGATGTGACTGGGATCTTGTAGGTGTTGTGTGCCGCAATTCCCCATCTGAATATTCATCAGGTCCATTGCTGTGATCGACAAGTCGCATGGTAGATTGCCGCCGGTGGAAAGGTCTAAGGCTTCATCGGGGTCCATGTTGTAATCAACATCCATTTTCTGTAAGATATCATACCATTTCATTAAAATAAATCACTAAAAAGAGAAGAGAGAATAAAAAAAAAAAAATTTCTAGGTCATAGAATTATTCTATTTGTTCAAAATGTGTAAATTGGTGGCATTTTAATATTCCATATAGGTTTGAGAATTTTTAAAAGTAAGTGAATGTGTCAGTGCGGCTTGAAAAAAAAAAATTTTTAATGGATGATAAGAATGCTTATAGCTTATTTTTATAATTAAGTGTATTTTCTAGAGGCCAAGAGACATGTTGTTAACAAGGTTATTATCATCAAAAGAATTTATAGTTATAGATTGCACTTATGAAATTGTATCTAGTAAAAAAAAATTTTTTTTTTTTTTTTTAAAATAGGAAATATGTGGAGCTTGGTATTTATATTTACATTTATTTTGCAATGGCAATAAAATTTTACAAATAGCATACTCATTGTATGAATTGATAGTTTTAAATTTAATAATGAAATTGAATCTGATAAATCTGTGATAAAAGATTTTTTGAGCATAATATTACATATATATGTCGGTATCTGAAAACAAGAAGGCATGTATTAGCTATAAGGCAAAATTGCATAAACTAAAAGTATTTATCTGCTCAATCAAAAATATGGAAAGGTATTTTTTTTTTGAAATATCTATCTTTAGAATAGAAGTATATAAAGCCTATAACTTATAAGGTAGTTTAGTAATCAAGAGCAGTATCTTAGGACAGTAAATTTCGCATATGTAAAAATTAAAGGCAAGATGATGTACAGGATGACAAAATAGTATGTATTGGTGAATGGATTTATAATTAAAAATTACCATTTGACAATCCAAAATTAAGATAGTTCTTGTATATCTTTAAAGACCAAGTTATTAACAAGTATCAAGTTATCTATTCTAGGCATCTAGCCCAAACTATTTATCTGTTCATTCAAACATATAAGAAAGTAGAAGGAAAATATCATTTTTATTATATGATATGGAATAGTGAAAGGATGAATATGTGGTATGAGATTAATAATATTAGATTATATAGGATTGTGTGTATATGATGTATAGCATGTGATGTATGCATATTATTGATCGGTTTGGTATGTTTATTACATGTCAGGTTGAGTGTGATATGTTTTGGACCATTGGGAATGGTAATAGGGAATTACAGAAGATTGTGTGTATGTAATGTGAATCAAGTGATGTTTTGCATATTTTGATAGTTTTTGGTATGTTTATTATATGTCATAATAAGTAAGATAATTTTTTGAACATAAGGATTGAAATATGTTTATATTTAATAAATTTATAATGTAATTTGAGAGTGTTTAAGGTTATCATTATATACAGGTATAGTATTTGCTATTCTGAAGGCTATATATAATTTAAATTACCCCCATACAGAGAAAATATAGAAAAGATGCAATTGGGTGTATTTATACTGTCAGCTATCTAATTAGTTACTGGGGCAGTGGTTGGAGAGGGATTAAGCCATTTTGGTTTAATTTCTTTATCCTCAACTCTTTTCCAAGCTTGATTTTCATCTTTTCTAGATGCCAACCATACTCTGCCTTTCTCATTGTCACACACTTTGACCTGCAAACCTGTGTCTGCCTTCATCCTGTTAGAAACACCATAGTATTGCTTTCTCTTTGCTCTCGCGAGAGGGGCCAGATCTGTTTTAACAGAGAATTTTGTGCCATTTGCTTGGTTATAGGAATACAGTTTACCTGCAGCTCTCAAAACAAATTGCCTGTCATCCCAATTGCTAAACACTACAATAATTGGTCTGTCCTTTACCTTTGTGTCCCCTACTCTGTGTACATTTTTGATGTAAATGGTGTCAATGTTTTCTGGTGTTTGGCCTAGAACTTTGATACAGAAGTGTTTAATTGTGGTCCATACATGTTCTTTTGGATCATTTTCATGTATTCCGTAGAACCATAAGTTATATTTTCTGTGTTGTTGTTCTGCAGCCTCTTTGTAAATTTTAAATTCTACATTTTCCTTCTTAAGAGTTGCTACTTCCACCTTTAAATCCTTGTAGCTTTCTATTTCTGCTCTCATCGCCACTATTTCTGTGTCATGGAATTCTACATTTTTTTTGAGGTCATCACAAGTAGTGTCAGTATTTACTTGGCACTCTTCTAGTCTAGCAATTTTATCCGTACATTTAATCTGTTCTATTTCTAGTTTTTTGTTGCTTTCAGAGAGAGTTTTGATATCAGAGGAGAAGCTTTCAAAAGATGTCATTACTTTCAGAATGTTGTCGTCGGTTTTTGCCAAGCTATTTTTGACATCCGTGTAGTTGTCATCCATTTTTTTCCTCATTTCTGTCAACTGCGCATTAATGCCTTCTTCCATTTTAGCGAGTGATTGCAACATAGCTGTATTTTCTGCACTGTTTGTATTTGCTTCCATCTCGTTTGTCCCTGCCATTGAACGCGACCGTAAAGATCTTGTTTCGACACTCAATAATTTCCGAATATCTGGGTTTTTGTTACCTTTAGTCTGAGTGGATCTTTTGTTCATAGTGTAAGGGGCCGACGTTTCATGTGGATTCTAATGTGAATTGTGTTTTGATTAGTTACTTGAGAATGAAAGATAGAATGAACTTACCCTGTCGTCGCTCTTGCTGACAAAATGGCGGCCGTGCAGAATAATTTTCGTCAATGGTCTATCCTGGCGTATTTGGTGTAGGATTCCAGTTCTAAGTTGGGTATTTCCTTCTTCCTCGTGTTTTGGGTACAGGATGATGGTCTTCGTGCGAGAATTTTCTGCAATTAGTAAGAGAACACGCTGTGCGATGCTCGCCTTCGCTATCGTAGCACGAGTATAATTCTATAAGTGCCCGGATGTGCGTATGAATACGTGTTTTTATTTTGTGAAGATAAAGAAGACCGGAAAAATATTAATATTGAATGAGCTTTTGTTTGAGGGAATGAATAAAGATGGTCAATAATTCTTGATGAAGAAGAAAAAGTAACTTTAATGTAGCTGTTCTATGATGCTGTGAGTATGAGTTACCGTTTCATGGAACTTTTTTCAATGGCGCTTGATTTGAAAATCGAAAGCGAAACAAGAAGCGATCTAAGTGCGTATTTGAATAAGATAGTACAAAAATAAAGTATATAATATGTTCTTTACATCTTTATAAATGTCTATGTCATATTTAAAATCTTAGATGGGGAGTATTTGTGATGATTTTACTAAGATTTTACGGAGACTATTCAAAGCATGAACTCACCTCTACATCATGACGTCACTCTCTCCCAATACATCAAATGTTACCAAAAACTAATCGGTTCATGGAAAGGACATAAGAAGGAATCCCTGAAAATTTGTAAAAAATAGCTTTCATTAGTATTTGAGGCAGGAAGACAAGCTTATACAAAGGGAACTGTGGCAAAAGCAATGGTTTCCCACACAAAAGCCACAAAGGGGAAGACCTTACTAGCACTAAAAATCAATTTGGAAGATAAAATCAGGAAAAAAAAGAAAAAGAACACTAATAGCAATTGATGAGTATCAATAACTATGATGATAATGATAATAATGGTTATGTTTCTTTAAAGATAGTATTGATAATAATAAGAAAAACAATAGTAAAAATAATAATGATAATGATTATAACAATAATAAATAATGATAATAAACAAAAAGATGAAAAAAATGATTAAGAAATACCTAAAAGTAGTTGTCCACGTTGCGGAAGTCAGCTCTGATTGCTCTAATGATGATTCCAATACGACTTGCGACTTCAGTCATGTACAGCTCACCTAAATTTTCAAACAAGTTACTGTTTTGATACCAGTAATAAGGTAGTCTCCTGTACTCCAGGGCTTCCTTGAGGTGCTGAAGCATTTCAAGAAAATTCTCCCCTAGGTGTTGTCGTTCCCAGGAAATCCTCGGGTAAGCCATGGCATGTAAGACAAGAGTTTTCAGGTAGTAGGACTTGATACTAGACCATTGCTGGTAAAACTTCAGGGTCTTCAGCAACCTAAGAATCTGAAAGAGAACCACAAAAATACATTTAGAAGTTCAGAAATGTTTATGAGGAACCAGGAGGAACCAGTGTGAAATTCAAAGCAATAGAGGGATAAATTTCATTTAACCCTTTCAATGCTGAGGTTACTTTCGTCAAAAGCACAAAAACGCTAAGATTTTTGAAAACCATCTTAACCCTGTCATGTTGGTATTCATTGGATAGCTCTCACTGAGTACTCCCAGATGAGTACCCATTTGCCAGGGTTCCAGTCATATTTCAGGGTTTTTTGCATCATTTTGTGATGGCCAAATTAGCCACAAGCAGCGTAAGGGTTAAAAGTTCAGAAATGCTATGAGGAACCAGGATTAGCCAGTAAAATCTACTTTGTGAACAAATGTTTCTGGTGAACAAAAGCAATAGAGGGATATGCAGTTGATGTATGTATGCGTGTGTGTGTATATATATATATATATATATATATATATATATATATATATATATGTATATATATATATATATATATATATATATATATATATATATATATATATATATATATAGGGAATCCTATTAGGACCACTGAAAAAATATTTCTTTATTTTTATTTTTTCCTTAGAAATCCGAAAATCTTTAAAAAAAAAAAAGAAAAAAAAGAAAAATTGTCTCAAGATCCTTGTTCGGAATTTTTTTTTCTTAAATATATTTTTGTGTGCTGCAAAGTTACTAAAATAGATAGCCAATCACTGCCTCGCTCGTGCAGCCTTGTCAATCACACTACACGCGCGTGAGGCAGCGCCGGCAGTGGCATTCTTGTCTGAACAACGGATAAATACACGTTTTATCTACATAATTTACCCTGTGTTATTTTTCATTCATTTTTCATTCATCTGTATCTGTATAGCTGATAATGCTCCTTAAGGAGAACTGTCACAGCTTGAACAGGCATACAAACTCACACACACGCACAAACATTGCCGGGACTGTCTAAGAGCATCAGATCGTTCTGGTTAGGACGTAGCTGTAGGTGACATGTCAATCTGCCTGCAACGTGCTGGGCGTGTGTGTGCTAGACCAGGAGACTTGCCCCCCCTCAGGCTGTCCGTACCGTTCGCCGTGTATAGGCGAGGCCCGTCAGAGCAACAAGCATAGGGCCGTAACGTTACGGCACGGAGGGTCTATGTGTGTGCGTGTGTGTTTGCATGTCTGTTCTTAATAAGTCAAAAATAACATTTCTAAGACCGCTTACAAGGACCACAATTCTTTTTTTTTTTTTTGCTTAGAAATCAGAAAATCTTAAAATATATATATAAAAAAAAAATACCTCAAGATCCTCGTTCACAAAAATATTTTTAAAAAATAAATATTTATGTTGAGAAGAGTTACTAAAAATAGTTAGCCAATCACTGCCTCGCTTGTGTAGGCTTGAAAGGAGTGCCCGGCCTTTGAACCAATCAAATCGCTCGGTTTTTTTTGGAGCTCAGTTTAAGTCGTCAAAACTGGCCCGTACAGTACGCTTATAAATTTGGAAGCTGGAATACGAGCTAAAACAAGAACGTAGAGCCTGAAATCTCCAGGAGGAATTAATCACATCGCTGAAAGCAACAGTAGGACAATCGGATCCTATTCAAAGAGTAGAGTCTGAGAGTATGAAATCTAACCACTCCCAGATCCCCCCCAACTTTGACCCATCTCGGCCGCCCCCTGACATCCACCCGGCTGCTGCCCTGCCATACAACCCTTACCTGGAGATGCTACTAAGATGTTTCCAGGGAGACCTGATGCAGATAAAAGGGATGATGGGCTGGAACAAACAGATGACTGATACAGAAACTAGACCCCAACCTAGACCTCGACGCCAACGTCAACACCGTAGACAACATCCCCAGCCACCAGCGCCTAGGCACCCCCCTCCGACCCATCAGAGGCCGGTGGTGCCACAAAGAACCCCCACAGGATGTAATGAACTGCCGATTGACCTTTCAATGTCAACCCCTCATCCTTGTATCCCAAACAGTAACAAGGAGAAAGCACATTTGATTAGGACTGATGTTAAAAACCCTCCCCAGGTGCAGCAGGAGGGAGGACAGGAGATACAAATCGAACCGCTTGACCTAACCATACACAAGACACCTATAGTCATCACCACCAGCAATGAATCGCAGTCTTTTTTAGGGTTGGGTCCGATACTCCACCTACCAACATAAAACCAATGGGGGTCATCTCCTTTAATATTGAGGGTTTGAACACTTACGCTCAATATCTCACAGATCTACTGAAAACATACTCACCCGATCTTATCGGTCTACAGGAGACATGGACATTTTCATTCCAACAGCCGTTCCAGTGTCTAACTGAGGAATACGAGTATTGCTACAAATCGGTGGATGACGAGCAGATGATACCCCAATCCCACTTAACCCCTGCCCATGCAGGAACTGCAAATCTATGGCCATCAGGCACAGGTAAACCCCTCCATGATGGGAATCATAGAACGTGTGTATCAGAGTGCACTGACTCAGACATCATCTTAGTCAACTCATAGCTGCCCCCAAGAGGCAAATACAGTAACAGCAACTTCAACGATGAAGTGGATCGTCTACACGAGATCTGTATGAAATATGAAGGAAAATCTATCATATTGATGGGCGATATGAACATAGATACCAGCAAGAAAGCTGACTCTAGAACTAGATACCTCCTCAACTTCCTGAAAAATCACCGGTTCGAGGAGCTGTATGAAATCAGAGAACCAACGTTTAGGCAACACAGTGGTAAGGGATCCAGTAGAACAGACTATCTTTATGAATCACCATCTCCGCGAGCGGCTTCATAAGGGAGAATACAAAGTCTTAGACGAGAGCCCCTTGAACACCTCCTCACATAGGCCAGTCTTGCTCAAGTTATGGCTGGCAGGAAAGAAGAAGAAATCAACCTCTACTAAAAACCGCCACAAACAGTCCCCCAGGCTCCTATGGGACGAGGGTGATGTGACAAAATACTGGGATACTTTGCAGGAATGTTTGTCTGTCGAAGATCACGGAGCTGACCCAGAGGATGCTGTCGAGTATCTTACAAAATCACTTCACCACGCAGCCGAGGTTGCAGTTCCAACCAAGATATCGAAATGTAAAAAGGCCCCCTGGAGTCCTGTCATTGCTGAAACAGTCAAAAACTCCAAAATAGCCCACCGCAATTGGAAACGTGCCGGACAGCCGAACAGATCGCACCCAACATCGGCAAGGAGAACAGCTGCTAAAAGGATCCTTAGGAGAGCTCAGAGACAACAAATCGCGAAAGAACGGCAACGAAACATCAAAGAGCTGATAGGGGCGAAGAGGGATGACAACAAACTGTTCTACAGCATCATCGGTAAACAACGAAATGGAAAGACAACTAATACCAAAGAACTCCTCTTGCACAACCATCTATACTCCGGAGACCTTTTGCCGGCCTGGGATGAGCATTTTGGGCAACTGGCCACGAGCACCTCTAATACGAACTTTACGGAGGAAAGGCAAGCCCTGGTTCAGTCCAATGTCTCAATCATAGAAAGTCTGGAGAGGGGCGCTACAATGCCATTTGACATCACCAAGCAGGAGGTTGTTGAAATCATAGACTCGCTCAAGCTAAATAAAGCCAGGGACATCAACAACCTAGTGGCGGAACATCTCAAGATGGCCCCGTACCTTATCGCAGAATTCCTGACCCCAGTAATCAACACCATCTTTAACACTGGAGTCATCCCAAAATCTCTCAAGGAAGGGCTCCTTCACCCCATGCACAAGAAAGGCAAGGAGAAGGATATTCCAGGTAACTACAGGGGTATCACTATAACCCCTATCCTGATGAAAGTGATGGACAAGATAATTCTCAAGCACCAGCAGGCTGCCTCACCATCTAGACTGCATCCACTGCAGTTTGGCTTTATAGAAGGTAGATCAGGTCTCCACGCAGCCTTCCTGCTCACTGAAAGCATAGCTGAAACGAAAGACAATTGAGAACCCCTATATGTGGCCTCACTGGACGTCCAGAAGGCGTTTGACACGCTTCAACATCAGAGCCTTCTCGACAAGCTCTACGGGATGGGAGTGGCTGGCCCGTGGTGGAACCTCAAGAAAGATATGTACAATGGCATGCTATCCAGAGTCACGTGGGAAGGGAAGATGGTATCCCATCACCTACCTGCGCTGATGATATGCTTGCTATGGCCACAAACATGGGAGATGCCCAGAGCTTGATGTCACTGATATCGTACTATGCAAATGCTGAGCACTATGTCATCCATCCGGAGAAGTCGGTTATAGTGCCGTACCACGTGAAATCTAAAGCTGAACTGGAGCATCTTATTGAAACCCGACCTATACAAATGAACCAAAAGGGCATCCCTATCAAGAAAGAAATGACTCATCTAGGAATTACAAGAAATAACTCTCAACCAAATGCAAATATTGAAGACAGGATATCGTGTGCTAGGAAGACCCTCTATGCCCTAATGGGCTCTGGACTGCACGGGCTGAATGGACTCCCTGTAGCAGTATCTATGCACCTGTACCGAACATTCGTCCTGACTTGTGCGCTATATGGTCTGGAAGCCACGATCCCCTCAAGAACAGCTCTACAGGAGCTAGAGAAATTTCACAAGAGAAATCTGAGAAGCATCCTGGGCCTGCCTGAGAGAACTGCAACGGCTGCCCTGTACATCCTGACAGGATCGACTCAGATGATACATATGGTCCATATACAGACACTAAAATACCTTCTCGCACTGCTGGCCTCTGGAATCACAAGGGAAGTTGTCCTCCGACAACATGCGACCAAGTCAGACAAATCGGCATCGTGGGTCGTGTATGCCAGGTCGCTCCTCCAGACGTACGAATTGCCAACCATTATGGACCTGTATAATGACCCCACCCCCCCCCCACCAAGCTTAGATGGAAGAAAATGGTTACAGACGCGGTATACAGAGAGGCCACCAGGATGATAACAGAGGAGGCACAACTGAAATCAACCCTGAAGTATCTGAACCCAGCCGTAACCCCCTGCTGTGCCCATGACGCAGTGGCCCACATCGAGAACCCCTTCCAGGTTACCAGAGCAAACGCCAAGATTAGACTAGTGGTGGACGTATATCCATTGGGTGCAGTCAGAAGGCGGATGAAACAAGTGAATACAGACATATGCCAACTATGTGACTCTCAGGAGACTGAGGATAGAGTACATTTCCTCACAAAGTGTCGAGCAATGGGTGAAATTAGAGAGAGATACCTGAGCAGGATAATATCAACTGTACACACTCCTACAGAGGCAAGAATCATGAGTAGCCCACGCCTCCTCACGGGATTGATCCTCGATCCAGACCACCCTGACATCAGTGAGGAGCTGATTGTGTACCAACACCAGCGCCCCATGCTGGAGAGAACTACGAGAGACTTCATCTTTGCGCTGCATATCACCAGAAGCCAAATGATTAAGAACATGGTATAGATTCTGTGTATCCAGCCAACACTGTACTGTACTGTATGTGATTATATGTATATGGATCAATATTCTATTATAAACTTATAGTGAATTAATGTTTATCTTTAATGACGTCATAGACGCTCATACTACAGCTCCTATAGAGGAGGACTATATCAACAAAGAAGAAGAAGAAGATATACCAGAATTGTTCGTACAATTCTGGTACGTACCACGATTGTCCAGTTGGGTATGTACCAGAATTGTTCCTACAATTCGTATATCTATACGTAAGAATGGTACTTTAGGAACAATTCTGGTATTATTAAATGAATTGTTTTCGAATTTCGACAGTGTGACCTCTTTACGCATTTACACACGGAGATGAATGTCGCCAGAAGGGAGTATCGGCGCAGCTTGAGGAACTTAGGTCATTTCGATGATCTAAGCATGTAAGTTCCTTCAAGCTGCGCCGATACTGCCTTCTGGCGACGTTCATCTCCGTGCGTGAGCAGGTAACACTGCCGACTCGGAAGCCGTGTGTCAAACGAAATTCGAAAGCAATGAATTTAATACCAGAATTGTTCCTACAATTCTTACGAACAAGAATTGTAGGAACACTTCTGGTATATATAAGCGTACTGTACGGCCAGTTTTGACGACCTAAACTGGGGCCAGTTGCACCAACGTGACTCAGGCTCGAGGCTCAAGGCTCAACTTAATTGCCCACAACAAGTTTGAGCCTGAGTCACGTTGGTGCAACTGGCCCCTGAGCTCCAAATAAAACGAGTGATTTGATTGGTTCAAAAGTCGGGCACTCCTTTCAAGCCTACACAAGCGAGGCAGTGATTGGCTAACTAATTTTTGGTAACTCTTCTCAACATAAATATATATTTTTTTTAAATATTTTTGTGAACGAGGATCCTGAGGTATTTTCTTTTCTTTTTTTTTTTTTTAAAGATTTTCTGATTTGTAAGCAAAAAAAATAAAATTAAAAAAATAAATTGTGGTCCTTGTAAGCGGTCTTAGAAATGTTTTTTTTGACTTAATAAGAACAGACATGCAAACACACACGCACACACATAGACCCTCCGTGCCGTAACGTTACGGCCCTATGCTTGTTGCTCTGACGGGCCTCGCCTATACACGGCGAACGGTACGGACAGCCTGAGGGGGGCAAGTCTCCTGGTCTAGCACACACACGCCCAGCGCGTTGCAGGTAGATTGACATGTCACCTACGTTCTAACCAGAACGATCTGATGCTCGCAGACAGTCCCGGCAATGTACGTGCGTGTGTGAGTTTGTATGCCTGTTCAAGCTGTGACAGTTCTCCTTAAGGAGCATTATCAGCTATATAGATACAGATACAGATGAATGAAAAATGAATGGAAAATAACACAGGGTAAATTATGTAGATAAAATGTGTATTTATCCGTTGTTCAGACAAGAATGCCACTGCCGGCGCTGCCTCACGCGCGTGTAGTGTGATTGACCAGGCTACACGAGCGAGGCAGTGATTGGCTATCTATTTTTAGTAACTTTGCAGAACACAAACTTTTTTTTTTTTAGATTTTCGGATTTCTAAGGAAAAAAATAAAAATTAAAAAAATATTTTTTCTGTGGTCCTTATACTCGGTATTTAAAAAATTTTTTTTAGATTTTCGGATTTCTAAGGAAAAAAATAAAAATTTAAAAAAGAATTGTGGTCCTTGTAAGCGGTCTTAGAAATATTGTTTTTACTTAATAGAACAGACATGCAAACACACACGCACACACACGCCCAGCGCGTTGCAGGGATATTGACATGTCACCTACGTCCTTACCAGAAGTATCTGCTGTTGCAAACAGTCCCGGCAATGTGTATGTGCGTGTGTGTGTGTTTGTATGCCTGTTCAATAAAGTATAATGAAAGGTAACACAGGGAAAATTATGTAGCTAAAACGTGTATCTATCCATTGTTCAGACAAGAATGCCACTGCCGGCGCTGCCTCACGCGCGTGTAGTGTGATTGACAAGGCTACACGAGCGAGGCAGTGATTGGCTATCTATTTTAGTAACTTTGCAGAACAAAAAAAATATTTAAAAAAAAAAAAATCCCGAACAAGGATCTTGAGACAATTTTTTTCTTTTTTTTTTTTTTTTTTTTTAGATTTTCGGATTTCTAAGGAAAAAAATAAAAATAAAAATATATTTTTTCAGTGGTCCTAATAGGCTTCCCTATATATATATATATATATATATATATATATATATATATATATATATATATATATATATATATATATATATATATATATATATATATATATATATATATATATATATATATATATTGTGTCTGTCTGAATGTATGTATGTATGTAGAGAGAGAAACTACCTCACAGTCCTTACCTGCTTATAGCACAATTCAGGAGAACTACCCTCTCTGGAACTTTTGAAGAGCCGTTTTTCAATTGGGGAGAAAGCAAATCTCCAGAGGAGGTGTGGGTTGTTGCAATCGACTCTCTTGTAAGGCTTGGTACCCAATAGCCAAAAACTGTTGCCTTGCTTAATCTCCAATAGGATGCTTCTCATCTCTTCAAACACCCTTCCATGGCCTTGTGGCAGTGTTGCATCTATATCCCAGCCACGCCCCTTAAATGCTGGCATCAAATCAACATCTATATTACCATCAATGTTGAGGGTAACTGCTGGCCGGTTTTCATATGGGCCTTTTACAGTTATCTTCTGTGCCTGAGGTAAAAGCTTAGCCTCAGCGTATCCCTTTGTCAGGGCACTATGAACTAGACCAAAAAACCATGTATAAAGAAGCGTTGGGTCCAGGTATCCATCAGGTGTGATAAATTCTTGATAGGATGCCCTTGTGTTTGAATCCGCTTCAGGGACCAGTTGGCAATAGGCAAATGCTTGCGGGGCATCAGATTTGTCAACCTGTATCAAATAAAAAACAAGTTAAAATGGAAATCCAACTTTCCATATTCAGATCTCTATCTCTAAATTTGATCTCTACATACAGAATATCTCCAACATATATATGAATATATAAATATATATATATATATATATATATATATATATATATATATATATATATATGTATATATAACTTTTATATATATGTATTTATATATTTTTGTATATATTGTTTCCTATTGTTGGAGAACAGCAGACCCTCTTAAGTGTCCTTTCATGACGTCAGTCCCTCTGTTGCATGGTCCATGACTTCTTGACCTATTTCAAGACGCCTGAACTACCTCAAAATACTGACAGCTCTCTTGGAATCACCACGTAGCGCAAGAGAAGCTTGCTAAGTGTAATGCCTGGTAATTTTCACAACCTTCTGTATCGCTGAGGGATGCCGATGCGAGGATGAGCAGACAAAGTGTCAGTCGCTTCATTTACGCACGTTGCTACAGATACTATTAGTTACGCCCTGTTGGAAAGTGCAATCCGGCCTGATATTCAACCGAAGTCATCCAGATCCCACGAGGCGGTGCCGAGTGTGATCAAAATGACTGAGGGCGGGTAGGAGGCCGGATTGCACTTTCCAACAGGGCGTAACGAATTTATCACCTGCTCTTTTCATGCTAAGAAAAAATAACAAATACATCTCATGAAATTTTAAAATAACTTTGGAGGTCAGAACGAGGCTGGTGGCCAAGTGGTGATATTGAATTCTTTTGTTCGATATTGAATTCTGCCATTCGATATTGAATCTACAAAGTGTGAACGGCTCCAGATCTAAGACCTATTGACCAATCAGCATAGAGAATTACAACAGAGCAGGTGATAATCTTCACTGTTTGATGGAGCACTCATGCACACACAAGCAGCGGGTCTGCTGCCGCTCCTGTGATTATATATAAGCATGTAATACTGTTTTCTTAAGTATATATAAGGATGTAATAAACAGGTTACATAATGGTTGTGGGTGTTATGTTTTTATCGCTTGTGGCTGTTTGGTATCACGAACCACGTGATATCACACAGCCCACTCGCAATAAAAACTGTATCACACCCACAACTATTAAGTAACCTATTGATATATACATAAATATATATATATATATATATATATATATATATATATATATATATATATATATATATATATATATATATACATATATATATATATATCTTTCTCTCTATATATATTTATATATATATATATATATATATATATATATATATATATGTATATATATATATATATATATATACATATATATATATATATATATATATATATATATATATATATATATATATATATATATATATATATATATATTTGGAGAACGTAGAATTGTGCTTTCTCTCCATGTATTTGGTATACAATATCTATATATGATATGCATTAATGCATTAATATATATATATATATATATATATATATATATATATATATATATATATATATATATATATATATATATATATATATATATGTATATATATATATATTTAATTTAGTCATAGACCCACACTCAATGTCATGGGATTCTTTCACACATCTTACCTTAAAGGTCAAAGGGCTTTGGTGTAGGTTTTTGAAGAGAAATGCACAATCAAATTCATTAGGCTCCATAGCTCTCAGATTTTCATAATAGCTCCCAGTGGCAATATGATCTTCAAACAGCATTCTGAATTTAGGATCCTCTTTCATTTTCTCCACTATTATGGTAATGACAGTATCAACCCGTTGCCAATTCTTACTGGCTTCCTCCTCACACATCTTGACCTTGTCAGCAGTAATCCTATCAAGGGCCTCATTAAGCGACCTTGCTGGAGTCCTGGCAAATCCCTGCGCGGAAGACACCCTGTACGCCATAGTTGGTTATCGGCCCTGCAAAAACAAAAAAGGCCAAGGGAAGGTTATTAGTTAAGTTTGGATTTCAAAATGTTATCATCTGTTGATCCAAACAAGATAGACTAAGAGGTTGATTTTATCCCTTAAGCTGTTTGTGGCTAATTCGGTAAATAGAAAATGATGGAAAAATGAAAAATGACTGAAACCCTGGCAAATTGGTACTCATCTGATTGTACTCAGCAAGAGCTATCCACTGAATACCAACATTACAGGGTTTAGATGGTTTGTCCTTGTGCTTTTGACAAGAGTAGCCTCAGCATTAGAAGGGTTAAACAAAAGGTTTTGCGTCATAATTGTCATCCCAAAACTGGAGATTTAAAGACTTTTGCCGCATTTCAACACCTGACTTTATTCAGGTAGTTTCTTCGCCTCACTGTAAGAAATACTGCATGAGGTAATGTGTTTCAGGTAAACGAGGATGATAATTCCTTCAAAGACACTGCTCAATCCTCAAAAATGTAGAATATGTTGAAACTTTAACTCAATCCAAAGAAATACTGCCATAACGTACCTATTTTAAACCTTTTAGAGACAGTTTCACAAACTAAAATTATCTCTTAGATCAACATGACTAGTTGCCTAAGGATATCATGACTTTGCGAATATCTCCAAAGGAGTATGTTGAAATTTTCATTTACCACACAAACCACCTCAAATTCAGCCGGTTTTCCTTTAGAAAAGAATTATTTTACTTTAAGGAAAATCGAAATCCCCTTTCATGCTAATTCAAGTTGGTTTTCTCTTTAGAGAATTCTGTCGTAAAGGAATTGAACTTAAAGTTAGGGATATAGAACTATACTAGTATTTCTTTAACAGAAAATCGTCCCTAAATACACCAACAATACACAATAAAACAACAAAACATCATGTATTCATACTGTACAAGTATCAAAATCTGTGGAGTAAAGATCATCGGGGTGTTTTTTCGTGGTGCCATGTTTCTATCTCACCTTGATATGACCTAGGCTGTAGAATGCCATATGACCAATGATTCAACTTTTGAAAGCCATTCAACTAACACTTGCAGAGAAAAATCAATGTGCATTCCATATTTGAAAGCAAGCAAACAAAACTAAATTACATATCCAGAAAGACTCAAATCAAGAGGTGAAATTATGGATTGAGGGTATATATTTTGATAGGACACGCGAATGTGTGCGGAGACAGTGCGCCCGCGCCCGCAAGTCAGAAATACGTATATCTCGCTAGCATTAAAGCTCTACAGACAAAAGCTCAAAAAATAAACAAAGAATTGGCGCAAAAACGTCCAGTAGTTCCTCCATAAGAAAGATAAAGAAAATAATTTTTCTCCAAATCACAACAGTTGGATTTTCATCGTTTTGTATTTATGTGCTGATATTTAAGTATTTGCCTCAGCGAGCTAGATACAGATGTTCGTCTAAAGTTGTCCTTATCCCATGGAGGAGTTCATCTTGAAATTGACTGGAATATTTCACTAAATTGTGTGGCTACCTTCGGCTGCAGTGAGCATTAACGTTTATTTTGTGGGTGGCTAATTTGAATCTGAAAAATGACTGAACCCACGGCACATGGGTACTCATCTGATAGTTCTCAGTGAGAGCCATACAATGAATACCAACATGACAGGGTGTAGAGTATGGCATGCCAAAATGATATTAATTCAAGTCACAAAATATCATGCAACTTTCAAAATATCGTTCAACTTGGTTAAATACAACATGCAACTTTCGAAATATGATGCAACTTTTAGAAATATATCATGCAACTCAGGAAGGGTATATATTTTGGGGGGAACATGTATAACGAACTCAGAAAAGTTATGGGTGTTGTGACCAGGACATGCACTTGTAGTGGGGAAGGTCGCTGGTAAAGGGCAAAACCTACTGGTTTAGAGGGAATCTAATAGTCATTTGGTGGACACTGAGTCATTGGGCTAATTTTGCCATACAAACTAATTAAAAAAACTGAAAAATAACTAAAATCCTAGCACATGGGTTCTCATTTAAGAGTACTCATTGCAATGACAGCTATCCAATGGGTACCAACATCACATGATCTATATGGTTTTCAAAAATCGTTTTATCCTTGTGAGCTCAGCATTAGAAGGGTTAACCTGCCCCACACTGAACCTCCTACCTTTGAATATAAAGATGCCTATTCAGTTGATCAGGTTAAGATGACATCCAGCCCTTCAAACCGTTATGAATGCAAATTATTTACATATCTAGCTCTGTGATTAGCTTGACCCTAACCTATTAATTCCAGATAACAACCCTTCAAGTCATTATCAGTGAATAATCCAATGACAACAGAGAAAGACAGGCTAAGCCAAAGGAATCATTTTCTAGTTATGAACATTTCTGTATGTAGGGGCTTCTTAGAATAGAAGATGTAGATGATAAGCGTACTTTTCTTATATTGCTCTCAGAATTTGATATATATATATATATATATATACATATATATATATATATATATATATATATATATATATATATATATATATATATATATATATATATACATATATATATATATATATAAATACATATATATACATATATATATATATATATATATATATATATATATATATATATATATATATATATATATATATATATATATATATGTGTGTGTGTGTGTGTGTATAAACATATATATATATATATATATATATATATATATATATATATATATATATATATATATATATATATATATATATATATATATATATATGTGTGTGTGTGCATATATATATCTATATACATATATACATATATATACATATATATATACATACATATATATATATATATATATATATATATATATATATATATATATATATATATATATATATATATATATATATATATATATATTTATATATATATATATATATATATATATATATATATATATATATATATATATATATATATATATATATAAATATAAATACATATACATATATATATATATATATATATATATATATATATATATACATATAAATATATATATATATATATACATATATATATATATATATATATATACATATATGTATATATATATATATATATATATATGTATATATTATATATATATATATATATATATATATATATGTATATATATATACTATATATATATATATATATATATATATATATATATATATATATATATATATATATATATATATATATATATATAAATAATGTATATATGGGTAAAATAAAGGGTGAAGGTTAAAATAAATGATAGTTTCCCCTTTACCAGCGACCTTCCCCACTACAAGTCCTTGCCCTGGTCACAACACCTATAACCGTTCTGAGTGCATTATACATGTTCCAAAAAGAAAACACCCTTCCTGAGTTGCAGGATATATTTCTAAAAGTTGCACCATATTTTGAAAGTTGAATCATATATTTGACCATGTTGAACGATATTTTGAAAGTTGCATGATATTTTGTGAGTTGAATTAATATCATTTTCGCATGCCTAGTAGATGGTTTTCAAAATTCTTTGCGTCCTTGTGCTTTGGACAAAAGTAGCCTCAGCATTGCCATTGGAAAGGTTAAAGAGGGTCTGTTCCTCTCCATGCATTGCCTACCTTGTTCTTGTCGCTGTGGGTATAGGTGGTGAAAATACTGCGTAATTACGTGTAAGGTCATCGACAGTCGGCCTGGATGTGTTGCAATGAAGGCTGGTTTCTGCACACATAACCTAGATATGTCGGTCGCCTGGGAAAATATTGCTCTAGTTTGATAAATAGTGTTTCCAGGAAATCAAACAGATCATTTGATACTTTTTTTTCTTGGCAGCTGACAGAAATTACAGCGCCGGGTTATCAGAAATACTACATAGAGGCTATTTAACTTTTTTAACACGGCGGTAGCTTTGGTTATAGTACTTATATTCTTTACGAATAGTTCCCAGGTCCTGAACAGTTGCAGAAACACCACAGATAGCCCTCCACAACGCCCCCACATTTGTATAGCGACTCGGGCCACCCTGCTTGTGAGGATCCAGCGGAGACTGGACACGATCGGCTTCCGAGGGGCGCAGCGCACTAACCGTAGGTTTTAATCAGAGTCAGTAGCAGCCACCCCAGATGGCAGATCATACTACAGAGAAATCTCTCCTACTCATATGTCGTAAATAACTCTTTTTTGGCAGCGAGTTAATCTATAAAACAGCGCAGCTAAACACCACAGTCAGACGTGATATTGAAAGCATGTATTGACTTTATCTCTGGGAAAATTATTCGGATGTTTTCGCATCCGATTAATACCAGCCATTGTCGTTACAGGTCAAAGCTAATTACAGCAGCGGTCACGAACTTCCATCTTGTCAGATCAGAGAGTCGCGTTTCGCAGCCATAAGCCATTGCCATAACAATAACCATACCTTCCGCGCGCCGGTCTGTATTTTGGCGCGCTTCCACGCCACTGTCTTAATTTACTGCCCATTCCTTTTATCACTCCTATCACCTAGCCTCGGATTTCCTCTGGGTTCCCAATTTAACGCAGGTATTGCTTGGCTTAGGTCTAAGATTTGAAAGGTACCCCTAACCCGCTGTTACTTAGAATTTCCCTCAGACACCATGCACGACACGTGGTTCTCAACATTTGTATTCTCCAAACATAGGGGCGATGTGCCTCACTTTTAAATGTGCTTATCAATACGCACTCTAATAATGGTATCCGTACTAAGCGGCAATCAGTAATATCTCAAGAACATTTACAAAGAATAATGTCTGACCCCCTTAATATTAGCAACTCTTTTATCTGCTTATTTCCCTGAAAAGATGGTTTGATTTGGATTCAATACCGGTGTACGGCCAGCCGAAGTTAATACTGTTAGAGATTCAAGTTTAATAAATAATTACTACCTACTGTGTCAAGAATGCCATATACATGTATTTAAAAATGAACGTTGAACGTTCAATTCAATCATATTCAATTCAAAGTACAGTATTCATAAATGATGTTGAATTACAAATATTCGATAGTTACATATATCTTATATATTTTGATATTCAACAATGCGCCCTTTCCAAGTGTACATTCATAGATAATGAAAGGTCCATGAGCCAATTCTGAAATAGGCCTTATTTTTGGAGTTTTGCGTGCGGAGAGGTGGAGGAAGGTTTTCTTGGTACCAAATTAAAGAGCAGCATCCCCCATTTAATTGTATACTTGTTGGCAGCCTTGTCTCTTGCACGTTAAGTGTATACAGAGGCCTGAGGTTGTGTGTATCAAAAATGGCAGATTTCCAAAATATAGGAAATTAATGGGGTAGGGGTGACAAAATCCACCATAAAATCTGAAATGAACAACTGACGGGTTACAAATGACCCCTTGTTACATTTGCCAAAAATCAGGTTTTGAACTCAAGTTCAAGGTCAAATCAGAGGCATTTTGAGGTCAACGTGAAAATTGGTGAGGCCAAAACCATCTAAAAAAGGTTATTTTTTCTTGTTCCACGATAAAAATAGTAAGCAAAACCATTATTTTGGTCTTAAAACTTGCGCATAAGGAATATCAAAGGAACAAATTTAGATTTGGTGTAAAAGCAGATGAAGAATGTGTGTTTTCGGGGTCAGAAACAAACAAATATGAGCTTCATAGAAGCGCTCATTTAGGTGTTCGCCATTAAATGTTCTTTGCTGTGTTACATAGTCCACTGTGGTAGACGTCCTTGTTAGATTGAATATTTTGATAAATGCTAAGCATGCTGCGTACCAAAAATGTCAGAGGAAGAAAAACTTTTTATTCATAAGTATTACATGTAGAGTTGCAGGAATACCATCTCCAGGATATGGGTCAAAGGTCATAGGTCATCAAGTGCAATGGGCCTTATAAGTAAGACTTTGCAGTCAATTTCAGTCTCATCCGTCCTCCTATTTCATTGCTTCATTAATGACAATGTTTGCACAAGGTGGAGTGACATTCAATTCCATAATATTAAAGAACCTTATTCCCTATTTCATTTTCTACTTGTTGGCAGCCTTATAGCTTGCACGTTAAGTTTGTACAGAGGCCTGAAGTTGTGTATATATAAAAAACATTAGAAATCTGTAGTAAATACGAATTATGTGGTGGGGGGTAACAAAATCTGTTCTAAAATATGACATATTCAACAGACTGCAACAAATGACCCCTCGTTAGAATTGTATAGAGACAGGCTTTTGTATGCATCTGTATTTCAAAAACAATTTGACCTTGAACACAAGTTGAAGGTCAGATCAGGGTCATTTTGAGGTCAAGGTGAAAATTGAGGCAAAAACCATTGAAAAAAAGGCTATTTTTTCTTTTTCCAGGATAAAAATAGTAAGCAAAAACTTGTGCATAAGGAATATAAAAAAAACAAATTTACATTTAGTGTAAAAAAGATGAAGAATAAGCGTCTTCGGGTCAAAAACAAACAAATATGGGGCTTCATAGAAGCGCTCATTTAGGTGTTTGCCATAACTTGTTCTTAACTGTGTTACATAGTCCACTGTGGTAGACGTCCTTGTTCGATTGAATAGTTTGATATAAATGCTAAGCATGCTATGTACCAAAAATGTCAGAGGAAGAAACACTTTTTATCCAGAAGTATTACATGTAGAGTTGCAGGAATACCATCTCCAGGATTTGGGTCAAAGGTTTAAGGTCATCAAGTGCAATGGGCCTTATAAGTAAGACTGCGGTCAATTTCAGTCTCATCTGTCCTATTTCTTTGCTTCATCAATGACAATATTTGCACAAGGTGGAGTGACATTCAATTACATAATATTAAAGAACCTTATTCCCTATTTCATTTTCTACTTGTTGGCAACCTTATCGCTTGCAGGTTAAGTTTGTACAGAGGCCTGAAGTTGTGTGTATATAAAACATTAGAAATCTGTAGTAAATACGAATTATGGGGTGGGGGTAACAAAATCTGCTCTAAAATATGACGTATACAACACACTGCAACACATGACCCCCTCGTTAGAATTTGTATCAAGACAGGCTTTTGTATGCATCAGTATTTCAAAAAACAATTTGACCTTGTACTCAAATTCAAGGTCGCATTGGGGTCATTTTTAGGCCAAGGTGAAAATTAGTGAGACCAAATCCATTGAAAAAAGGTCATTTTTTCTTGTTCCAGGATAAAAATAGTAAGTACAGCTGTTATTTTGGTCTTAAAACTTGCGCATAAGGAATATCAAAGGATAAATTTTTCATTTAGTGTAAAAAAAGATGAAGAAAGTGTGTTTTGTTTCGTAGGAGCGCTCATTTAGGTGTTCGCCATTTGATTTCTTTACTGTGTTACATAATCCACTGTGGTAGAAGTCCTTGTTAGATTGAATAGTTTAATAAATGCTAAGCATGCTACGTACCAAAAACATTCAATTACATAATGAACATGGACACAGTGGCTTTGAAGTATATTCTACTACAAATTTGGTTTGAGTGTAGTGAACCTGAAAAAAATTCCACCTTGGTTGCCATGACAACTCGCGGCCATATTGGAATTCAAAGTGGCCGGCCCAAAAACTATATTTCTGCATCCAGATTAGCTAGAAACATGATCTTGGTGTCCACAAGTAGGTTTTCTGGGATAGAGAATCTAATTATGAAACAGTAGTCATCATAAGGGGACATCTCAACTTGATTTTGACATGCTCACCAAGTTGCAGTAATTTAAATAAAACTACACAAATTTCGGCATCCAAAGCTGTTGTTAATGAAACAAAAGCATTAATATGATATGCCGTTCTACGGTATTAACAGTTAAGTCAGCTGGTAGTCGAACAGTTAAGGGATGATAAAGGTGCAATATAACTAGATAAAAAAAATGTTACTACATTTATAATCTGGTTGCCATGGAAACTGGCGGCCATATTGGAAATATAATGGCCAGTGGTTGGATCAGGAAAAGGGCCCACTTTAAAGAGCTACTTTAACCTTAACGCCAAGTTTGTTAGTTAAGGTGGAGGGGTTCGTTGACTTCTCAAACTTGTAGATCATTTGATTTTGTCGAAGCCTTTGACTACTACTTTTCAGCTTAGAAAACCTCAAGTTTGTTAGATGAGGGGGGGGGGGGGGGTTCGTTGACTTCTTAAACTTCTAGATTATTTGATTCCTCCTAAACCTTTGAAGAATAAATAACCCCTAGCCACTTATGACTGCACACGAGAGGGCCCCCAAAAGAGAACAGGAAAATAAGAGAAGATTGATCTACAGTATTTAACGTTTAAAAAAATAGTCTTTAATCTGCAAATTCAGCATACACAAGTTTGATATCACCTTAGAAAAAGGTAAAACAATTGCAATTTCAGATGTACATATATTCTTAGGAAATAGAAAAAGGATAAAGAAAAACTTCTTTATGACTGGTGTTTAGTCATATCACAAGTCAAAGGGTCCATCTCAAATTGAATCCCCCCCCCCCCATCTCAAACACCCCCCCCCCCCCCCCCCCCCCCCCCCCCCCGAATACATGTATTGCGATTATGCTAACATCAATTAAACATACAAAAGTTCTTGTCTTCATCCCCAGGATGTCGATATTATTGAATTTCCAAGAGGTAAATGCTGCTTCTTTACATGTTTGAAAGTGCTAAAGGTCCATCATTCGATCCCCCCCTGCCTATAATGCTCAATTGTTGTTAGCCAATTGTTGACAATTTGGGCCATGGGGGAAAAGTGAATTAATCACCAGTTATCCACATGCCAGTAAAAACCTTCGTATATCACCTTAAGCCAATGATAAGGGTTAATGTTTGGTATCAGAATTATCAGTGCTAGTTTTATTATGCTGGTTTGTTCACCAGAGCATCGCTGAGGAGGTTAAGTAGTGCAGGCACGTATGTCTTTAATTATCAACTCCACTGGATTAATGAATAGCCCTGGCGGTCTAGTGTAGCAGACGATATACCAGCCCGACAGCCTGTTTTTAGCGGGCTACCACATATGTTGAACACTGGTCTTCTGATTGATGAGTTCCTCTCCACAATCATGGACCAGGAATCTTAAAATTTGTCAAATGCGGAGGATATATCAATATGCAGGGAAGGGTATCACATTTTCTTGTTCAAACTTTAAAACCATTTCTTTTGCAAATCGTATTACGAATGAAAAGAAGGTTTTCCAAATTTCAAATTCCATTCTCATTGAGCAAAGCCTAGTTGAAAAAAAGATGATAACATTATCTTAGCTATAACTTAGCTATAAAACATTTCAAACAAACCTGTTAGCATTATATACCTACAATGAATGTTTGAAACGCCCACGTTTTTGTGAAATTTGATATAGAGAAAAGGAGCAAAAACCTCTAAGTCTACGTGAAAGCCTATGGGATCTTCTGTACAAAACTATCATTGTCTCTTACTCTGCTCATTCATGGCCTAGACATTGACAGTTGATCTGGTCATGAGGAAAAGGGTGGAGGCAGTGACTTATGCACACATCTCAAAATGACCCAGAGAATTATAAAAAAAAGATTTGATACCAAACACTAATTCTTTTCATTGATGTATGCTGAGTTATGATCATTTTCAAGGTCAAACTAACTCCTAAAATAAGGTCTTTCTTCTGATCTGACTATTTGCCTGTTTGAATTCCATTATGGCCACCAGTTGCCATGGCAACTAATTTAAAAGTGTACCAATAATTCCCATCTGTGTTATACTGTGCCCCTTTCAGCTGTTCCACTACCAGCTGACTTAACTGTTAATACTATTGAATAGAATATTACATTATTTAATTATATCATATTATGAAATAGCTGTTATCATCAAGTGGCATCTAAACTGGATTTCAAGATGGCGGCCTGGAGCTGCTGTACTTAAAATAAAGCTTATTACACAAAATTTGACCTCCAAAGCTATTGTCAATTACACAAAAGCATGCGGAACACTTGAGGGCTAAAGATGTCTTACTTAACTAGGCCCATGTTACTTTGCTTTCACACAGTTAAACACCGACTTGAAACCTGAATACATTATCATACTGGCTGCCATGGCAACTGGCGGCCATATTGGAATTCAAATATCCTACGTTATTACTCTTGGGGATATCTTAAGATCTAAAGCCTGGTTGTGCTCAATATTCTTATCCTGGAATAAGACAAAATAACCGTTTTTCAATGATTTTGCACCTCACAGATTTTCACCTTGACTTCAAAATGATCATTATTTGACCTTGAATTTAGTGTCAAGGTTAAATTACAAAATATTATATGCATTCATGCAAAAGCCTGTTTCTTGACCATTCTAACAAGGGGTCATTTGTTTTAGTCACTTATATCGTTCAGAGTGTCAAACCAGGGATTTAGTCAAATCCCTAAAACTTTCAGGGAATCTGTCAAATTCCTGTTTCACTCAAGGATTCGGTCCCTAAATGTCTACGGATATGACTAAACCCCTAAAAATAGGTGGGTCATTTTTTATTTGTTTACTGGAGACCTTTCAGGGGGATTGTTGAATGACAATTACCTTTGTTTTATGCTTAATTGAGCGCTACTTATGATTTCTGATTATCAAAGTAATGAGGTACAAAGTAATGCTTAATAATCAATGCTCAGCCAAAGATTATTGCTTGATGATGATGATAATTGGTATCTCAGTCAACGTTTATCAATTTCATCATTCTGACCCTCCTATTTTCAAGGATTTAGTCAAATCTCTAGACATTTAGGGACCAAATCCGTGAGTGAAACAAGAATTTGACAGATTCCCTGAAAGTTTTAGGGATTTGACTAAATCCCTGGTTTGACACTCTTACTGTAACCAGAGAAATACATCTACTCATCTCAGCTGTAACATATATATATATATATATATATATATATATATATATATATATATATATATATATATATATATATATATATATATATATATATATATATATAAATATATATATATATATACATATATATATACATGTATATATACATGTATATATACATATATATATATGCATATTTATATATACATATATATACATATATATATATATATATATATATATATATATATATATATATATATATATATATATATATATATATATATATATATATATATATATATATATATATATCCTCACGTCGGGAAAGACAAATCGAACTAGCGCGAATTTGTACACTGCGTTTATATCAAGCATGTACACTACAGATCTATTTACCATCTCCCATCTTGCACAATCATATATAGGGGTCGCCACCAGTCTACCCGGTTCCGTTCACGGCTTATAGGGCGATCGTTTTACTGCACCGGAGTCGCCGTGTTTGCTCAAAAAGAGGGCAAAGTGCTTCACCGCCATGGTCGGGCATTTGTGAATTCTGCAGCTCAGAGGAGAAAATGGCTGCTGCAATGGAAGTTGATGAAGAAGTACCCACGACAAGCGTCGACAAAAGCGGCAGCAAGAAGAGATTTGAAGTTAAAAAAGTAAATCCTGCTTCATTATTAGACCTTTCATTAACAACTTTCCTAGTATTTAGGAGCGGATCCCTTTTGATATAGATGAAAATTACGATTGTAGTCAAGTAAATTTCTACATGACATGCCAAAACTGAATGTCTGAAAACATGATTCATTATCAAGCAACTCCATACAAAAGACCCGATTATGTGAGTCTTTTGGCTGGAGAATTGCTTCCCCGTTTTTAAAGCAGAGGCTGTGGTCACCTTGTACCTAACGACCATACTTATGGTATGTACCAGAATCGTACAATTCTGGTATATACCAGAATTACAGGTCATGTTGTACTTTACGACCTCAATTCTGGTATGCACCAGAATTGTCCAATTCTGGTACGTACCAGAATTGCTGGAAAGAACAATTCTGGTACACTGCAAGTGGCAGGATTGTTCCAACAATTCTGGTATGTTCTAGAATTGTTGGAGCAATTCTCGTACGTACGAAATCCGTTGGCCGTAAGCAATGCACCTATTTCGAATCATGTCTCCATTATATTATTTGCCCAATAAACAAATACAAAATTGACATTGGTAGATAGATATGTGTCTTGGCTTTCGGGAAATATAATATTTATTACAATCCAACCACGGGAAGTATTTATTTGGATTGTGTAGGCGAGGAGACCGCAAAATCTGCCGTTTTCAAAATGGCGGATCTACACAAGTGCGAAGTGATTTCAATTGCACTTGTTTTTAAACGATCGTTTCAACAACATAATAAATTTATTTCGAAAACTAAAGTTCATATTCTTGTTCCCTGGCATCCATTTAGTCTAAATATTATCTTTATTGAATTTAGGATGTCAGGAATAAAGGAATATAATCTAATTCAATTCATATGTCTAAGGAAGGAAGGCAGGACGGACGGCAGGCAGGTAAGAAATTCTCGAACAATTCTGGTACGTATCAGAATTGCCTGAGTAACAATTCTGGTGCATACTAGAATTGCCAGAAGAAACAATCCTGGTACACCGGAATCACCAGAATTGTAAACTTCTCTGAACAATTCTGGTACGTTCCAGAATTGAGGTCGTAAAGTACAACATGACCGAATTACAGTTAATAAAATAAGAATTAACAGTCAATAAAATAACTATTGGCAACTTTAGAACCCTGACATCTTTTACTAAACGACCTCAATTCGGGTACGTACCGGAAATGTTTATCACACAGCAATTCTAGAATGTATAACTGTGCAATTCTGGTATGTACCAGAATTGTCTGAGTATACAATTCTGGTACACGTTTTTATTCCAGAATTGTTACTACAATTCTGGGACATACCAGAATTGTCCGTGAATTACTTTTCTGTCGCTAGCTGAGTGACGCTGTTAGTTAAGTACTTTGCCGCTAATATTCATTTATATTCATGTCTTCCTGAAATATCTGATACATTGCGGCAAAGTACTTGACTACTTGACTACTTTTGACAATTCTGGTACATTCTAGAATTGTTCACTTTGAACAATATTGGTACGTACCAGAATTGTACCAAGCAAACAAGCAGGCAGCAGTTAAGTCAATTTCATATTGTTGACCTGTACCGATACAGATCTTAACCCTTATCCTGCTGTGAAACCTATGAGCACTGCTGCACACCACAACAATTGTTGTGGTTAGCAGGATAAGGGTTAAACTATATGACACTTAGTCCCATCCCATTTGTTATCGATACTTGGTATTATATTGAGTACCAGTAGGTAGGTAGGTAAAGATCGGCAACCGCTTTGTTGCATGGGCTCACCCAATTAGAGGTGAGGAACCGCTTCGGATTGGTCCCCTTTCCTAGGTCTCTAACTGTGTCCCCCGACCTAGGGGTCAGGGTTGGCGCCCTACTCCCCATCCCCCTTTTTAGGTAAACCCTTCTCACATACATCAACTTTCTTCCTCATCCCCCAAGCATTTATTCCATCACATGATTCATGATGATTGTGACTGCATTTGAACAGGTGTTTGTTAGTAGTACTTAGGACCCTTTCCAGTTTTTCATATCCTGTTAAGGTATAAACATTATGAAATTGCAAAGTGAATATGAACAGCAACTTCAAAAAATGAACTCAATCAAAAGTACACACACACACATATACTCCACAACCTTGGTGATGCAATCGTCCCCCTTCATCAGAAAAAGCTAAATCAACAACCTCTGATGTAATCATCTCCAAATTAACCAAATCACTTCTTTGATGTGATTGTCCCCAAAAAGTTCCCATCTGTGATGTAATTACCACAGGTTAACTGAACCGCCTCTTTGTTGTAATCATCCCTCCATCAAAACTATGATGCAAGCATCCACAGAATAAAAGAAATAACAAAACTTCAGCAACTTTATATGTTATCATCTCCAAATTAACTCAACAGCAATCGTACCCCTTGTTAAAGACCTCCATCAACCTTCTGTGATGCAATCAGTATCACCCCACAAGTAACAAGACTCATCTTGATCTGATGCAAGTGACCCCCATAACAGCCAACAACCCCTCTGTGTGACAGTGTTTCACTCAACATATATATATATATATATATATATATATATATATATATATATATATATATATATATATATATATATATATATACACCTAATTATGATAATTAAATTGACCTATACTCTTTTTCATTTCAGTGGAATGCTGTGGCATTATGGGCATGGGGTAAGTTCTAGTTAGGACACCACCAGTAGATAAAGGTCTTGTGCCTTGGAGATGAAAATCTCCCTTAAAATTTTGTTACTGGAATATTTAAAGTAAAGCAGGAACTTGACCAGGAATGTTCCAGCCAGACTTTTTGACTGGCAGTTTTCTGAAAACATCCTTTTTGGACAGGCAATAATCTACTTCTAAGATAATTTTCTACTACAGTATTTTTTTGCAAATATTTTCCTAAATAACCATTTCAAAGACAGCAAATTTAACCTTCCCTTTTTGACACAATAGGCTTTTTTGTATGGTAGTTGGTATAAGGATTTGTTTAGCTGAGTAGCTAAATCTGGATGGGGAGAAATTTTGTGATCACTGAACAAGCAGGCACTTTGTTTTTAAATTCCTGGGCAAGACCCTGAAATAAAGTGATACATCCTGTCTAATTTTAATTTTAGACACTCTCATACTTGACATATTTTTGATGCTGTCTGATTTTTAAAAAAAATCCCCCCCCCCCTCCCAGTTACCTGTTCAATATAACTTTTCATTGTTATCTCAAGCTAAGAATGACATTCCAAAGTTATCATTGTAATTTTTTTATTTTCGTTGCAAGCCTTATTTTTTGATTGAGAAATAAGAAAAGCTTCTACTGCTATTCCAATGAATATTAAACTAAATGTCCTTTATACCTTGAATGTGTGTCAAAATGATTCTTTATTTCTATCCAAAATAAATTGTCTGTGAGTTTATACTCAAGTTTGATAAGTGCTTTATTCTGATTTCAGATATTGTTGTAGATAACTGTGCAATCTGCAGGAATCATATCATGGACTTGTGTAAGTAGTTTAACCAATCAATAGCCCCATAACCTGAGGCTAAAGAAAATTGTGTCGGGCTACATTAATATTTGCCTTTGTAGCCCGGTCGGCTATTAGAAAAGTGACAATATACAATCATTTGCTCAGAGGAATTCAAGGAATACGAACAGTTGAACAACGCCATTTGATACATCAGTTGTCCTTTAGTAATTAGTACTCTTCCAAAATGAAATACAACAGTGAAAAAATAGTTGTTTTTGAGAAAGGACTACAGTAGGCCTGCAGGTTTTAGCAAAGCTTGACAATGAGATGTTGGATGGGGCTATGACGATTTGAGAACCAGAAATCTTGCTTCTCCCAGAGTTTCTAGTCGAAGCCTGAACCCTGCAAATGGGAACCTCTTGGTTTAATATCTTCAGAGCAAATGTTAAACATATAACTAATCCAATGGCTGTGTTAGAGAAGGCAAAATGTTGTAGACAATAGGATGCAAGTACAATTGTCAAATGAGTGTGTAGTTTGTTCATGATTTTTGTTTCTGTTCAAAATCAATGAAAGAAAGAAAAACTCTTTGTAAATTTATTTTTCTGGCTACAAAGTTTAATATTATATTTACACACACACATATGTATATATATATATATATATATATATATATATATATATATATATATATATATATATATATATATATATATATATATATATATATATATATATATATTAGGTGGTTTTCATCCCACCTTATATACTGTCAAAATACTTGACAATGCCTTAAATCTTAATCTCTGTGTATTATGAATGGTTGATCCTCTCCTCCTCCAGGCATAGAATGTCAAGCCAACCAAGCCTCTGCCACAAGTGAAGAATGCACAGTCGCCTGGGGTGTCTGTAATGTAAGTACACATACTTCAAGCTTGAAATGAAGTTTTTTTTCCAGGGAGCCCAATTACATCTCCAAAAGCTACCTAAAGGATTGTGTATAAAGTATATCATTGGCTCCCTGCAGAAATTTGGGGTAGCCGCAGGAGAATTCAAGGGAGCCCTTGGCTCCAGGCACCCCCTAATCTCGAGCCATACCTATTGTAATATAAGGTGATCTCAATTATTACTCAGTAAGATAAAATCTTACAGGAACTGATTGAGTAAGATAAAATCTTACAGGGTCTAATTGAGGATGTTATATAGGATCTTAAAATGATTGAATATTATCTAATTGTTGAATAAGAAAAAGTTGATGATAATGTATGCTTAGAATGATTAATTGATTGAAATGGTTTTTGCTTTGCACCTCACTGGATCCTGCATCAGTTCCGGTGACAGAAATTTGAACAAAGCACTGTATATGGTAGTAGACTAAGATAGTAGTGGCAGTACATTTTCAATTATGATGTCTAGTTATCTAGCATTTGGAATTCATTTGGCAAAGGCAATGATGAAATTGATACTTTACTTGTTTATTAATTTTGGGGGTTCATTATTTTGTTTAGAATCAACTGGTAGCTAGAAAGATTTCCCATTTGCCACTCCACTCATTCAGAAAAGTTTCAAATTGGTGCGTTCAATTTCTGATAAAGTGGACTTGATAAAAATGACTATGTTTATAGTATTTATTTCCAAATAAATAAACATGAATTACACACACTGTTTGGTTATTGGTTTGACTGATGTATTGTGTCTGTCTTTTCAGCATGCATTCCATTTCCACTGTATCTCACGTTGGCTGAAGACCCGGCAGGTCTGCCCCCTAGATAACAGAGAATGGGAGTTCCAAAAGTAAGTATCTCTCATCTCAGGTTTCTCACCATACAACTTTTGACTAGAGAGTGCAGATTGGACTGGTCAGTACTAAACAAACCAGTACATGAAAACTATTTGAGTTACCTGCTAAGAATGACCACGTTCCAAAGGGACCAGTCCTCAAATGCGACCTCAAATTATCCATTACTTCGCAAAGATAACCTGTATTCCAAGAAACTACTACTGATACTACTACTACTACTACTACTACTACTACTACTACTACTACTACTACTACTACTACTACTACTACTTATTTTCCTGTATGATTTGTTTGTAAATCTCCGTTCTTTGTCTTTTACAGGTATGGCCATTAGTGACACTAGAACTATTCCTTCGCCTCCTACATTTTCCACAGCTGGAGTTGTTTATGTTTCATCTGACCAGAAGATCAGGGTCACAGCACTGACTATCTCTTATCTGTCGTCCATGCGGGATACATGATTAAGTTATGAATTAAAGTTCACCCACCTATGGCCAGAGATCTCTCTGCCAGATGTCATACATGTATGCAATGCTTAAGAAAATTAAAGACTGGTATCCCTCATAGATTTGCAAGATATTTGTAGAATAGCATGAGTAGGGTTCTGATCTGTATCTTTATTTAAATATTTTCTGAAAAATGTCCAAAGATTTAAACAAATAAGCAGACCCTTTTTAACATTCATAGGTACAAATGGGCCAAGTCCACTTCGAATAGAATTGATGCTACTGGGAGCTGATATTAAGCTTACATGATTCTATCTCATTACCAAGCAATCAGTGCAAATGCCAGCAGTATTTAAGGGCAATATTTAATCAAAGCACAAATTCAATATAAACACAACAAAAATGTCAGTTTCGATGAAAGGATTTTTTTTCCATAACTTAAAAGGCTTAAGATGAAAATCAATCATATAGTTGAAATACTTTATTTGTTGCATTGTATAATGATGTGCAAGTGGGCATAGGTAATAGATACTATCTAGAACCTCAAACGGGAAAAGTATTCAAATGAAAGAGATTGGGAGAAAGACGACCTTAAACATTGATGTGAAAAGTGTCCCAGTGTCAAACTTATCCAACACCTGTATCATGGAAATATAATTGGATATCTAAGGAGGTAAATCTCACACATGGGCACCATGAACATTTACTCTTACAACATCTTTGAAATCAAACGTTTTAGCAGGACACTAAAATAATCCATTAATTGCATATGTATCAAGTGTTTTTTCTTAGAATAACTTATCTCAAAGACCAATCTTGTTTGTATTGTTATGTATTCCGAGCTGAGCATTTGGTCAACTTTAGTTTTTAAGGGACACTCAGAAGTTGACTTTGTAACTAACAAAAAAAATGCAACCGAGGAGACGTGAAAACACCACATGTTTTTGTATTGATATGGAAATGTTTAAGAGTGAACGAGGTTGAGGACCTCGCAGCCTGATAATGCCATTTTGTTCACTTCAGGTTAATTGGAAAGGGTCCTATTTCTTTTATAGCGTTTAATAAATATATAACAACGAAGCATCAACAAAATTGAGAATTTTAGGATATTGCATTTTTGTTCACTTAAGGTTTGTAAATTTGAAAGGGTTATATTTTCTATTGTGGTGTTTAAGAAATTTAACTTTGAAGCATCAGTAAGATTAGTAATTTGTTTGCACGTGTGACGGGGAAGTGGATGATGTAAAACTTCAGTACCTCAGTTTAATTTAGATTTTGTTTGCTCTTCAAAAAAAATAAGGGGTGGGCATCAGGATGGGGACTAAGCTATGTTGTATTTGAATAAAGAATTTTGAAAATTATATGAAGTATGCGTCTTGAATGATTTTTTCCCCTTGATTATAGAAATAGACTTGTTTTCTACACATCTTTTGCCAATTTTTCAGAAATTCTTTACCACTGAAATAAAGGTTCAACGCTAGGGTCTTACAGCTTACCCTTGGCATGTAAAAAATGCATGCAGGGCAGGTAAAACCCCTGTAGGACCCACAAAAATGTGCATAAATTGAGACTACATTTGCCCTGCAGGGCAGGTACAAATATACTGATAGTACTATCAAAATAGAAGGGGAAAATATAGTTGTATGAAGATTTTATACATTCTCTCCACGCCAACTCATAGGAAGAGTAGTTATTGTAATGTAATGTAATGTACTTTATTGACTACTCATCGAATACAAAAAAGTATTGTTAATAAATATAAGTAAATAAATAGTTAATAAATAACATTGACCGAATTTATTAAGGCATTTATTACAAGCAAAATACAATATCATAATCTAAATAGCTTTTATGTCTTGTAGCAGGCAATGTACAGACATAAATACACTCGGTACTACATGGTTATGTAGACAGTCATCAAACTTATCAAAATGACACAATACATGTTTAAAATCTGGCCAGCTAAATTGGCTCATACTGGGTTAAACAACATTTCTAACTCCTATACTCTAAATGAAAACAAATCTATGTCGGGTGGCATGTACCATACACCATCCGTGTAACAAATAAACACCATTTTACACCAACGAGTGTTTGAAGCCAAACGTAACCTATATAATAGTACAAAAGTGTAATGATTTAGTTGTGGCCTTATACTATGTAATCATATGCAATCGTTTGAATGGTAAAAAGTCATAAGAATAAGTAAAAATAGGAGCTCCCTTGCCTTCCACAGTTGTGACAGTTTTCATTTATTGTCCAGTCCTGCAAGTCATCTTTAACCCTTCCATGTTCAAAGAGTCGAGGTTGTCCAACAACTTAAAGGACAATTCCACCATGGATAAAACAGGCTGTTAGGAGGTGTTTAAACAGCAATGTACTTCGTGTATGAAGGTTGGCACTGGTGGGAACTTGGGTTTAAGTAGAGAATACCATAAGAAACTATTTGGGCATCTGTTTATCCATGGTGGAATTGTCCTTTAATTGAAAATATACCAAAATATAAGAAGCAGAAGGAAATATTTATTTAACTAATGAATGCAGTTATCATACAGATACGCATTTCCTGGCTATCGCCAAATATTGCCCCTATATGTGAGGCTGTGCTGTTTGGTTCCGTTGGTCGGTCCTTGGCCAAAAGCTAGCTCTATTCTGGCTAAAAGGTTCGAAATAACTGTGAATAGCTGTCTACAGCGCCAGCCTTTATAAATAGTACGTCATTTCAATTTGCTGAGATCCAAAATTAATTTCTCTTGTAAGATGGATACACTTGTTATGACTCACAATTACTCACTGTGACATGAAACAATTTTTAAAATTTAACATTAGGAAATTTATCTTAACCCTTATGCTGGTGGTGGCTAATTTGGCCAATACAAAATAATGCAATAAAAATCCCAAAAAATGACTGAAACCTTGGCACATGGGTACTCATCTAAGAGTACTAAGCGAGAGCTATCCAATGAATACCAACATGACAGGGTTTAGATGTTTTAAAAAAAATCTTAGCGCCATTGTCCTTTGGACGAAAGTAGCCTCAGCATTGGAAGGGTTAATTTGTCAAGTTATCAGGCGATGCAGGAAACTCCTGTTTCATCAAGTGGTATGCAGTCACGTGTCCTTCGGAGTGAGGTCCGAGGAATCACTACTCCACAGACGCACACAAACATGTTTTCGTAACGGTGTCCAAAATGACCACTGCTCCTGCCTCGGTTTTAATCAACACGTCTCCTTATGATCCCAGGGTCAGATAAAGACAAATATCCAGCGATCTTGTGTAAATATTTACGATGTGTTTCCATGGTCAGTCTTCAGATTTCAGTCTTCAAATATTCACTCTGTTTAATATTACTAATTGTTTATGGAAATATCTCCATATAGGTTTAGTAGTCGGAATTTTGATTTCAATTGTTAAAAAATACTATCCCCTAAAATGAAATTTGCACTTCATTGTGTCAATTTATATGATTTGTAGAATTGTGAAATTTGGTAACGACATGGTTATTCTTACAGAATGGAGTCAATGCCCTTTTCCCAAAAGGTGTCACTTCCAAAAAAATTAAAACACTATTGAATCATTTTTCAAAAGAAAATATGCCCTGATGAAGTGCATATTTTATATCATTGTCAGAGGAAAAGGAGATATCTGTAATCGTGATTTCAAATATCCGTCCTTTTTAAATGTTATATAAATATAAAAAAATATGAATGCCAAATATAAATGTAGAAATATAAAATTAAATAGCATCCCCTTTTCAAATACTGTAAAAGAAATAGAACGATATGAATATAGAAATTCAGATATCAAATTCAGATGAAATATAAAAAAGTAAGTATAACTTTAAAATATAAACAGATATAAACTATATTGATGCTAGACCAAAACATGCTAAAGATGAGTAGGTTTGGTTTTAAGGTCAATTAGATACTATATACATATACCTTCAAGATATCGTCTTTGCAGAGAGATGCCTTGATGCCCCTTATAAATAATCACAATGAAGTTTAAGAGCTTCTGCGTGCACCCTTTTAACCCTTTAAACTACTAGGTGCCGACTTGTTATGTTGAGTAACAGTCAAGTTCAGGGTTTAAGAATCATTTTCTCTCATGTATCCGAAATTAAAGAAGTAGCGAAAGAAAGACTGATAAACAAAAAAAAACTACCGTTTAGGTCTTCCTAGCAGATTTATTTATGTCAAGTAATAATAATAATAACGATAATAATAATGATAATAATAATAATGATTAAAAAATGGTTTTCTTAGCACGTCATGAAACCATTTAAGGACTGAGAGTATCGCCTTCTTAGATATCAGTGTTCCTTCTTTAATGTTTTATTGGGAATGAATATTTGATGATGAAATTCAATGAACATCTTTGATTTTGACTACTGGAGTCTAGTATTTTACGATCTACATCTTTGACTTGTGAGGATAGGTGGTTCCGGTTTGTATCTGTTGCGGCGAAGTTTTTAACTTCTAAACGGTAATACGTATTCGAGACTCTGTTTGTATGTAAATAAGCATTTATATGTACACGCATGTGCCTGTCACGGTTTCTGCGTGTTGCGAAGACGTGAGGTTTTCTGAGAAGAAATTTCACCATCTAATCCGTATCCGTCCGTTAACAGGATGTTCATCCACTCAGGGGCACTCCAGCCAGACACCAACCACCTTGTTGCCTTCTCAAGGCCTGGCGAAACAAAAGACAGAAAGCAATTGCAATTGGAACTGGTGGCTAAGGCTAGAAAAACGATTAGTTTTGATGTTTGTCCACAGGTGGCGTAGTGGTGACTCACCAGTCACGCGGGGGGGGGGGGGGGGGGGGGGGGGGGTGGGGGAGCCCTTGAACCCTCACCCCCTGGATCCGCCACTGGAAGTTTAACATCTTATTTGTTATATAACTCAGTCACGGTCGACCCCCCCCCCCCCCCCCTCCCCCTGGATCCGCCACTGGAAGTTCAGTTTAATATCTAATTTGTTATATAACTCAGTCAACCACCCATTTCTTTCGTAGTGGCTGATACTTCCTCATTCCCCTCTTATCGAGTGTGGCAAGTAACAAATGTCAGTAATCAATTTCAATATCTAAATCACTCAGCGTAGGACTTTTTTATTATCAAATTTCCAAGTACATGTAGCAACCAGGATGAAACAAAGGTAGAGAGTGAAAAAGTGGTACATGTATTTATGATCTCTTATCGTTCATGTGACAATCATAGTCCTCCGAATGTTGTTTTTTTCATTAACCCCTTCATGCTTGCAGCGCAGCACACTGTCTGACTAGATTGGTGAAATCTTCATTATCTTTTGTTCAATTAATTTCCAAAGTTGGTTCTGTTTATTGTTTAATTTCCTGTTACTGCAGATGTTTGCTATTATTATGTATTCAGTCCTTTACTTATATTATCGTAATCACCATTTTTGCTTCCTCGGAGAAAAGTTCATTAAATCAAATTGTCACATTACTGACATTTTTGGTGAAATCTTTCTAACGAAAGTATACTTTGGAAATTGTTCGAAGGAGAAATCGTCCTTAATATGAAATATTTGTATTAGCTAAAGTTGCATAATTAGGTCCAGACAATCAATTTTAGGTGAACCATAAGCGTTGATAGGTTAATATAAGTAAAAGTATATAATAGTAAATATATCCTCTAGCACTCCCGTGGTCAAGGGGGAACCGGTACTTATATACATGCTATATAACACACTTAAAGGAAGGCTTTGGTTTCGTACAAAAACTTGTTTGAACTACCTTTATACTACACATAATCACTTCCTGATTGCATTTCCATTCTCCCATGCTAATTTTGGCCTAAACAGCAATTTGTGTATTAAGCCCCTTCCTGCTGGTGTATAGCAACAGGCCCTTAGCAACCCCAGCAGGAGGTGCAGAGGACCTGAGCATACAGTGAGTGGATGCAGCACCCTCACTGGCACCCTCACTGGCTGTTTTAGTACAGGAAAAGTAATTGGGCAAGGTGCATGTTCAGGTAGTTTCCTTGAATGGGCAGTGTTTTTAGATAAAAAATGGTAAAATACTGCTCAGCCTATGACTGCTATAGCTACTGTGGAACCTCAGGATTAAGTTTTCATCGGATACCTAAGGATGTTGTAAGAAGAAAACAATGGATTTCTGCATTGAAACTGAAAAGGCAGCTGAAGTGGGACTGTGTTGGATTTGTTCAGAGTAACGGAAGATAATTTAAAAACTCGACACCCCCCCCCCCCCTCCTGCCAGAAATCATACATTACCTAATAGGATAAAAAAAATCAGAATTCGGCCTCTCCCCCCTTCAAAAAACCTTCCGTTCCTCTTCCAACCCCCACACTATTAAATGGAACAGTCCTAAGCTATAAATGACATCATATATATATATATATATATATATATATATATATATATATATATATATATATATATATATATATATATATATATATATATATATATATATATATATATATATATGATCCTACTATCTCATGGTACACTCCAGATGACGTATAATTTGGCGTCGCCAGGTGAAAAAAGCTTTAACTGACCTGAGAACATAATGTATTTTTGGCTCGATGGTCATGATATATATATATATATATATATATATATATATATATATATATATATATATATATATATATATATATATATATATATATATATATATATATATATATATATATATATATATATATATATATATATATATATATATATATATATATATATATATATATATATATATATATATATATATATATATATATGTGTGTATATATGTATATACGTATATATATATATATATATATATATATATATATATATATATATATATATATATATATATATATATATATATATATATATATATATATATATATATATATATATATATATATATATATATATATATATATATATATATATATATTGCAGCATCCAATCCAGACTAGCTTATATTATGGGCTTGGCATGTGTATTGGAGTGGTATCAAGCCGCTTGCGTAAACAATTCGAGTGGGTCGCCATTTACACTTGGGCCGGCAGGTAGTCATATACATGCCCATTCCTTATCAGTTAATGTCAATTTGTCATAGGAGCGTCGTATTGGAAATAGCACAATGACACCTTTAAGTGGCTGTCGGGAAACGCATGGGGTCCAAAGTCCCCATACCATGCAGTTGGGGACTATCTTTAAAAGGATATCTATATTCAATAAATCTGAGCACAAATAATGTATAGAGCAAAACTACATTGTCCTCAGAACATTTAAAACCCTGCACGCACGCCGGTCGTTTCCAGGTAATTTTTGTGCCCTCTATTTTTGCGGGAGAACAGAACACGTTTGATTCATCTGTGATCTAGACGCTGTTTGTCATTAAGCAACATTGGACAGGTTAGAGAACACAATTGCATTTGTTTGTTTTATTCGAAGATTTCACTTAAATGAAAATTGTCTCCGTGGGCGAAAAAGTACAACTTCTTTGTTTTATTTTTTGAAATATAAATATTGCTCCCCAGAACCAGTGATACATTTATATGTATATGTATCAATTCGGACCAATACAGTACTTGATTTGTAATATTTCTTGACGTCTGCCATGTTATAGTGAACTCACAAATGCGTTCTTCTATCAAAGATCGCCGTTAGTCAAGCCAACGTACATGAACTACCACCTGCTATGTAACAAATGCGTTCAGACGGGCAATATCCCACCTTCACGCTAGGGGGCTCGACTGTTGGGGCACACAAAGAGAAATGGCAAATGCTAGGGCTTAGTCGGGGTTTCTCTGGGTATTTCAGTGTCCCCCTTAATTTCCGCGTTTGTCGAGTTTTTAGGAATAATGATCTCAGCCATATGGAAACCATGCTTTGGAGTAAAGGAGACCAGCCATTCTCCCTTATGGGTCCACATTGGGGCTGGAAGTTGGTCACGAGGGTTTGTGTCACAGATCTTTCTGAGACTAATTTTTTCTGAAACTAGTATATCTCAAGGGCAAAAGCCCAAAAAATCTGCCTACAAAGTCTTCAGACAAATTTTTTACAGCAGTTTGAAGTTGAGGCTATCCAAATTTCAGAGGACCACTCAAAATATGACCTTTATTTGATTTCAGGCTTGTAAAAATGTATTGAAAAGGCTAATACCCCATTGTATGCTATTTTTATGAAGTAAACTGTATGATGGTTCAAATAAATACAGCTTTTGCATATATTTCACTTGTTTTTTCATAATTTTGCCACTGTTTTGTGAAGTATAGTTTCAAAACTGCAATGAAGTCCTGAAAGTATTGTATAACTTTAGCTGTAAAAGTGAGAGATCTTTCTGAAAAATAGTCTAACCTATCTCAGGGAAATGACAAATTAGTGCTCTGGGACTGGCCCAAAAGATGTAGAGCATAGGTGAAAGCATCGCTGGTAATAGCGCATTGATAAACGTTTCGTAAGTTGCGATATTTTTTATGTAGAAATTTGTAATTTTTCAAAATTAATATTTATGTTCAGAAATCATCTTAATAGGCCGAAAGACACCTAATTAACTTAATTTGTTAATTTGGACTTCATTGCAGTTGGCGATGAGGCTAGGATTTTTTTCGTTTGTAGGTTGCAGAAAATGGTAAAATGGAAAACACATGAATACAGTCTAAAAATCAAAAGGTTTATTGAAGAAACCTGTCAAATACGAAATTAAAATATACATAGATATCACATGCACCTATCCCAACAATCGATGGCAAGGCTGAGCCACTTTGGTATGTTAAATTTCACCCAGAAGGCACTTCAAAGTATAAAAGTATAAAATGAATTAAAATGAGGTATATCTTCTCGCTTGGCAACACCTTTCAAAGGCTATAATGGTGAATTATATTGTACTACTCATAGTTATTTGACCTTTTCATAATGATGGAAACAATTTCCAACTGCATGAAGCTAGTTTGGACAACATCTCTTCACACTGACCTGCATTGAAGTTTTGACTAAAATAGTTTGTAGGTTTCAGGTCTGCTACCTTAAGTTGTATCTCAATGTGAAGCTTTGAAATTAGGTAGGTAAGCATCTAATGTCCATTCTTACCATATATATAGGAAAGTTATACATTGTGCTATTGAAATCACATCAAAATTATCGCTTTGGTCAGATCATTGATCATTGATCAGTACAAAATATCTGGTTTTTTCATGGTCACACAGATATGGAATTATCACATTTATGATCACATAGCGGCACAATGGCACCCTTAAATACTTAAAAGTCCACTCATAAAAACAGAATGAGACAAACAAAATAAATATTGCACGTTTCCCAGCACTTTTACACTACTACTGAACTTCAAAATGGAGTGTTTTAGTAAGTTATGTAAGTTGCGCAGATCTTCTCCAAAATGATTGGACCTTTGAACATCATTAAAGGAAGTAAGTTAATACTTGCAAACTAAAATTAAACACAACTGTCACATTGAATAAATCACATAGATGGAATGTTATTGGAGATAAAACATCTTCACAATGTCATTTGTGAATCATTTTGAGAATTATACAATATATAAAAATGGTTTACACCTTAAACCAGCATCCCTAATACTTCAAGAACAGATGCAATGATTATGCATAGACGTTATGAAACCTTAACATTTAAACATCCAACAGAACATTTGAATTAACTTTGAAAATGAAGTGTGAATTTGTCAAAGTCTTGGACAAACTTGTCCTTGAATTCTGACAGTGGCATGTCGGTGCTGACAATCTTGACTTTGCGCTTGCCATCTCTCGCATCTAGAACTTTCTGCCACTGCTGGACAGTAACCTCAGTGGCTGTGACTTTATCCACCAACCCCTTAACTGCCTCTTCCGTCTGGTAAGATTTCACAAAGACATCAGGACTTGGAGTGAGGGGTTCTGTGAGTACCTTCTTCAGGGATCTGAGAAGCAAGGTGGAGTGTTCATTCTTCTAGCACTTGTAAGCAGTTGTTCGGCTTCAAGCAATTGGAATGTCTGATGTGCTTGGGTCGCAGCTTGTAGAAAGATGACTTGCTCTTCTTCACTTGTGGATTTTCAGCAATGAACTTCTCATATAAGATGTATAGGTAGTCATTGAGGATCCTTGTTTGGACCTTCTCTCCATCAACTGTCAAGCAGTCCTGCTTGCCAGGGTTCATCCTAGAGTTGTCGTCTCTCTCTAGGAAAGACCTTACCTGTCTCTTGAGCTCTTTCTGTCTGGCAAGTAGCCGCCTTCTCTCGAGACACTTGGGAGACTTGTCCTTCCTTGTGTAAAGGAACTTCTCTGAGACATTCAACTGTTGGCTGAGATGCTTTTTCATTCTGTATCTCTTGAGCTGTTTGCCGTTGAGAAGTGATACCACAACCTCCTTGTGTTGGTCACTTTTCTTTGCTGCAATTTGTAGTTCATCCTCCACCACATTCGCATAGATCAGTTTCTTCTTGATGCCGGCTGGGACTTTCCTTGGGGTAAGGCCACTGTCTCGAATGAGCTGGTTGGTCTTGCTGCATGGTGTCTGAGCAGTGATGCCTTGCTCAGCTTGCATAGCTTCGAGTGGTTCTAGCACTACCACTGGAACTGGATGAAACACTGGAGGCCACCTATCATGTACTGTAGTCCCCTGGCTTGGAGATGTGACAGTACTACTACAAGCACTTGTAATGTCACTTGATCCTTTCTTCTCCATCAGTTCCTCCAGCTTCTTGCATCTCCTTTGGAATTCCTGTTTCTGAGCTTTGATATTCTTAATCTGTTCCTCATGCTTTGTAACCTGTCGGTTCAATTTTGAAACAGCCTTTGCGACACGTTTCTTCTTCCTCTTTTGAGTAGTAGACTTTGGACCAGTACCGACTTCGGCGACATGTTTCTTTCTCTTCTTTCGAGGAGACTTTGAAGTGGCTACAGCTGCAGCTTGTCTTTTCCTCCTTCTGGGGAATTTCACAATCAGTGTACCTGAAAGTAGACAAATAAACAAATGTATGAATAAAAGGAAGAAAGAGTGTCACGAAAGCTGTTTCAAAGTTTAACTTAGACAAATATCAGGTAGGTATGTGGTTATAATATTTGCAATTGTAGTCATTAACAGATCAATTAATATCAGCATCAGTTCAGAACATTACTCCAAGTGGGATTCAAGACAAATATCATTAATTAACAGATCAATACATATTAGCATCAGTTCAGAACATTTCTACTTCTAAGCAGATTCAAGACACATATCAGGTAGGTATATGTAGTAAATGATTAGCACCAGTTCAGAACAGTACATACATTCAGAAGTAAATCAGCAGGTTAACAGGAATATAAAACACTTACCTTATTATTCACAGCGAGAACATCTAAGTGCACGAATAAATAAATGAATGAATATTGAAATACATACCTCTGAGTTCCTGCGCTCCATCACCACCATCACTGCTGTCACCACCATCATCCGTCTCATCATCATCATCATCATCACTGTTAAATCCATCAGTTGACCAGTCCTCATCTTCCTCCACATCAGCCTCAGCAGCCAGTTTCTCTTCCCGCTTCTTCTTACGGTGTCTCCTGACCCCGATATTGGTAAACCTCCTGCTATTTGCCTTCTCTTCGTCGGTCATGTCTGCTACCATCTTCTGATAAGCTTTGACCCTTTCACTTTCTCTTTTCAAGAAGGTATCACCCATTGCAGCAATTTTCCTCGCCCTATATCGCCGTTGCCGCTCTGCATTGCTTAGGGGAAGGGGTCTGAGCCGTGTAGAATACATTATCCAGCTGAAAAAGTAAAGAAAAGTGTCAAAATAAGCCATGTCCTCAAAAACGTAACGCACAAATGAAACAACACGTAACGAAAATGTCCTCAACTCAAATCGAGATGTAAATACCCCCCCGCCATGTTGTTTTGATTCATTTACGAGCAAAACATTTCAAAGTTGTCTAAACTTACGGCAAATTACGCACAGACATCTTAAAATTTCTGTTAGCGGAGCTTCTATGCTAGCCTACCCCTAAAATGACACCGATTTTTCGAAGATCCCATGATTAGAAATCGAAAAATTTTATGAAAAAAACACTCACCGCTGATTCTGACGAGTCTGGCAGCATGGCCTAACATCCCTTCTTGACGTCAGAAATGAAAACGAGGCCATAACCTCATTATTTTAGTCTGTAGGCTTGTCGATAGATGGCAATGTCGGATTGCCTAGAAACTTACACAACGTTTGTACGTGACGGTTTTTCGAACTTATGCTTCCCTGCAGGCTTAGAAATAATTCTTTCTGGATTTGTTACAATCGTTATTTGTACTATGCCTGAAGGTCTTTTAGATGCAAAAAGAAGATCTTCCACGAGTACATGTATAGGGAGGTATAATGCGATCGTAAGTTGCGCTAGTTATCGATACGCACCAACCTTACCCCATTTCGAGGTCTGTGGGCCTTTCTTAAAACTTGGTCTCAGACTTTTTGTTATTTTATCGAAAAGTTGAGATGTTTCCGCAGATGTAGAGACCAAAAAATCATTGAATACTATTTAATATGGTACATGTCCCGCCTAAAATAGCTTGATGCGAAATGTACAAACAAAAATTGAAGACACGTGTACAGACCTACCTAAAGTATATTTCAAAATGAAATATTCTGTTCTTGCGTCAGAAATATCAAAATTCAAAGTATTTCCAATAAATATAGATGAGGTTTTCCTAAAACAATCCGGTTTTTTAATCTTTTCACACAAAATCATATTTTAACCTTTGCTGAGGACACGTTAGTCCGTTTCGCCTTGTTGCTCTTCCGGCCTCAGAAAAAAAATTTCTACTAGAGTTAGGACACTAGTTATGCATGACTCTGATGCACATTGATCCTAGCTACTGGCTGATACCAAATAAGCCAGTATTCATGCAGTATTTTTCCCTAGGGGGTCGAGGGTCACGCAAATCTCGTTATGTGGACCCTTAAGGGAGAATGGCTGAGACGCTTATTATTGTACGCTCAGGTCTTCGACTCCCACTTGAGCCGTTCACAAAAATGGCAGACAACTGGTTGAGAGTTTCCCGGGTACTTCGGTCTCTTCTACCTTTACCTCATGCTCTTGATTGTTAATACTTCTGGTAGAAGCAATGACTACCATGTACAACCGAATGCAATCTCCTGCATACGCGTACATTTACGGTTAGGAGATGCCCCCCTTCCGATGATATACAGGTTGTTGATTACGATGTGGATGACGTATAGGTCGGTATCATATAAGTCTGACTCAACTAAAACAATAGACATTCGATCCCGACCAGGAGCTAATTATAGATAGCCTAAACTAACACCTCACGAAGCAAAGAACACGGTCATTTAAAGGCAGGAATACGCACCCTGTACACACAGTCAATATAGGAACACACGGGACACTCGACATTAACTGGTAACAATACTCGGGAAATGGCGCAAATACACAGACTTTACATTCTTATAATGGTGTTCATGGCCATTTTCGTAGCAAAGGCGGCCTCACAACTAGAGGCAGTGGATTCAAACTCTACCAGTAGCAAACAGCCGGACTCCACACTAGAAAAAAGCATGACGCCCTTCTTCAAACTAACAACATTCTTTCTTGGCACAATCCAAAAAGAGACGTTCGACCAGTTGGTCGAAAAACTACAGCTTAATGCACCAGTCAATTGAATCCCCGGGAGGGGGGGGCCGGGAAATGGCCGGGCGATGCCGGGCTTATCCTGTTTAGTACACCAAAATGCTGCCCCGCAGGGTGGGGACATAACTAACTAGTAGAGCGACGATATAGGCACGGGGGCGGGGATAGTGAATACCACCCAAATCCTCCTCATGCCAAAATCCTATTTACTTGTTTATGATTAGCCCAATTAATCTGCCGCCTAGCAGTGGATAGACAAATGGTATGAGATATTGTCATAATGATACGACCGGCACTGAATGTGGCTAGTATAAAATTATCTTTTTTATATAAATACGAGGAAAAAAAAACAAGAATATTAACAAAAACAAACACATTGATGATTACTGAATCTCGTAAAATTCGGAGGATAACACTTTAATTATAATATGTCTACAAAGCAAAGCTTTAAATGCTCGCGAATCTCGAAAATATTTGTGAAATAATCACACAGTATGAGTAGTGATTGACCAAAAATTAATGGCATAACAATTGCTACAATTTCAACCTGTCCAGCGTGCAACATAACCACTTGTCCCGTTGCAAGTGAATTCGGCAAAAAACGGCAATCTGGCCAGCAAAACAAGACCCTTACTTGCCCTGCTCGGCAAGAAATGTCTTTTGGCAGAGTCCTCGCAATGTAACTCACCTTAGTTAAACAGGGTGGTGGGACAAGTGGAAGTGCAAGCGTGGGCAAGTAAACTTTAGGGGCAGCTTACCATGCTCGGCAAGTAATGTTTTGGAACCTGTGTTGCACCCTGCTATCGCAACACCGTCATTTCACAACAGCTTTAAAATAATTAAATGGCAAGTAGAATGAGTTGTGGCGGTTTTAACATTCTAAACTGCATTAAAGTTGACCCACAGAGATGCAGATAATCTATCTTTTTTAGAGAACACCGCCGTGGCAACTTTTCCCGCTACTATAATCATGACATCGCGTGAGCATTTGTTACACTGAGGATTTGGTGCGTGGTTGCACATGTTGCGTGGTCAGTGGCGGACAAAAGTACGTGCAACGCACTAGTGCGTTCCCTAATCATTCTGCATTAACTTTTAAAGCAGTCACAAAGTTACGACGGGATTCTGTCTCACCGTTACGTCATTCTTTCCCAAATTCCGCCGATAGAGGTCGCCGCTTTTGTTTTGTACTTTGCAGAAACAAGTTGCCACAAAACTTGCGCACATAGCAAATTTCGTCCAAATGGCCTTCGAAACTGTAACTTTCTTCAAGGTATCAGTACATATGCTTATGCCAATCATAAACACTTCTTTGCAGAAGGGCTGAACAAGCTATTATATGCCAGAAATATCTAAAAATGAAATAGCCATTTTAAAATCCAATCATGGTAGCCTGACCAGATAAGAATTGATAGTTTGCATGAGGATGTACAGTGGCTGGAATTTCTCACGGTACTACAGACCAAGCTGCTATGGACTCTTCAACAAAGACAATCTTCATGAGGTGCATGAAGGCCCTCAATATGATAATTTTTTTCTAGGATGTTCCTGCATTTGTACAAATCAACACAATAAAAGTTTATTTTCAAATTCATCTATCATATTTTTGATGCCCACATGGATTAAAAATATGGTTTAAAGGGGAACTTGGGGAACATTACAGGAAATGTGCACATAGGGTACCGTCGCGGCCACTCCACTTGTGGAGTGTCGCCGGCGAAGGCACACTGCGCTGCCGCTGTGCTTCCTGCCATTCGCTCTCCCCAGAGAACGCTATCTATCAGGCAGGTACTGGCGTGCAGGTTCTTATCTTTATGGGTCAAAGCAGTCAGCTGTGGCAGTGTAGGAGGGGTGTTACCGCAAGAATAGACAGTCTTAAAGATTTCCACTTGCAGTGGAAAATCGAGTATAAAAGCGGTTTTATTGGAAATAACTACAAAAAAGTGGTATAATTAGGTAAGGAAGTATATGATACACCGGCTTGCAGCTTAGTTTAGGAGTTTAAGCGTGCTCTTGAGGGTGAAAGTTGTAACTAGTGACTTCAAAAAGTTCTATGTGACCATTTCCTGTCATGAAGAACAAATCATAGGTTTATATGAAAGTTCATGAACATAGCTCAACATCTCTCATAAACAGGGAAGCCCTAGAGCTCCACACAAAGAGAAATCTAAAATTGTAATTAGTGAGTAGCACTTCCTCTGAGCCAAGGCCGACGCCATTGTGAATCTGGGTCATCAACCCCTGCTGTGGTCAGTGTTATTGGGTAGCAAAGGAGCTTAGGGGTGCTTGAGATAAGCACAGAGCTAGGGACAGGAAGTGATCTCTGCCACCCAATTGAAAAACATGGCCGCAGCCAGTGGCTGCCAGGGGCTGGGCAGGATGATGGCAATATGCAAAAATCTCCCCTCATGGGATCACTGAGAGAACAAGAAGGGCAGCATCCTGTTCTTGAAGTTTATTACTCTCATATGAGCTGATATGTATGTGAGCCTTTAAAAAATGTGCCCCGGGGGCGGGGATTAGTGACAAAAAAATGTGCCGCGGGGGGCGGGGACTATGCAAAATAGTGCAGAAGGTCGGTCCACTATCCCCGCCCCATCCCGGCCCCCCCCTCCCGGGGATTCAATTGACTGGTGCATAAGAGCTTTGATGATTTTCCCAAGGCCTTTGAGGGTGAAAAGTGGCGAGATTGGACCTGTTACTTCATTGGATACGCTGTTTGTGCCTCCATTGGTGTCCTTTTCATCATAGTCTTGCCAATCGTAGGGTTTTTTATGTGCTGCTGTAGATGTTGTGGGAACTGTGGTGGCAAAACTCCCGCAATGGAAGGAAAGCGTGCAAAATGCACCCGTATGTCATGCGGTATTGTATTGTTCCTTCTGACAACTATAGTTCTGCTAGGAGCAGTGTGTGCCTTCATATCCAACCAACTGATAAAAACTCAAGTGGTACAAAATGGAGGCACGCTTGACACTGTTGTGTCCAGTCTGACCAGTGTGGAGATGTACAAAGACCACTCCATAGATGATTTGAAGAAAATGGTTCTCGGAGGCTTTCAGGAGACCAAAGTTGAAGTTTTCAGTAAACTCGATCGAACGGCAAATAATACGAAGGAAATACTAGGCAACGTCACAGGATCTGGACCTTTGCTGGACGTGCTAACAACATTCACCGGACAACTGACCTCAATCAATGCAAACTTCAGACAAATCAACACATCGGCCGTGACGTTACAGGGATTAGGAGAGACATTGGGTACAGAATTGCAGGATTTTAAGACAGACGCTGATAACAAACTGACTAACATTCCTGGTACAGACGAGATCAGAGCTAAACTGAAGGATCTCAATATTGAGGCGGATTTCTCAAGAGTCAGTGATATATCAAAAGAAATCGATACCATATCCTCGGTTATTGGTGATGATATTGTTGGTAAAATAAACGAGGGTAAAGCAACTTTTGATAAGATAGCAAGTGACATCCAAGTTGACATATCCAGCAACATCAACAAAGCCAAGAACCAAACCGAGGTTGTTCAGAAGGAAGTCGACAAGTATGTCAACGACATTGTCAAAACTGCAGACTCACTGAACTTTACCTCTTGGAAAAGCAGTATAAACAAGGTGAAGCCCATAGTGAAGGACTCGGGGGAGTATTTTTGGTACGCTGGGATAGGCTTGAGTTCGGTGTTACTATTGGTTGTCCTGTGTAACTATCTTGGTTTTCTCTTTGGGGTTTGCGGGGAGCGCCCGGGTAGAAATGCCTCTGCTTGTAACAGAGGGGTCGGTGCCAATTGCCTCCTCGCGGGAGTTGGCTTCATGTTCCTTTTCGGCTGGCTTTTGATGATCGTAACCATGGTGATTTTTCTTGCGGGTGGGGTCACACATGCCGAGCTCTGCCGCCATTTTGTTCAGCCTGAAACCTCCAAAGCTATCAAGGCCGTGGACGATATGCTACAGAACACTCGCTCTGTTAACTTCAACGGGAGCATCCAGGATATTTTCATCAACTGTAAAGCGAACCAGGCCCTCTATACGGCATTCAACGTCGAACGCTTGCTGAAAATCAACATATCAGAAATAACAGACATCAAGAAATATGGTATCGACAAGATATTGGACGATCTGAAAAACATCAATTTCAAAATTGAGAACGTCACGCTTCTAACTCCAGAAGCTAGAAACCTAATCAACCAATTGAAAGATGGCACAAAGGATTTGAATTTTACTTCCTTCTTGGATGAGTTGGATAAGAATATTACACAGATTGACCTTCGACCAATAGTGGACGATTTGCGAACCTTTGGTCAAGCACCAACAGATGAGCTTGCTAAGACACTTGAGACCATAGCAAATACTACAGTGGGTTCCATTGAGGAAGAGCGTGCCACCCTCTCAAAAGCTCTTCATAACGTGTCCGGTATGGCTCTTGGGGATTCCTTAGATAAGGTGCTTCAGGCTGTGAACACGTCGGAGACCCTGATCAACACAAACGGTACGCAAGCGGTTAAGGCCATTATCAATACCCTGGCCACTGATATTTACCAAGACATCAACACACTTCTGAAGGATATAGATAAGGGTGTCAGGATGGACATAGGTCGGTGTCTTCCCCTGTATGATGCCGTCGAGAGTTCCGTCCACTCGGCCTGCGTCAAGGTGCTCTACCCGCTGAATACCTTTTGGCTCGGCCACGGGGTGGCACTCATCTGCTTCATACCTTTGATCTTTATCGCCATTGTTCTGGCAGGGCAGTACCGTAGAACCACAAAATACCAACCCGAGTACCTGCAGGACCCGGACCCCCAATATGACAGCACCATGGGTAGAGAAAAGCACCCTATGTATATGGACATGCATAGGATCGGGCCCGAGCAGAGAGAACTGATGGGGCAGAATAACCCTGTATATGTAACAGAGACTGAATTGAATATGCCCAGGGCTAGACGACCACCCAGTTACCACTATGACGACCCATTGCCACACGAAATTCCCACCTACCAGACTCGAGGAGTCATGCTCTCCAAACACAGATAGGGGTTTAGAACTCATACGTGCTCAGACCTATCAACGCTCGCAACGACCGTAAGCAATCTGACAATTTTGGTGAAATCTTTCAAGCGAAAGCAGAGCTGTGAAAATATTTGATTGAGAAATGTTAATTGATATACTACCAACAACCTTTCATCAGAAATTTCATAAAATAATTTATATTTTCCAAGTTAAAATCAAAAGTACTTGGATCAAGACAACGACATAGAGTTTAACTCTTGACCACCTTATACAGCTTTCTTTTCTTATTGAGAATATGTGCAGTCGAATTTTATTTAAATTTTTTAGACAATTGTCTTTATTCCACCTTGCATATGTAATATTGACGTTACACAGAACTTCAATCTTGGTAGAATTATAGACTTGTGGTAGGTAAATATTCCCTGTGCAGGCGAAAATGTTGGTATATTAAAGATCACTTAGTGACGTCATGTGATGATTCACAAGTGGTCACATGGCATCGGTTGTTATTATCACGTGCATTATGACATTCTAGTTCCGGTGCATTTTCTGGGACAGGCCTGTATGGTCAGCTATTTTCACATGCAGATACGATTGTATCTTTGGGGTAGGCCCTTCAGCCACGAACTAAGTACAAAACTAAAAGTGCGTAACCGATCCGTCCAAGAACATACCAAGTTTAATACGAGTCCATTTCTAGCCCACACACACACACACACATATATATATATATATATATATGTATATATATATATATATATATATATATATATATATATATATATATATATATATATATATATATATATATATACACATATATATATATATATATATATATATATATATATATATATATATATATATATATATATATATATATATATGTGTGTGTGTGTGTGTGTGTGTGTTTATATATTCCAAACACATATCAGGGCTGATCCTGTTTCGTCTGGTGATGTGTTATGTTTGTACGATATACAACACCTTTATGACTTTGCCATACTTAGTATACGTGTAAATAGTGTATATAACAATAATAAGAATGTATCTGATAGCTTAGAAAGAGACACTACGAAATAAAGTGTTGTGTAGTGTGTATATAAGACCCAATGTTACAACCGCTAAGAAGCAGTTTTATGTGCTTTCCCAATACTCATGATTGAAATCATATTCAATAAGATATGTTTGCGATATCAACAATTGTTACTGAATTGTAAATATCTAATCACAGAGCGAAAATAGTTCAACCAGACAGTGTGTATGTATGTTTATTGACTGTAGTTGGTATATTACAAAATAAAACTTGACCAGTATAAATGTATTATTAAATAAGTAAATATGTGTAACGTATTTATATGATATAGGAGAAAAGGAGAAATAAGAATACCTTAGTAGTTTATAAATAGAGTGGCTAAATTCTTAATTGGTCATTTCTTGAATATCACAAGCCATCGTACAGAGGAATACTTGTTTTAGACCTACAGAGGTATTTAACTGCACTCCTTTACGAATTGCTTCCCCTTGGCATTGGATATGCAACAGGCAATGCGTATTACATCATAGCATTATCATATGCAATTAAATATTATTTCAATATTTTATCAATAAGTATATTTTCGTCAATTAACATATATGGTTTCAAATAGATACCGGTTAATTGATACATGTATATCTATTGTGGTGAAATTGTATTGTTAACATGTATATTTATTCTCGATTATTCAAGGTAAGAAAATTAATGTGTACTGAATGTATTTATTCATAGTAATTATGTTACGATCAACGTAATATGTTCAAACATTTTATAACTGTCGATATTTGGTTTTTGTAACAATACATTTAATACCTAATACAAACGTGTGTACAGTAAAAGGAAAATAACATGGGTTACATGAAATGAGAATAATTATTGACGTGAACAAATAAACATTTGTATAAAGCCATCCACATTACAAGGAAGGTCCGTATTGGTGGTAGTATGCTGCGTTAAGAGCAGCCTACTACAATAGGTCTACGCCTGTCCCTAGTCCGAAGACAACAGCGTACATTTGACCAATAAATCTTAATGCAAAATATTTAATGTCGTATTTACTTATTTACATCTACATGTACCGATGTAGGTATTGTTTCCCAAGTACAATTATTAGGAGATCATCTGTGGAGTCGAGAATTACTAATTAAAAACTAATCAAAATGGAAAAAATGGATAGTGTTTTCAAACGGGTCTTTTATTCACAGCTATGGACCTTGCATCAGCAAATTGTACAAATTGGGAAGACCAATACGGGGAAAGGGTATCACATTCGTTCATATTTCTGCTCTCAAGTCTATTCAAGTTTTGTAAGAATACATTTGTGACTTTCTGTTGCAAATAAGGAAGAAAAGTACATTTTTCAATTTCCAGATTGCAAACCTTTCGAAAAAGTTCAAAATATGACAAATTGTATTATTTATCCATAAACAATACTAATAACTAATGATATGCCAATTTTCAAACAGATTCGTTACCATTTGATACCCAAAATGGATGTTTAAAACGATCATGTTTTGGTGAAATCCAACGTAGAGAAAAATATCACTTTTGAACACGTTTGTAGATTTGATATCACTTGATATTGCGGGAAGGGGAATTATTCAAACTGTGTTGAGTCTTTTAATTTGAAAACGTTTTTATTGACTTGCTTGTCGAACTGTTGTTCGTTTCTGCCTAGTATCTTTCAACAAAAAATATCTCGTATCACATATTTGACATTCATATTACATAAGACACTTTTATTGTTCCTGTTTGTGTATATGACAAGTAAATTTGCGAGCAAGATAACTAATGAATATTGACAGTTATCGAAATTCGATCTTTACATTTACATTCCACACCATTCAATGTTAAGAATCTAACATGAACTAGTACTAGTATTTATGCCCAATTCTACATCTCCAGACTTCCCTCGTGTATGTTATACGGCATTGTGTGTGGATTACTAGTACATTTAACACAGGTCAAGTAAGTGTATGATACGTGTGAGGGAAATCATATTTAGAAGGTAAATACCCCAATCCTTATGTCAACCTAATACATGGAAAGGAATGCATATATGACTCAAAATAGTACTATCAGTTTTATATTTGTTATCAAATGTAGGCGTGTTTCCACCAACTCGTGTTCCGTAGTGGGCAGTGAATTTAGATGATTGGCCCATGCCCTTGTTTTTTCAATAGATTGTTCGAAGGAATTGAACACGGAAACCAATATTTGGAACTTCATTAAACAAGGATTGAAAACTCATTTTCTGTCTAGAGCCAAATCGAAAGCGGAAGGAAAGGTACAACAGGACAGCAGCTGGGAATACCCTAGCCTGCCTCCCAGGCCATATTTGAATGTCTTCCATTGTGGATAGATGGCACTGCGGTATACTAGGAGGTCAGTTGGAAATACGTATATTAACACTACTCTCCCTCGTGTGGCAATTGCGTGAACTAAATGGCCAACAGTAGGCCACAAGTCCCTATCTAGTATAGGTGCAGTCTTCTATATATAATAAAGTAAAATCATAATAGAGCATTGTGGCTAGTCTAGAAATACCCCAATAGTTACGCACTAACTATTGAATACTGCTTAGACTAATGTGTATGACTGAATGACAAACACGGAAATGCATGGGTGCTTAGCCCAATCCTGCATAGACTTCCATTGAAAAAAATCCTCAGAATTTTTACCACACTTTCTATTTCGAATCATGATATTAAGCTGTCTAAATCAAAGTTGGTTTAAGGTTAATGTATGTAATGTATGTTAATGTATGTATCTTTATTGACCATGTGATATAGCATATGAAAGGTACATCAACATTAGACATGTAAGCCTTACATAGAAAGGCCTTTTTCTGACGCTTATGGGGTGATTTGCTTTAGGGGGAACGCTGGTTATCAATCAATTCGATCTAATGTAAGTATCCATTATTCTCCATAACTAGAGTAATTGCGGCTTCTTCAGGATCATATTTAATAACTGTAAACACTATATAGATATGAAAACTACAGATTGAGGTCATAAATCAGCGAACATGTCACGTTGATTGGAAATGTAGCTTCCCAAACAATTTTAATGAAAAGCTGCAACACAGTTAAACAATGTTTTATCAATAGGATCAAGAATTTGAGAGAGGGGGGGGGGGTGTCGTAGTCAAGTGCTTATGACTGCTGTTAACTTTTCCTTTCTAACTTTATTCCTAGGCATGAGTTTTTTTCCTGGGAAGAGAGTAATACACTTATACCTTGCTAGATAATTCATCATGATATGATTTCTAGGAATATTTCAAAAAGAGTTTGAAACATAAAAACAGCCGTATAATCATATCCTGGTCCTATTCAAAATGTTTAATGTATACCCTCTCCGAAAGCATATTGGCCAAATGTATCGTTTGTATCAGTGTTGTAACTTACTAATTTAGCTATTCCTATCTCTCTCTCTCATTTGTCGAATTAGTTAAGCCAAAGCAGTGCATTTTGCAATCCATTTATATAGAGTATTACCGTAAAGAGAATGCAAACTGAGTTTACCCTGATCTAGTTTTACACTTGGTCATGGTGTCATTTTCTATTCAAGCTAAACCGAATGAATACCCCTGGCGCCATCTATCCGCAGCGAATGAAAATAACACCCAGACACGAAATAGAAAAATAGAGATCAGAACAGAAGAAAAGCATCAACTTACTTATCACAGTCAAAGAGCTAGTCTCAGATTGGCTGCGTACTAAATGTTAGAGATGGCAAATAGCCTAGCCAGAAAGTACGTTCTTTATAGGCCAGGAATTTCGTTTTTCGTCACCTTTTCTACCATGTTGCGGCTAATTCGTGACAAGCCAGTTATAAAACGAAAGTACCCGGCAAAGACCATCGCCTAACCCAAAGTCACTGGCACCGTACACACATGTCCCGGGCGATATACGAAAGCGGACAGTTAAGCGAGACAGCGAGCACGCAGTGGCAATGCCTTAGACCACACGGCCATCGGTACAGGCCCTCCAGTTGCACCTTATCTTTCTTCCTGGTTTGTTCTCTATCATACGTGCTGAATATCACAACATATTAGATGTTTGTTTTCGTGGAAAACAGTCCATTGTAACGGTAGTTTGTCACACATCGTGACTAAATCAATTATCAGCACGAACATCCACCGGAACTATGGTCCAAACCAGGAATGTTCATTAGATTCTAATCAACTTCTCTGTCCAAACCAACAGGGAGATTCCAGTACGGAACGTAGTCGGTGTCCGAAATGTTTCATATGACGTACAACCTTCTGATAAAAAGAATACCACAAACAAACACATATAACGTACTGGTTGCATATTTACTAACAATTTTGATAATTAATGTGTATTACGAAAACTTGCTACAGGTCTGCGGTAAATGGCGTTTCACAGAGTGTTAACTGCCCTGAGTAGATCTCAGTTCTATGGGGCGACGTTTGTAACATCCATACTTTTGTTGACAGAAGCAAATTTTGTCCAACAAAAGTCACTTTTGTCCAACAAAAGTCACTTTTGTCTGACAAAAGTAATTTTGTCTACGACAGAGAACGAGATACTGCATCTCGATCGAGCATTGGAGATGCTTCAACTCGTCTATTCGATCATGCCCGCCATCTGCCATCGCCGCACGACACTAAGACAAAATTACTTCGACACAGAAGTAATTTTGTCGAGACAGAATGACTTTTGTCGAGACAAAATTACTTTTGTTGAACAAAAGTACTTTTGTCGTGACAAAATTTGCTTTTGTCAACTAAAGTAACATGTACTTTTGTGTTACACATGGCGTAATCACTCGCCAAATGTCACATTTTGGACTTCTGTCTCGACAAAATTGCTTCTG
>OZ012690.1:27228873-27238873 GCA_963942565.1 Maea johnstoni
CACAGTCGATATTGGAGCACACGGGACACTCGACATAAACTGGTAACAATACTCGGAAAATGGCGCAAATACACAGACTTTACATTCTTATAATGGTGTTCATGGCCATTTTCGTATCAAAGGCGGCCTCACAACTAGAGGCAGTGGATTCAAACTCTACCAGTAGCAAACAGCCGGACTCCACACTAGAAAAAAGCATGACGCCCTTCTTCAAACTAACAACATTCTTTCTTGGCACAATTCAAAAAGAGACGTTCGACCAGTTGGTCGCAAAACTACAGCTTAAGAGCTTTGATGATTTTCCCAAGGCCTTTGAGGGTGAAAAGTGGCGAGATTGGACCTGTTACTTCATTGGATACGCTGTTTGTGCCTCCATTGGTGTCCTTTTCATCATAGTCTTGCCAATCGTAGGGTTTTTTATGTGCTGCTGTAGATGTTGTGGGAACTGTGGTGGCAAAACTCCCGCAATGGAAGGAAAGCGTGCAAAATGCACACGTATGTCATGCGGTATTGTATTGTTCCTTCTGACAACTATAGTTCTGCTAGGAGCAGTGTGTGCCTTCATATCCAACCAACTGATAAGAACTCAAGTGGTACAAAATGGAGGCACGCTTGACACTGTTGTGTCCAGTCTGACCAGTGTGGAGATGTACAAAGACCACTCCATAGATGATTTGAAGAAAATGGTTCTCGGAGGCTTTCAGGAGACCAAAGTTGAAGTTTTCAGTAAACTCGATCGAACGGCAAATAATACGAAGGAAATACTAGGCAACGTCACAGGATCTGGACCTTTGCTGGACGTGCTAACAACATTCACCGGACAACTGACCACAATCAATGCAAACTTCAGACAAATCAACACATCGGCCGTGACGTTACAGGGATTAGGAGAGACATTGGGTACAGAATTGCAGGATTTTAAGATAGACGCTGATGACAAACTGAAGGGTGTTCCTGGTACAGGCGAAATCAGAGCAAAGCTGAAAGATCTCAATATTGAGGCGGATTTCTCAAGAGTCAGTGATATATCAAAAGAAATCGATACCATATCCTCGGTTATTAGCAATGATATCGTTGGTAAAATAAACGAGGGTAAAGCAACTTTTGATAAGATAGCAAGTGACATTCAAGTTGACATATCCAGCAACATCAACAAGGCTAAGAACCAAACCGAGGTTGTTCAGAAGGAAGTCGACAAGTATGTCAATGACATTGTCAAAACTGCAGACTCACTGAACTTTACCTCTTGGAAAAGCAGTATAAACAAGGTGAAACCCATAGTGAAGGACTCGGGGGAGTATTTTTGGTACGCTGGGATAGGCTTGAGTTCGGTGTTACTATTGGTTGTCCTTTGTAACTATCTTGGTTTTCTCTTTGGGGTATGCGGGGAGCGCCCGGGTAGAAATGCCTCGGCTTGCAACAGAGGGGTCGGTGCCAATTGCCTCCTCGCGGGAGTTGGCTTCATGTTCCTTTTCGGCTGGCTTTTGATGACCGTAACCATGGTGATTTTTCTTGCGGGTGGGGTCACCCATACCGAGCTCTGCCGCCATTTTGTTCAGCCTGAAACCTCCAAAGCTATCAAGGCCGTGGACGATATGCTACAGAACACTCGCTCAGTTAACTTCAACGGAAGCATCCAGGATATTTTCACCAACTGTAAAGCGAACCAGGCCCTCTATACGGCATTCAACGTCGAACGCTTGCTGAAAATCAACATATCAGAAATAACAGACATCAAGAAATATGGTATCGACAAGATATTGAACGATCTGAAAAACATCAATTTCAAAATTGAGAACGTCACGCTTCTAACTCCAGAAGCTAGAAACCTAATCAACCAATTGAAAGATGGCACAAAGAACTTAAATTTTACTTCATTCTTGGATGAGTTGGATAAGAACATAACACAGATAGACCTTCGACCAATAGTGGACGATTTGCGAACCTTTGGTCAAGCACCAACCAATGAGCTTGCTAAGGCACTTGAGACCATAGCTAATACTACAGTGGGTTCCATTGAGATAGAGCGAGTCACCCTCTCAAGAGCTCTTCATAACGTGTCCGGTATGGCTCTTGTGGATTCCTTAGATAAGGTCCTTCAGGCTGTGAACACGTCGGAGACCCTAATCAACACAAACGGTACGCAAGCGGTTAAGGACATTATCAATACCCTGGCCACTGATATTTACCAAGACATCAACACACTGCTGAAGGATATAGATAAGGGTGTCAGGATGGACATAGGTCGGTGTCTTCCCCTGTATGATGCCGTCGAGAGTTCCGTTCACTCGGCCTGCGTCAAGGTACTCTACCCCCTTAATACCTTTTGGCTTGGCCACGGCGTGGCGCTCATTTGTTTCATCCCTTTGATCTTTATCGCCATTGTTCTGGCAGGGCAGTACCGTAGAACCACAAAATACCAACCCGAGTACCTGCAGGAGCCGGACCCCCAATATGACAGCACCATGGGTAGAGAAAAGCACCCTATGTACATGGACATGCATAGGATCGGGCCCGAGCAGAGAGAACTGATGGGGCAGAATAACCCTGTATACGTAACAGAGACTGAATTGAATATGCCCAGGGTTAGACGACCACCCAGTTACCACTATGACGACCCATTGCCACACGAAATTCCCACCTACCAGACTCGAGGAGCCATGCTCACCAAACACAGATAGGGGTTTAGAACTCATACGTGCTCAGACCTATCAACGCTCGCAACGACCGTAAGCAATCTGACAATTTTGGTGAAATCTTTCAAGCGAAAGCAGAGCTGTGAAAATATTTGATGGAGAAATGTTAATTGATATACTACCAACAACCTTTCATCAGAAATTTCATAAAATAATTTATATTTTCCAAGTTAAAATCATAAGTACTTGGATCAAGACAACGACATAGAGTTTAACTCTTGACCACCTTATACAGCTTTCTTTTCTTATTGAGAATATGTGCAGTCGAATTTTATTTAAATTTTTTAGACAATTGTCTTTATTCCACCCTGCATATGTAATATTGACGTTACATAGAACTTCAATCTTGGTAGAATTATAGACTTGTGGCAGGTAATTATACCTGTGCAGGCGAAAATGTGAGTATATTAAAGATCACTTAGTGACGTCATGTGATGATTCACAAGTGGTCACATGGCATCGGTTGTTATCATCACGTGCATTATGACATTCTAGTTCCGGTGCATTTTCTGGGACTGGCCTGTATGGTCAGCTATTTTCACATGCAGATACGATTCATTGTATCTTTAGCCTGCCTCCCAGGCCTTATTTTAATGTCCTCCCTTGTGGATAGATGGCTCTGCGGTTGTGATTCAGACTAAGGCTCAAGTGTGTCCCCCTTGAGGATTTATTCAGAACTAATACTGGAGTGAATTCAACTCAAGTCAGATCAGTGAAAGATCCAGAAATCACAGACTTGTAGCAAGTCTATGTATCTTTAGAGTAGGCCCTTCAGCCACGAACTAAGTACAATACTAAAAGTGCGTAACTGATCTGTCCAAGAACATACCAAGTTTAATACGAGTCCATTTCTAGCCCACACACACACACACACATATATATATATATATATATATATATATATATATATATATATATATATATATATATATATATATATATATATATATATATATATATATATATATATATATATATATACTAGTATATGTTTTGTGTGTGTGTGTGTGTGTGTGTATATTCCAAACACATATCAGGGCTGATCCTGTTTCGTCTGGTGATGTATTGTGTTTGTACGATATACAACACCTTTATGACTGTGCCATACTTAGTATACGTGTAAATAGTGTATATAACAATAATAAGAATGTATCTGATAGCTTAGAAAGAGACACTACGAAATAAAAGTGTTGTGTAGTGTGTATATAAGACCCAATGTTACAACCGCTAAGAAGCAGTTTTATTCCTGTGCTTTTCCAATACTCATGATTAAAATCATATTCAATGAGATATGTTTGCGATATCAACAATTGTTACTGAATTGTAAATATCTAATCACAGAGCGAAAATAGTTCAACCAGACAGTGTGTATGTATGTTTATTGACTGTAGTTGGTATATTACAAAATAAAACTTGACCAGTATAAATGTATTATTAAATAAATAAATATGTGTAACGTATTTATATGATATAGGAGAAAATGAGAAATAAGAATACCTTAGTAGTTTATAAATAGAGTGGCTAAATTCTTAATTGGTCATTTCTTGAATATCACAAGCCATCGTACAGAGGAATACTTGTTTTAGACCTACAGAGGTATTTAACTGCAATCCTTTACGAATTGCTTCCCCTTGGCATTGGAAAATGAACATGCAATGCGTATTACATCATAGCATTATCACATGCAATTAAATATTATTTCAATATTTTATCAATAAGTATATTTTCGTCAATTAACATATATGGTTTCAAATAGATATCGGTTAATTGATACATGTATATCTATTGTGGTGAAATTGTATTGTTAACATGTATATTTATTCTCGATTATTCTAGGGAAGAAAATTAATGTGTACTGAATGTATTTATTCATAGTAATTATGTTACGATCAACGTAATATGTTCAAACATTTTATAACTGTCGATATTTGGTTTTTGTAACAATACATTTAATACCTAATACAAACGTGTGTACAGTAAAAGGAAAATAACATGGGTTACATGAAATGAGAATAATTATTGACGTGAACAAATAAACATTTGTATAAAGCCATCCACATTACAAGGAAGGTCCGGATTGGTGGTAGTATGCTGCGTTAAGAGCAGCTACTACAATAGGTCTACGCCTGTCCCTAGTCCGAAGATAACAGTGTACATTTGACCAATAAATCTTTATGCAAAATATTTAATGTCGTATTTACTTATTTACATCTACATGTACCGATGTAGGTATTGTTTCCCAAGTACAATTATTAGGAGATCATCTGTGAAGTCGAGAATTACTAATTAAAAACTAATCAAAATGGAAAAAATGGATAGTGTTTTCAAACGGGTCTTTTATTCACAGCTATGGACCTTGAACCAGCAAATTGTACAAATTGGGAAGACCAATACGGGGAAAGGGTATCACATTCTTTCATATTTCTGCTCTCAAGTCTATTCAAGTTTTGTAAGAATACATTTGTGACTTTCTGTTGCAAATAAGGAAGAAAAGTACATTTTTCAATTTCCAGATTGCAAACCTTTCGAAAAAGTTCAAAATATGAAAAATTGTATTATTTATCCATAAACAATACTAATAACTAATGATATGCCAAATTTCAAACAGATTCGTTACCATTTGATACCCAAAATGGATGTTTAAAACGATCATGTTTTGGTGAAATCCAACGTAGAGAAAAATATCACTTTTGAACACGTTTGTAGATTTGATATCACTTGATATTACGGGAAGGGGAATTATCATGTTCAAACTGTGTTGATTCAAATTTGAAAACGTTTTTATTGACTTGCTTGTCGAGCTGTTGTTCGTTTCTGCCTAGTATCTTTCAACAAAAAATATCTCGTATCACATATTTGACATTCATATTACATAAGACACTTTTTTTGTTCCTGTTTGTGTATATGACAAGTAAATTTGCGAGCAAGATAACTAATGAATATTGACAGTTATCGAAATTCGATCTTTACATTTACATTCCATACCATTCAATGTTAAGAATCGAACATGAACTAGTACTAGTATTTATGCCCAATTCTTCCTCGTGTATGTTATACGGCTTTGTGTGTGAATTACTAGTATATTTAACACAGGTCAAGTAAGTGTATGATACGTGTGAGGGAAATCCTATTTAGAAGGTAAATACCACAATCCTTATGTCAACCTCATACATGGATAGGAATGCATACATGACTCAAAATAGTACTGTCAGTTGTATATGTGTCATCAAATGTGGGCGTGTTTCCACCAACTCGTGGTTCTTAGTGGGCAGTGATTTTAGATGATTGATCCATGCCCTTCAGTTCCGCATTGAACTTTCAAACAATATTTTTATAAACGCACTGTCCGAAGGAATTGAACACGGAAACCAATATTTTGGAACTTTATTAAACAAGGATTGAAAACTCATTTCCTGTCTAGAGCCAAATCGAAAGCGAAAGGAAAAGTGCAACAGGACAGCAGCTGTAAATACCCCAATAGTTACGCACTAACTATTGAATACTCCTTAGAACCTAGCCTGGTTCTCAGGCTGTGTTAGGTATAATGCCCCCAACTAAAGGCTTATAAGATAAAGGCGTTCAACTCCGCCGAAATGGCTATAATGCCAATATACACAACCAAATTATTTTAAGGTATAAAAATAGCCAACACCCCAGCCCAAAGGCCAGTACTTTTATTGCCTTTTAATGACATTAACGACCACCGGCTGGTAACATGAAGCATTCTCCTCCAGTTCACCCCTGAAGCATCCTAGAACCAGGTTCTATTTATAGATTCTCCGGGCCACAGACATGTGGACTCATCTACTAGAAGTTGAACGCCTTTATCCTTTGCCCCAACACTATACATACCTTAGATGACTTCTTAGTTCAAGTACATACTAAGTAGGTTTGATGTCTCTCTCAAACTAACGATGGATTCGCTGTTTTCATGAGTTGCGGCTTACAGACTAGAGCTCAAGTGTGTCCCCCTTGAGGATTTATTCAGAACGAATACTGGAATGAAATCAACTCAAGTCAGACCAGTCAAAGAGCCAGATATCACAGGCTTGTAGCAAGTCTCCTTAGAACGGGGCCACAGCTAATGCCTGTATGACAAACACGGAAATTCATGGGTGCTCAACCCAATCTTGCATAGACTTCCATTGAAAAAAATCCTCAGGATTTTTACCACACTTTCTATTTCGAATCATGATTTTTAAACTAAATCAAAGTTGGTTTAATGTTAATGTATGTAATGTATGTTAATGTATGTATCTTTATTGACCATGTGATATAGCATATGAAAGGTATATCAACATTAGACATGTAAGCCTTACATAGAGAGGCCTTTTTCTGCCGCTTTGTAATAGGGCGATTTGCTTAAGGGGAAACGCTGGTTATCAATCAATTCGATCTAACGTAATTATCCATGATTCTCCCTAACTAGAGTAATTGCGGCTACTTCAGGATCATATTTAAAGTACTAGTAACTAGTAAAAAAGATACATTTTTCTTTTCAAAAGTGTGGTCTTCATTACTTATAAAATATAAGTTAGTAGATTGAAGAACCAAAAAGTTATGTTTAGTAATTCTTTTTGTGGTTCCAAAGTGCCAATTTTGAGAAAAAAATCTCCCGCCGAAAAACGACTGAAAACGAGGCTGTGCAGCAGTGACGTAGAGGGTGGCCCTCAGGGATTTAGGTCATCTCTTTTTACACTGAGCGGAATAGTCGCTCGTAAACATAGCTGTACTTTCCTCGATGCTGCTTCATCGTTAATATAGCGATTGCCTTGATATTTTATATGCTTATGGAATATCTAAGTGCGGTCCAAACAAACTTTGTCGCGTAAAAATCAACTCAGAAACGGCTGAGAAATCGCTAGTTAAACACAACAACGGCATTTGTTATGGTCTCATTCGGGAGACACTGTCACATGAAGGCATGGTCGACTTCCCTCGCTGCCACTTCAATGTGGATTACGCAATTTTCATGATAATTTCTATCTTGAAGGGATATCTAATTGTGAAAATAGCGATGTTTATTTCGTTAAAATCCGACCGCAAACGGCCGAGAAATCGGAAGTGACATGTTGAGCTAGCCGAAATGTAGAGCTACATTATAAGCTCCATGTAGATTTCAGTACTGTAGCGTATTTTTGAGGGCGTGGTTGGGTGGGAATGAATTAATAAATGAAGGCCATTTAGTGCCATTATTTTTTTTTTTCAAAAAGTGGTCCTTTGTCACTGTTTATGAACAGTCTATAGTCTGTCTGACCCAAGCTTGACTGACCGTTTTTTCCTTGTTTTGTTACAAAAAGTTTGTGTTCGCCACTGGCATCCAACCTTGGCAAACCTCTGATAAACACATATTATATATAGTCGTTTATGTATGTACATGTATATAAACATATTTTTTTGACTCAACTCAGCAAAATGAATTTGCTCATAAATTCCATTGTAAAATTGACCCATTGCAAACTTCGGTACAACTGAAATGTGAGCGATGTCGTGCGCAATTTTAATATGGGCACATAATGGGCAAAATCTACATTTTGCGGTGTTGGGGCAGAAAGTATGTTTATAAAACTCGACCTAGTGCTCCCAAGAAGTTTATCAAATTTGTATAGCATATACATCAAAGAGGAGAGACCGTTCGGTTAAGCTTGTGTCAGACAGACTTAAGTTTAGGTGAAAGAAGGAATCGCAAATGTCGATCTATATAACTAAGAGTGGGACTTGTAAGGAATAGTTGTGTATTTTTTTGGAAATTCGTAATAAGTACATTTATGCAACATTTCACAAAACCATTAGGTTATCAAGTATCTTAACCTGCGACAGTTCTTATTGTCAAGCTTAGGAGACAATTGCGTTATCCTATATAGAGCAATTTCATGTGATGTAGGGACTACCCTAAACTGCTGACAAATGCTATTTTATGCGACCAATCGTCACAAAAACGTATCAAGTAATAGAGCACTTTTAATGCATTAAAAAAATATAACTGTTGTAGAAATTGGACACTCCTGGACCAAGAGGCAGCCCAAAGCAATATGTCAATATGTAATTTCCATGCGATATGATTTGACGCCATCCTGCATGAAGGCCACCCGTGACGTCACAGCCAAGTTTTGCCGCCATCGGCGTATTTTATGGGTGTCAGAGCAATTATGCTCTGTATCTCGCTTAATACTAGGAATACTACACTTTTATTATGTGTTTTTAATCTACAAATACACGATGTATAACATCCCAGAAATGACCTGGGTACCCATTACTAGTACTTTAAGAACAGTAAACAGTATATATATATATGAAAACTACAGATTGAGGTCATAAATCAGCGAACATGTCACGTTGATTGGAAATGTAGCTTCTCAAACAATTTTAATGAAAAACCGCAACACAGTTTAACGATGTTTTATCAATATAAGGATCAAGAAGTTAAGACCTTTTTTATGTGAGAGGGGGGGGGGGGGGGGTTGTACTGCTTACGATTGCTCTTAACTTTTCCTTTCTAACTTTATTCCTAGGCAAGAGTTTTTCTTTCCTGTGAAGAGAGTAATACACTTATACCTTGCTAGATAATTCATCATGATATGATTTCTAGGAATATTCAAAATAAGTTTGAAACATAAAAACAGTCTTATAATCATATTCTGGTCCTATTCAAAATTAAGGTATACCCTCTCTGAAAGAATAATGACCAAATGCCCCTATCAGTACGTACAACAGCCTATCCTCGGATAGCCTTAGGGAGGGTTTCTCTCTCTCTCTCTCTCTCTCTCTCTCTCTCTCTCTCTCTCTCTCTCTCTCTCTCTCTCTCTCTCTCTCTCTCTCTCTCTCTCATTTTTCGAATTAGTTAAGCCAAAGCAGTGCATTTTTTCACTTCATTTATATAGAGTATTACCGTAAGGAGTTTACCCCCGATCTAGTTCTGCACTTGCTCACCAGGACATCTTCCATTCCAGCTAAACCGAATGAATACCCTGGCGCCATCTATCCGCAGCGAATGAAACTAACACATAGACACGAAGTAGAAAAATAGAGATCAGAACAGAAAAAAAGCATTAATTAATTGATCACAGTCAAAGAGCGTACTAAAAGGAAGAGATGGCAAATAGCCTAGCCAGATAGTACGTTCCTTAGGCCAGGAATTTCGTTTTTCGTCACATTTTCTACCATGTTGCGGCTAATTCGTGACAAGCCAGTTATAAAACGAAAGTACCTGGCAAAGACCATCGCCTAACCCAAAGTCACTGGCAACTTACGCACATGCCCCGGCTGAGATCCGAACGCGGACAGTTATGCGAGCACGCAGTACT
>OZ012690.1:27243873-27348873 GCA_963942565.1 Maea johnstoni
ATATATATATATATATATATATATATATATATATATATATATATATATATATATATATATATATATATATATATATATATATATATATATATATATATATATGTATATATGTATATATGTATATATATATATATATATATGTATATATATATATATATATATATATATATATATATATATATATATATATATATATATATATATATATATATAAATATATATATATATATATATATATATATATACTACAAACACACATTCATAATCTGGCAGTGATAAAGAAATTTACGTGCAAGAGAATACGGTACACACGATAAGCAAATACAATAAACTGGATGAAGGATTCAGTAAATTATACATGAGAACCCATTATTGTAATCGAGCACAACAAATATCTTCCGGTACACTTAAAGATGCTCACACGGACCGCATTAATGATTTACACAATCTTGCCATATCTAAACAAACAGGCAACTAATAGCTTAACACGTAATATTCACATAGCTTCTTCATCAACAATACATTTACTGTTGTCAATCATTTACTGTTGTCATGGTATGCAGCATGCTATACCAATGACCATTTAAGTTATTTATTGTTGAATATTTCATTGTGCATATTTGAGGGAGGATAGGTTTCTGCGGCAATGTTTCATGTTGTTCATGGCATATTGAATTGGAGAGGTAGTTTGGATTGTACATTCCGTGGTCTGTACACCCTATATGCTTGACTGTATTGTATTGCATTGTATTGCATTGTATGTTTATTGACTACGTTGGCGGTACAAAATCATATCAAATTCAAAACCAAAAATCAGTAGAAATACAAAAGAATGAACTAAGTGAAAATAAAAATAAACTCAAAGCAAAAGTGAAAAAAACCCAGTTAAAACTAGTAGGAGGGACTGTTCCGTGTTAAAAGAAAATGAGGAACTGTATAAGTTAGAATGAAAACAGTGCTCTCTTATACCTTAACGCAGGAATATAGTACTTTGCTCAAAGCCTAGCCAAAAAAGAATATACTGAGCTTGCGATAAAACTGGTCACGTTAGAGTCGGAAAAGAACATACAATTCCAAATTCTAGCGTTTTTTGACTGCTTGTTTGTACACTTGTGTTATAAAGTGACTAGATACTAGCCACAGTTTAGACATGGACTCGAATGGCACGTTTTCTGGGTACCAGGGGATTAGCCGCCTATGCGTCCAGCGTGACATTTGGACACCCAGAACACTGTGTTTTGAGAGTTTGGACACCCAAAAATTTATGTCAGAAATTGCTGATGATGACTTTTCTTAGAATATAAAAGATGTAGAAGCTGTAGAGTCACTTTTATAAGACACAAAGCAGTTACTGGCCTAGAAAAGGAAAATCTGTAAATATATAGGGTTAATTTTATTAGTAGTATGTACTTTGTACCACACTTTGGACACGTAAAAGTCTATGAAACCTCTTTTTGGACACCCTGTTTCCAAATATTGGCTAAGATCATGCTGGGTACTTACCCATTATAACATAGAAAACTTCTAACGGATCCAAAAATATCTCTAGAATGTACTGATCATCTAAAGATTTAATTACGTTACACATTTCTGTTCTAATCCCTTCATAGAGTGGGCACTGCCTGACTATCAGTATACCTATGTACATGTATCAGCTAGGAATCCAATGATGTTATCTTTTGTTATACCCAATAAAATATAATCTTTACCTAAGACGCTCTTCGTTCTTCTTTCTATTTTCCATACATTCAGATGGGACGATAAATGAATAGATGAATCATGATTGACTCTATTTTTTATTAACAAAATAGTAATCATTGAGTTACATAAATATTTTTATGAACATGAATTATAAATCAAGGGCCAAAAATTATACATCTACCAACACGTGAGCGAAACTCAAGAGTAATAAGTGAACCTAAATCTAAACAATAAAGATAAGTCAAAATTAACATGAAATGAGCTACCCAAATGAGACTGAGTAATTCTAGGCATAGTTATAAACAGAGATATATCTCTGAGCGAATCATTAATATGCATCATCTTACTAGTCGCATTAGGTAAATATACCATTACCAGAACTTATATACATAAACCAGTGCCTATTAAGGTGTCTTAATAACACACTTATGATTTAATTTTTGCCCGAACATAAGGACAGTTACTAGAATTCCCTACTACTCAGATTCTTTTCGAAAAACTATTTTGCAATTTTGCATATTTGTGTATGCTGGTTTCAAATACTGAAAAAGAGTGAAATTAAAGAAAATCAAAAACAGACGCCATTGTGATTATATATACCTGTTACCAATAAGTTGAAATATCGCAGAAAAAGTGACGATAAACGTATATTTCAAATGCACCATGGCTATATTTTCATTAGAATGCTCTGAATGCAGAGCGATCACTCCGTAGGGACCTGCAAGCGCGAACTTAGACCGGTTTCGGCCCCTACATCACATAACTGCGGTTGGACGACTGGCTTTCATGGATGTTACTAGAACCTTCGGCGCTAAAAGGACATGGTCCAGCTCTGTGCTACTAATACGAGTACGAATAATACGAATACGAACTTTATTACTCTCTAACCGCATTCTACGGTACATAGAGGAAATACATTGATATCATTAGAAAAAATATATCCATCAACAAGTGTCAGAACTACAAAAAATATACATACACGGAACACCCATAAAGATATGTGTGTCAATATTATACATGGAATGTATCTGTTTACCGTCATAACTAGGTATACAGGTGAGAGAAGTAGGGGATGTATTTCTCTGGTATACAGACAGCTTATTAAAATCAGCAGTATCAATAATTTCACTTAACATTTGGAAGGAATCGATGTGTACTCCTTCATGCCTAAGTGAACAAATTTGGCAACTTTCATTAACAACTTTCTATCATGTGTACCTAATAAGAGAGTCATCTTTAAAGTGCTACATCTAGTTCTATAGTATTTTGGTATATCTAATACTCCAAGTTTTTCAAGACCATAACATTCGAATAAAAAATGAAATTCATCCCCCATAAGTCTTTTTCTGCAGATGCCTTGGTATCTTAGGTATTCTGGTAATATATCTACATATTCTTCAAATTCATGTACATTTTTATCAATTCTATATGAGGAAAAATCTTCCTCTATTGATATTCTGCTAGACCATTTCTACAGAAACTGATCTTGCAATATTCTTTGTACCACACTCACTGGACACCCCTGAGCCACTTTGAACATGAGACATCAAACCACCGTTCAATCCGCAATTATTTAGCGTACTTTTAACACATCCTAACCATGATGAGGTGTATTTCATTATACAGTTAATATGTTTCTTCATATTATATATTAGGAAGCAAATGTTGTATTTCTTGTCATTAATCACTTAGTTCCAGTAATTGAGTACTCTGATTGTGGCTGCAATTTACAGTCAGGGAATCGCCCAAGTTCACCATAAATAAAGGAATTATGGCAATATTTACTATGTTTTGTTATTAGTTTACAGAACCTGGTGTGTACAGTTCCTATGACATCCATGTTATCAAATCCCCAGGTTTAAGCCCCATATAAGAGAATGGGTGCCACACATGAGTCAAATAGTTTTAATAACATGCCTACTGATGGCTCCAGCCTAGCACGCCCTCTATTGTACATATTTTAAACTAATTCCAAAAGTGATCGCTTAGTCGTGCCTTGTAATCCGTGTGAAAAGATGGCGGCGTCGGAGACATCGACCGCCACGGGCGGGGAACATAACTTGGAAAAACATGCCTGCGGAGATCCCAAGTGCAGCGATGACCACAGTAAGAGCAATGGCCGAAAAGAACCAACAATATTTGATGCTGTTAAGACTGGGTAAGTGTGTGCATCGCGAGGTACACTCATAAAACAGTTGGCTCCTTGAGATCTCCGGAGCCAGGTAACATTCAGATTCACATTCGATTATTTTAGTCATTACTTGTACATTGGTCGTCCATGTTCTAGTTTCCTGGTATGTTTTGAATCTGGTAAGGGTGTTGTCCAATGTCTTGCATCCACTAGGATTAGTTCGATCTGTGGTAATGATCGGCGGATTTTTCGCAGCTTAGAATGCCCAGCCTGTGAGTGTGGCAGTATGGCTCATCCACTCTGGCCCTGGCCTGGGACCGGGACCTGGGGACACACCCCATTCAAGATTTAATTGCAATAGCCAATGCATTGGGGCTGGGTTCATGGTAAATTTGAGTACTTACGGCAAGTAGCTTCAAAATGCCAGTAGCCCTGACAGGCTATAGTATACATGTAGTATATAGTCTATCAGAGATAGCAAAAAAAATCAAAATTTTAAGGAATAAAAGTTTGTCTTTGTAGACAACTTGGAAACATTGTGTCATTTTTGATACATACTTATTTTCTCAACTAGTTAGAATGTTAATTTCGCTCGTGTAAAACCCATGATAAAATCGTACACTCATAATAGAGTGACACAGCCTATCAGTCTCCTTCTACTAATAACTGATGTCCCCAGCATTTTAGTGTACTAAATTGGATAAACCCTCCCAACCCCTTCCAAGTTTCAGTGATGCCAGCCACTGTTTTTGTCTGACTTTACCAACAGGAAATACATGAAAACTAACTCTACTACCCTGTCTTTTTGTACAGCCAATTGCAGCACATGGTTTTACCATTTTCCTTTTTGGTACAAATTTTTATGCAACCTTTGAAGAGAGTTCTTGTGAAGAGCTCTGCAGTCTGTGATGCACTGCTCAGAGAGGGGGACAGGAAGTGGGTTATCCCCCCCCCCCCCCCCCCCCCCCCTTCGAGTCACAGCTGATAACAGAAGCACATGGCTGCTACCAGGGCGGGCTGATCAGATGGCAATACACATAATTCACTGAGAGAAAAAGGAGGACAGCATCCTATTCTTGAAGTGTATTACTTCCATATTTAAGCCAATATATATGTGAGCCTTTAGTTCCCCTTTAAGGAGTAATTATTTGTCTTGCTATGGCTTAATCCCCATATATTATATATCTGACTTTACCAAGTATAAAAAGGGTCGAGCTGGCATTCCACACAATGCCTTAAGGCTTGGATTCTGTGAAAGCCTGTTGCTATGGTAACTAAAAATGACGTTAGAAAAATGAATAAAGGCACTAGAGGTAAAGGCTTGAATATTCCTATCAAAGTAAGAAAAATGAATTACAGTGTCTGTTTAATTAATTGACATACATAAATTCCAGCCCAAAATGTTTAGGCATCTTGATATATTTTGAAAAGGGTTTCGGTGTCCAAATGACACTTAGACACCATGCTGGTTAAGACTTGAATTCCTCCTTCTTTACCCATTTCAATGTTTCAATGATGAAAACCTACTTTTCCCCTAAAATGGGAATGGGTCTGGTAAGTACTATTGACTTCACCTGCCAAGGTTACTGTGATATCTAAAAGAAGTCCGCCATCTTTTCCTATCTGTGCCTGGCTCAGTGTGTGCTTTAGGGCTTAAGATAACACTTCACACCTGCCACAGTAGACATCTAGGTAAACAATGAGCTCATCCTTTCATTATGTACTCTCTCAGCTTTCTTAAGGTCCATATGTATATATATATATATAAATATATATATATATATATATATATATATATATATATATATATATATATATATATATATATATATATATATATATATATATATATATATATATATATATATATGATCATCTTGAATTGATGCCTCTTTTCCTTGATTTTCAGCATGCTGATGACTGTGCAGAACTTTGTGGATTTTAAAGGCGAGGAAGTCCTAAAGGAGACAGATGAGCAGGGACACTCCGCTGCCCACTGGGCAGCTCTGGGCGGCCACACCCACGTACTACGCTACATCCTCGAAAGCAAGGCTCCCGCGAACGAGCCAAGTAAAAACGAACTCGGCCAGAGACCGATACATTGGGCGTGTGTCAATGGACACATAGCTATAGTGGATATACTATTACAGTCTGGAGTGGACATTGACGTAGTGGACAATAAGGGATGTACGCCGCTGATCGTGGCCTGCCAGTACGGCAAGACCATGCTGGTAGGGTACCTGATAGGGAAGGGGACGAGGGTGCAGCTCTGTGATAAAGATGGCGATAACGCTCTCCATTGGTCGGCATTTAAAGGTGAGTGATTCATATCTGTAGCCAGGAAGTATAGAATTCAATCATCTATTGTTCCTGATATAGCCAATTAGTCAGGATTTTGAAAATGCCTCTCAAGAACAACATTCACACAAATTTTGCCTAACCAGATTTTAATCTACTCGGCTACTTTCAATCCTTATCAACAACATTAAAATTCCTCGAATAGATTTGTGCCTGTCTAAAAGTCAAGTGTCAAGTGGTCTAAGGTGTTGCCACTGACTGTTTGCTGTCTCTCACCACTGCTTGGGTTATATTATGGCTTGAGGCATGTGAGAATGTTATCCGTGACCTGGGGTCAGGCATTGGTTTTCCTTGGGTACTCCGGTTTACTCCACCATTAACAACTTGCAAGTGGAGATTGAGCCACATTTTGACAGTAAAGTTTGTTTTAGGCCTACAGGCACTGACATATGTACTTGCCCGCTTGCCCCAGCTAGTGAATTTTCGATAAAAGGGCTTTCGGGCAAGTACATTTTTGTTTTCACTTGCTTGAATGGGCAAGTTGATTTTTGGAAAACTAAGCACATCTTTTTTATATAATAAATGGTCAAAATACCCAGAAATGTGCAAACAATGTGCAACGAAACTGAAAAGAAAAGGTTTTCAAATTCATTTATGGCATTAAAGAAAAACATTATTTTTTAAAGGTGGCTCTTACATTTAGGTAGGAGAGTTTTTTGTGGAATGGCACCGATAGCGTGAATGGTGATATGAAATAATATACAATCTTCAAAGTCATCAAAATTCTATAGTGGGCGGCTGACTTTTCCTGTGTTTTTAAGAATATTTCTCTTCTGCTTGTAGGTTATTCAGAGTTGATGCGCCTCCTCATCTATTCCGGCTTCAACCCGCACCAGAAGGACAAGTACGGCCAGACGGCTCTTCACCTGGCCTGTATAAACGGCAGCCTCATAGGTGTGCAGGAACTCTGTGAGCAGGTAATTTACACATTTTAACCCTTCTGATGCTGAGCCTACTTTCGTCCAAAGCACAAGGACGCAAAGATCTTCGAAAAACCAACTAAACCCTGTCACGTTGGTATTCATTGGATTGCTCTCGCTGAGTACTCTCATATGAGTACCCATTTGCCAGGGTTTCTGTCATTTTTCAGATTTTTGGGTCATTTCATATTGGCCAAATTAGCCACCAGCAGCCCCTTCAAATGCTTAAGCAACTTTTGTCCAAAGCACAAGGATGCAAAGATTTTTGAAACCATCTAAACCCTGTTGTGTTGGTATTCATTGGATAGCTCTCGCTGAGTACTCTCAGATGTGTACCCACTTGCCAGGGTTTCAGTCATTTTTTTAGGTTTTTTGTATCATTTTGTATTGGCCAAATTAGCCACCATCAGCATAAGGGTTAAACAACTTGATATATGTTATTAACCCATTCAGGTCTGCAGCACCCAAAACAACCTGGCTGATTTGGTAATACCTTACTGACCAGAGCATTTTTTGAAAAAAGATTGAAACAGAACTGTTGATCAGAACCAAAGCAACAAGTCTCCTTCAAATATTTTTGAATTAATGTTAAATTCCAAAGAATGTATCATAGGTCCAGACAATGTTGGTCATGGTCTTAGCCAACAGGGCGTCTGGGTGCCTTTTTGGACACCCAAACCCTTGAAAAGAACCCCTCTGGACACCAAAGTTTTTATGTAGGGAATTTCTAAAAATCTCAATCTCAAGCTTATCATTGAATTTTTTAATCTCCTTATAATTCCCATGACATTGTTTAATGATATCTTGCCTTATTTTGATGAATTTATACATGTTTATGGTTGAAATATGAGTATATTGTTTTCCCCCTTAAAAATTTGGACGCCCAAAAATTTTACAACTGCCTATTTTGGGCAACCAGTTTCTAAATCCTGGCTAAGACACTGACGTCTGACGCTGGTATAAATATCTCCAGGAATGGAAGGCTTAAACAAATATCCCACAATTTTGGACTGTTTTACTTAAATGGGGTATTATGGGTTTGTATAGATCTCATTCATGAATGTCACTAGGAGTATATACTGTTAGTTACTATACAGATGTATAGCCTAGTAAAGCAATGATTACCAGGTATTTTAAACATCTCATTTCCTGTTTTTAGCTTAGATGATTGACTGAACATTGGTAGAGTATCACAATTCACCTTTACCAAAAATTTAGAGTAGATCACAATTCTTACACTGGTAGATATCCGAACCACACTTAGTAATCAAAGGATGTACCTAGGCTCTTAGCTAGGGATTAGAACTTGCCTATCTGAAACAGTAATCACAAAATTTCTGCTCGCCCTGATTTAGCTAGTAAGCTGCTTTGAATCCTTGTACCAACTGTATATAATAGCCTATTGTATCAAGAAGGACTGTTTACACTTAAACTGTGTCTTATAAGATGGTTTGTTTGGAAAATATATGATTATCAATGTGTCCAAGAAAGTAATATTTAAAGAAGATTTTGTCTGTATGAAAAGGTGTTTTTCAAGAAACTGCCTGTCCCTAAAATCAGGGAATTTTTATACATAGAATGAACATTCCTGCTAAAACAGGATTGACATGTCCTGGCTAAGTCCCTGTTTGTAAATGTCAGTACCACACTTTACAACTCAAGCAAAGCTTGGACTTTAACCTGGACTCATGCCTGTAGCATTCCAAGACTTCCTAATGTGTAATTTTCATAGGCTTGGGCATTCAAATGGTACTCACAGGTTCTAAGAAGTTTAAGGCCCTGGCAGGCACCATAATTGAAGCAAATGTTGTACAAAAAATGGTTTCCGCAGTCACATATAGGTGGTAGCACTCAGGTCCGCCAAAGAAGCCAAGATAATAATGCAGTATCCATTTTGTGAACCATTTTGAGTAGGGGGGGAGGGGGGTATTCAAACCATAACGTGCTTCTTTAGGCGCCAACAGAATCAAAAAGAGTTTTTTCCAAATTGATCAATAAACTGCTCTATAGGTGTCAGCACCAGTCACCGCCAGATAAGGCTACATGACCCAATATGGTATCCCTTTCATGTATAACTTTGAGTATTGGGGATATTCAAACCTTTACCTCGATGCCACGATATTATCCAGCAAAATTTATTTCAAATTTATTTCCCAGCTGACCTTTAGGTATCAGCACCAGGCTCTGCAAAAAGGGGCTGGGACATGATATGGTATCCCTTTCATGTGTCGCTTTGAGTATTTGGGATATTTCAAACATAAATTTGCTTTTATGCCAGGACAATATCCGGATGTTTTTAGGACCTGAATATGTCCCTTTCATTCATCACTTAGAGTGTAGGAGGTGTTCAAATATTTTGCCTTGATGCACGAAAATATCTGGCGAAATCAATTTCAATTTGATTTCCAAACTGTCCCTGTAGGTGTCAGCACCAGGCTCTACCAGATGTTTCTAGGACCTGAGATCTTCCCTTTCTTTTATCACTTAGAGTGTAAGAGGCATTCAAACATTTTTCTTGATGCACAAAAATATCTGGCGAAATCAATTTCAATTTGATTTCCAAACTGCCCTATATGTGTCAGCACCAGTCTTTGCCAGTTAAGGCAAGGACTCGATGTGTGGTATCCCTTTCATGTGTCACCTCACATGGAATAAAAACATGAGGCAGTTAGGGCATCGGCTTCACCGCTCTTGCATAGGAATTTCTTCAACACATCTTTCCAAAAACCCCATGATCCATGTCAATCTTAACGTTGTCATGGCAACCTCCTCTGCAAGTTTTTCCTCTGTTGATTCTGGCGCTGCTTGTATTTCTATCGGGGAGTTAGGCATGTACAAGGAATGCAATTTTTCCAGGCTCTTGGATATGGGTGAGTTAAACAGAAGGACTAAATTTCTTTTAGGGGCAGAGTGGGGAAAAACAGTGTAAAGCCTGAACCTGAACAAGTCTCTGGTGAGCATACCCAATACTAAAACTCTTGAGTTTGGGATAAGCTTTTCAAACTACCTCATTCTTATTTTTGTTAGTTAACCCATGGATGCTTTAATTACTTTAATTGTTCAATTTCAAAAGGTTATTAACCCTTTCATTGCTGAGGCTACTTTCATCAAAAGGTATTTGAAAACCATCTAAAGCCTGTCATGTTGGTATTTATTGGATAGCTCTCGCTAGAACTCTCAGATGAGTACCCATTTACCAGGGTGTCAGTCATTTTTCAGGTTTTTTGCATCATTTTGTATTGACCAAGTTAGCCACCAGCAGCACAAGGGTTAAATCAATAGTTCAAATTGAAATACTCAAGATAGGTTCTAATTTTTTGCCAGGGAAGTGATTTAAATGGTCTGAAATAAATGAAGCTGATCATAAAGAGTTTGTTGAAATCTGTTTTTAACCCAATATTGCTTGGACCTCAATTTGAAAATTGTTGTCTGCATTTATGACACTTTTGATAATAACTTTGGAATAGATTATGAATTCAAAATATATTTCAAGGAGATTTGTAGGCTGAGTTCTGATCAACAGTTTTTCTAACGATGCCTTTGGCAAAAGATATTCCTCAAAAATTACTAGGTCTTTTTCAGGCATACATGGGTTAAAGCAGTGGTGTCAGAGATTAACTGTAACCTTTTGAATTAGGCGCTTTAACATAGGAAAATTAGAGACCAAAAGAAATATTTAGAGCCCAGGAATAAAATTAATTTATAATTTTCTTAAACTTAAACCCATTCTAAATTTATTTTAAAACATTGTATTTCATTGTATTTTATATGATTGGAATAGAATGAAATCCTGAAATATACCAAAATTGATAAAAATAAAGGCCTTAACATTATAATTCTATGGGCCCTGAGTATTTTTTATGAGTAGAAGCCTCTAAAACCGCCCTATTGGCAAAACGTGTGGGTTTTAGTGTGTATTTTTAGTTGCTCTGATTTATACTGGACAGTTCTAGCTGTAGCCAGGCACCATATGGTGTGGATGAAGGTGCCAATAAATAAGACAAGGGTCAGCCAACTGTCCTCTTCCCAAGATCGAAAAAGAGTTTGCATAGGGAAAGGCCACACAATGTATCTTTCTTTAGATATAGCTGTGGATACAGAGGAATCTTTTGTTCAGCTTATTACCAGTAGTCCAGAAAAGTGCTACCGAAAATTCTCTGTCATTTAGGACACTTTTTATTCATTATGATTTTTGTTGGTTGATGGTTAGGAGTGACAAGTTAACAGGTTAGGAGGATCCATTCAGGAGATAGGCATTCTAAAATACTTCTTTATTTCAATTACCTTTTGAATAAATCTTTTTTATTTTCCTTTCAAAATGGTGCGTAAGTACAGAAAACCTTGCTTACCTACCTCTGATTTTCACATACCCCTGACAAAAACACTGGCCCCAAATCATTCCTATCTACTTAAATATTAATGACGTAACTCAGATTTCAGTTATCTTGGACACTTTTCCTTGGTCCCTTTTTGTTCTTAGTAAGCAATTTCTTTTGTATTCTAATGACATATAACTTGCGTTTATAAATTTTGGCACATGCCTTTTAAGACTGTGTAACCATCACCCACTCATGTATTTTGAAAAAAGATGCTATTCTGGTCTTCTATAAACATCAAAAGCACTTCAAGTAGACTACTATAGTATCCGTTCCTAGTGTTCAAGGCTAAGGCTGAGTCTGCAGTGTTCTGGGAAACATAGAGCGCCACTGGTGAACTTACCACTTCTAAATATAGCATGCCAAATGTTTTATAGTAGCCTACTTTTAGTAACCCTTTGCCCAGCCAAAAAGTACTATTTTTGTAACGTATAGTGTTATTTCAATTATCCTATATTGTCCAAAGAGCCTATGTGTCTACTTTTATGATTCTGTGGAAGACAGTGTGCATAAAGCTGTATAACAATTGTCAAATGGAATACCCTAACTTATTAACCCATTTGTATTTATGATGTGTATATGACCTAACAACTTTTGACACAACATATCAAAATAAAGTTATCTTTGAAAAACATTCAAAGAGGGATAGTTGAGCCAAGTAGGAACAATTTCTGCAAATTCTTTTAACAAACTAAGCAAAAAATACTGTTTCTCAAAGTACTTCCATAAGTATCAGGCCATGTGAGAACTCCAGATGTGAATTGGTTAAGAGACCTTTGAGGTCTCATCTTTATTACCAAAGCAGTGACTTCACTCGTTCATGCTCAGAGTTTCTCTTGAAATCTGTCTATTAGCTATCATGCTACTTTAGAGAATATTTTGGTAATAAAGCTGGAATGTAACTGAATATATGACGGGGAGTTGTAGCTTGCATTATGTTTATTTTCTGCCTTTTAATATCTAGAACTTTGGCTAAAGATCATTCTTATCAGTGATAAATTCAAATGGAAGAAGTGAGATACATACATATTGCAATTTCCCCGACATTTTCCAATGAGATGAAGTCACTGCCAAGTCAATTTAAAGTCAGAGAACACAAAGAGTATTCCTTGGCTTTGAATAAACCCTCCAGATTCTTGTCAAAAGCTGAATTCTTATTTCGACCCCTAGGGGGATGAGGGATGATCCTATAGGCTGAGTCTTAACCCTGATGCTGCTGGTGGCTAATTTGGTTAATATAAAATTATGCAAAAACATGAAAATGATTGAAATGATGGCACATGGGTACTCATCTAAGAGTACTCAGCGACGGCTATCTAATGAATACCTTAATGACAGGGTTTAGATGGTTTTCCAAAATATTTTACATCTGTGTGCTTTGGTCGAAAGTAGCCTCAGCATTGGAAGGGTTAACTGTACTGCCCTCCTAGGCTCCTAGGCTTGCTGGCAAAACAGTGTTGTCTCTATGCTGGTTGAAATTGAGAAGTGTGATGTAAGACTTTCCTGATGAGCTGGTGATTGTGTTATTAGTCTGTTGCTATATTTGTACGGATTGTTTGTGAAAATGACACCCTTGTACTGTATGGTATTTAGAATAATAGGGAGCTTTCTTGAAAGTAAGTTGATCTAGTATTTGAATAGATTAACAAACTGGCTTTGCAGACCACCTCTCTAAGGAGATCACCTGCCTAAAAAGATCAGGTGAAAAATCACCTGTCAGTAACTGCTTTGAAATACCAATTATATTAGCAGTTTTTCTTGGCAGGTTTGAATATAATTGTGTATTCTATGGGTGGCTACAGATTTTTCAGATTTTTTTATGTGGACTTTGTTGAAAACAAATTGACCTTTTACATTGTTAATTTGTTTATCATCACTTTTTCTGCCATATGGAGTCTAAATGGTGACCAGCCTGTTGTACATGTAAATGTATGTGGAAACAGGAGTACCTGGGTGAAACAACCCCAAGTCACCAGTACCTTACTCATATGACTCACAGTTGAGCTGTGGCATGCCCTCTGGTGAGGTAATCTAGAACTAAATGTACCCAGGTGAAACAACCACCTAACCCCAAGTCACCAGTAACTTGCTCAGATGCCTCATAGGTGACCTGTGGCATGCCCTCTGGTGAGGTAATCTAAAACTAAATATACCCCAGTGAAACATGCACCCACCCAACCCTAAGTCACAAGTAACTTACTCACATGCCTCACAGGTGAGCTCTGACATGCCCTCTGGTGAGGTAATCAAGAACTAAATGTACCCGGGTGAAACAACCAGCTTACCCCAAGTCACCAGTAACATACTCACATGCCTCACAGTCTCAGGTGACCTGTGGAATGCCCTCTGGTGAGGTAATCAAGAACTAAATGTACCCGGGTGAAACAGCCAGCTAACCCTAAGTCCCCAGTAACTTACTCACATACTTCACAGAGCTAAACTAGAAGTAAATGTAGGTTTGATAGGTTTATCTTTGCTCTGGCTTACATTTGTCATATGTAGAAGTAATTGAATGGGATGTGTCTGTTGGGTATGGCTAGGCCAGAACAGTGTGAGGCGGCTATACTAAGAGCTCTGTGATGAGCTGCTTTATAGGCTGTTGAATGATCACACATGCTACGGGTCTGTTGTCTACTACCAGTCGTCAGTGGCGGCGGCAACGGCAACCGTAACTGCGGCAACAGTGGCAGGCAGGCAGCCAGAGGGACTCAGGGTGGCTTGTTGCGTCCTCTTGGCTGTTTCTCAGGCAGTTGTCCATTACTGCTAGAGATGGTTCTGCCATTCCAGTGGGCTTCTTCTTCTTGCAAGGTTAGTTTCATCCCAAAACCTGTATCATATAACTTTAATCCCTGTGCTGCTGGTTGCTGATTTAACCATTACAAAATGATGCACAGGGCTCGACGTTAAGGCTAGCCCTGTAGCCCCGGGCTAGTTATTGAATGTCAGGGCTAGTAAATTCTACCTGTGAGTAGCCCTGAGGGACTAGATAGAATTAGAATATCAGCGCTTAAAAATTATGAAGCCCACCTTTGGCTTTGCATACCTGGATGATAATTTACCTCAATTTACCACAATACACTGTATTCTTTTCATGTTATCAACAGAGGCTATGATATCAACAGAGGTCACTGTTTGAGAAGTTGTCATCAATATCAGGGCTAGCAAAAATATTTCAGGGCTAGTAAAAGTTTCGGTAACTAGCCCTGCTGGGCTTATGAAGTTTTTTCTTAATGTTGAGCCCTGATGCAAAAAAACCCTGAAAAATGACTGAACACCTGGCACATGGGTACTCATATGAGAGAACTCAGTAAGAGGTTTCCGATTAATACCAACATGACAGGGTTTAGGTGTTTTTCAAAAATCTTGAATACTTTGTTGATATTTTTGGTAAGAAAGTATCTTTTGGTGTAATTTGTAACCCAATCACTTACTCGGTAAATATTTTAGAAAAAGATTTATTCATAATTCTCAGGCCAACATTTTAGGGTACTCTTTGCTTGAATGGGTTAACCCTTGTGTGTTCCAAGCACCCGTTTGTCTAATACATATGTCTACAAATACCATAAAATCCACAGTGAGTTGTAAGAAACATTTGATTAAGATTTGTATTACCTTCTTTGAGAAATAAAACGTTGTTTGTGAGGAAAAGATTTGTTCTTTACCCCCCAAAAGATTAAAAATTCTGCCTAGAAGTGTATGCCTGTCTGATAAAGAGTATTCGGGAAACTGTCTGTCCAAAAGACAGCCTTGATGGGTAATGGGTAAGTCACTGGATTGATTATTTATCTTTTTGGGGTCAAAAGAAGCTAGTATCAGGAAGTTTAGACTAAATCATAAAGTTCCTGCTAGTATGTAGTTGTAGAGTTAAGCATTTGCCTAGGGCTAGCAACCCAGTTGAGGGAAACCTTTTAAGGATAACAAACACTTTATCATTTTCATCATAAATGTGCCACCAACAATTAAGGGTGTTGAACTTTAGCACACTTATGCATGGGTAAAATGTATTTTTATTACCAATATGTGCTAACATTTTAGGGCTATGATGCCACTTTTCCTTTCACTTAGAAACACCATTGTTTGTAGCTGTAACAAATTCTCACATGATATAATTTATTGTAAAATTGTATAGATGCTCAGATGTAGCATTATTCGGTGCTAATTTTTTAGTCCACACGTCTGTGTTTCTGACTTTTTGTTTGTTTGCTCCAAAACAAATGGTTATGTGTGTCTATCCATTCTGGATTATATACATACATGCAGTCATCAGGGTTTGCAGTTATCTACGGCATAGATCTCTGGGGGGCTAAAACAAAACTATATCTTGCTTAATTGGTAGACCATTGCAATTCAAGGTATATAATGGACTAAATAGAGACAAGCATTTTTAGACAGACTTGTAGCTAGTTGTGGGGCAACTATGAGGGGAAGTCTGCTGGCTCATGCCGCAGTAACTCTATATCATACACAGGACATGAGGGGTGTATCTTACAGATCTCAGTCAGTGCTCTTAACCCATTTACACTCACAGCAGCCAGAAGCAGCATGCCAATTCTGGCTTAGGCCTAAAAAAGTTGTTTGTTCCCTGTAACCCTACCCTAACAAATTTTTATTCATAAATATCCCTACCCTAAAGTTCTTTCTGCCCTCCCAACTCCCAATCAATGTAAAACATGCATAAAACACACATTTTTTACCAAACAACCAGGATGCGGCGAATAGCCCAAGAGTTACGTTTTGCACATGTTGGTGCGCAGTATCTCTGTTATTTAAAAGATACGAGAGCCCTCATTGGTCTTTGTCTCCTAGTGACGTCACACTGAGACCCCATGGGATAGCCAGGTCTTCACTATAGAACATATAGTAATTGGTCTCTCCCTACGTATCCATTCTTTTATTCATCTAAGATTCTGGTGAATTCTCTCAGGCAAAAGCATAGTTCGAAAAATATTTGAAGGAGAAATGTTAATCATAACAGTGCCTGCAAGGCTTTGTCAAATATTTTGTAAAACCATTCTTGATTCTCAAGTTATTGTCAAAAATATCATAGGTCCTGACTACAATTTCTAGAGACCTGTTCATGCCTGCGCATATTGACAAGTGTTGCCTAGACCTAGACCAATTTTACTTTGAAAATACTCTAGAATTCAATACTATTTTGCATGATATTTAGCTAGGATTTGATCAACATTTTCTCATAAAGTATTCTCCCAAAAGTATTGTGGTTCAGAGGATATCACTAAAATAGCAGGCACCAACATAATTTTCAGAATTAACTTGCCATGCTGGGCAAGAAGTTAATGATTTTGATTTGCCCGACATAATTTTTGACATGCCGGAAATAAGTTATAACACATGCCCGAAAGGCATGTATTGTGCATCATGGATTTAAGCATTTGAAACCCATTTTCTTTATAGTTTTGTTGTATTGTTTGCACATTTCTGGGTATTTTGGCCATTTGCTATAGGAAAATGTGTTTAGTCTTCAGAAAATCTGCTTGCCCATTCGGGGAAGTGAAAACTAAAATGTACTTGCCCGAAAGCCCTTTTTTTTAAAAATCCACCTGCCAGGGCAAGCGGGCTAGTACTTATGTCGGTGCCTGCAAAATAGTCAGGTCATATATAAAGGTTGCTACAGGCATAACCCTTATGTTACTGGGGGCTAATGGTGGTTATACCCACAGTATACCTGGTCCCAGGGGATAGGTTCTCCCATATGGGGGTCTAGCATGACAAGGGCTAACACTCAGAACAGCCAACACAGGCCTGACAATTTTGGAGATATTTCACTTACAAACACATTTTTGGGAAAACATTTGAAGGAGAAATGTTTATCAGAAGCCACACAATAACTCTCGTCCAAATATTTTGCAAAGTTACGCATGATTTCCAAGTTATTTTCAAAAGTATGAGAGTAGCAGACGATACTTTCTAGAGGGATTGTGAATGGGTTAGTATGTTAGCAGCATGGTAGCCAGGCTACTGCTGGCTGGCCAGCTAACAGCAGGGGAGCTAGGTAGGAGATCTGGTATTGTCAAAATGAGTGAGTGCCAAGACCTCACCCAACAGACCTCCCACTCAGCGCAAGATTACCAAGGGATTAAAATAATTTTAACACTTGCAATGCTGAGGCTACTTTCATACAAAGCACAAGGGCAAGATTACCAAGTGATAATTTTAAAATAATTTTAACCCTTCCAATGCTGAGGCTACTTTTGTCCAGAGCACATTGACAAGGATGCAAAGATTCCGGAAAAACATCTAAACCCTGTCATCTTGGTATTCATTGGATAGCTCTCACTAAATACTCTCAGGTGCCAGGGTTTCAGTTATTTTCCAGGTTTTATGCACCATTTTGTATTGGCTGAATTGGCCATCAGCAGCATAAGGGTTAGAGACACTTGCAGGGTCCAGATAACCACTAGCCCCATAGCGCAAGGCTACAATAAATTGTGGGGCAAAATGATATTTGCCTTTGTAGTCCTGCTGGCTATATGAAAAGTGATGTTTTAACCTCACGGTCCCAGAAATATCAAGAATATATATATATATATATATATATATATATATATATATATATATATATATATATATATATATATATATATATATATATATATATATATTTATAAAGGGTTTGCCACCCTTATTTTAAGGGTGGCTCAGACATGTAAGAAGTTCTCTAGCTTTTTTGTATTTGCAGACGACCCAGATAGCATGAACGATGATATGAAATGAATATGAAACTCATCAATGTAATCTCTCCAAATAATTGGGCGACAGACTAAAAAAGGGAGAAATGAATGACGGTTTTCGGTGGTTGCCCCAGTTTATAGAGGAATCGAACCCCTACTCGCCCCGGCCTGGGATTGAACTCTGGACCCCATGCCTCCCAGCACTCAGGCCAGCAATATTGCCACTGTACCATTTAGTCTGGAATATCAAGAATATGATCAGTTGAAGAACACACATCCGGTGTCCTTTAGAAGTTCCAAAATGAAATATAACAATGAAAATACAGTTAACAACTTCAAACTTGTTTTTGGTAAGGACTTCAGTGGGACTAAAGGATCTAGCTAAGTTAGGGCTATGACATCTTAGATGGGGCTACAGCGATTTGAGAGCCTATAGTCCTGCGGTCTTTTGGAGTTTTTACACGAGGCCTGACCCCTGCACTCACAAAAGAGGTTATCTGAAGACAAGTTTCACTAACCTAGGGCTCAAAAAACAATAGAATAAGCTGGATGTGTAGCCCAGGACTTGCCTGGGTTTGTGTGAGGTTCCCTTAACCCTTTTGATGCTGGTGGCTAATTGCCAATTACAAAATGATGCAAAAACGCTGAAAAATGACTCAAACCTTGGCATAGGGGTACTCATCTGAGAGTACTCAGTGAGGGCTATCCAATGAATACCAACATGACAGGGTTTAGATGGTTTACAAAAATCTTTGCATCCTTGTGCTTCAGACGAATGTAGCCTTAGCATAGGGAAGATTATACTCAAGGGCTCAAAATTATCTGTAGTTCTCTGAAGTGTTTTAATTATCCCAAAGCAGTAAACATGGCAAAATAGCAAAAATGTTTCCCAGCTTGGTATTAGCCAGAACTTAAAAACTGGGTGTCCAGAATTGACAATTGTAAACTTTTGGGGCTTCATATTTTCCAAAGGAGACCACAATATACTCAGATTACAGCCATAAATATGCATTTGCTCATTGAAATAAGGCATAATACTATGTCATGGTTATTGTATCAAAGTAAAAATATTTCAATTATATGTTTAAAATTGACATTTTCAATTGGCATTGGGATTTTTGAGGGGGTGGGTGTCCAAATGGTGCCCAGAAGTCTTGCTGGCTAAGGCTATGTTTCCCGGGGTGCTAGATTCATGTCTATTACTTATCACCTTATGTTCTGTGGAGGGCCTATTTATACTACTCCCCATATGACCACATGTTGAGACAGGATTCTGATGTAAGCTTCATAGCCTCTAACATTTACTTTTATCATGGGTTACACGCAAGCTGACTGCAATGAAATGCACCTAAATAAATTAACCCTCATGCTGCTAGTGGCTGATTTTCCAATACAAAATTATGCAAAAAGCGTGAAAATGACTGAAACCCTGGCATATGGCTTTTGAGTACTTAGTCAGAGAGCTAAGAACTACCAACATGACAGGGTTTAGATGGTTTTCAAAAATCTTTACATTCTTTTGTTTTGGACGAAAGTAGCCTTAGACCTTCATTTTGATATATGGCAAGTTGGGCACGTAACCGCTCAAAATTCAAGTTGTTCCCCTAAAACTCTTATTGGTCAATTTTGTCTCTGGGAACCAAAAGCAATGCAGCAGTTGTCAGGGTAGGTTCAATTCAGCAATTGTAGCAGGACAAGGGCTGATATACTTTAAAAATGAGTATATAAGACAACTACATTGTAAATAACACTTAAAGGCTGATTTGTTGTGTATTATTTTCAGGATGGTGTCCAGATTGACCAGGCTGATAAGAACGGGAAGACCCCCCTCATGCTGGCTGTGGGCAGGAAACACGAGGATGTCATTGCTTACCTGAAGAAATTAGCACAGACCAAAAACAGTATGCTTCCAAAGATAGATGTCTGGTAGGTATCGCCATAGTCTTAGCCTGCAGGGGGTCTGGGTGTCTTTTGGATATTCAAACCCCCAATAATCCACCCTCAGGACACCCTAATCTTTTGGGAAATAATTTCGTAAAATTTCAATTTCAAGCATAACTGAAGGATTTCCACCTCAATAGAATTCCCATGACATTGTATAATGATAATATGCCTGATTTTAATGAGTAAGTAGTAACCTCAGCATATTGTTGTCTCCCTTGAATATATGATGCCCAAAACTTTTACAATTGTCAATTTTGGACAACCAGTTTCTGAATCCTGGCTAAGACTCTGAGTAGCGCTGGAAACCTATCAAAGCCTACAGCAGCCAAAAGCAGCCTGTCAGACATTTATAGGAAATCTTTCAGTCTAATGCAAAGTTATTGTCAAAAGTATTATGGATCCTGAAGATATTTTGTAGGGGAACTTTTAAGTGTTAATGGGTTAATTTCTCTAAGATACCTAACCTTTATTACCACTTACTTGTTTTGGACTGTTGCATTCTGAATCTGAAGACACAATCATATCAATATATTCACGCCTGTAACACCCAAAAACATCCCACCTATTTGATGATACCTTATCTATTTGAATAGAGCTTTTTCTTTTCTAAAATATTTGAAGAAAAATTGTTGGTAGAAATCCAACTAACAATTTGCTTTATTCCAAAGTTCTTACCAAAAGTATTGGTCCACATGCCTTAAAATCAAAATCCAGCTAATAACTTACTTTTCAAATTGTTTGTGAATTTATGCTTTATTCCGAAGTTATTTCCAAAAGTAAAATTCCACATGCCTCAAAGTTGAAATCCAGCTAATATTTTTTTCTAATCGTTTGTGAATTAATGTTTTTTTTCAAAGTTATTACCAAAAGTCCATATGCTGTGAGGTCAATAAACCTATCAGCTTGAATGAGTTAAATACACAGATTTCAGGCCCTAGAAACCACCAAAATAGTTCTACATGTACTTCTTTTCAGGACAAAAAAATTGAGATGAATAGCTTTAAATATGTATGATTCTTAATTGGAGTCACATGCCCCAGAAAATTTCCTGATTGCATTATCTTAATTCTCTACTCTGTATTCCTAATGGAATTCTTGATTCTGGATTGTTCTTAAGCTCACTGCCAGTGTGGAATACTTACAGATTACGAATAGCAAGTTTGCAGCCAATACGACATGCCATATGAGCTATTTTGGACAATACAACTAATTATCATGTCATGAATAAATCTGGTATGTTTGACTTTGTGTAATGTGGAAATCGCAAAAATATCATTTGAGATTTAGTATTTTGGCATGGTCAACTATCTGTTCTGTTTTTTCCAGTTACAAATTGGGATTCTTTTGATGAACAACCATTTCTGTTTATTTATTGCAAAAAAACACACTTTGATATGTTGTCCCAATAATTGTACTTGGCGGCTTAACTCTTGTTCAGGAGTCATTCAATTTATTATTTAATGAATGCTTTCTATAGTGGTGGGAGTTGATTTTTCCCAACGTGATATTTCCCCATATTATCACTAATGGATCATGGTATGAAAGACCAACCTGATTGTCTTTCATTTTCCCTTTTTGTCACAGTTGAGTAAGAGATTCATCACTTAACACTGCCTTGTGCATACAATTAACCCTTCCATATGGTAAAGCTACTTTTGTCAAAAGTACAAGGATGCAAATATTTTTGAAAATCATTTAAACCCTTTCTTGTTGGTATTCATTAGAAAGCTCTCCCTGAGTACTCTCAGATGAGTACCCATTTGCAAGGGTTTCAATCATTTTTGGTTGAATTAGCCACCAGAAGCATAAGGGTTAAGGATGAGCCACGTATCGCACCTAATTCCTGTATCTGCTTTCAGGTCTGTCATATTTGGTCCCCCTGGGAATTCTAAAGGACCCCTCCTCTTCTTCGTAGTGAACCTTCTATGTTGGGGCTACCCCATGTATGTAATAAAGGTAAGGTCAAATCAGTGCTCTTTTTGCAGTTTTATTCCGTAATGGGGGGGGGGGGGGGGGCAATTTGAGGGAGATTGGATAAAGTTTTTAGGACCTCCAAACGTTGATTTATATGACATTACAGTTAACTATATTTATTTAAAAGATATGACTATGTATACTTTGTTCCATAAAGCATTTTGTTTGCTTTAATATGGAGAATTTAGCAATTCAGCAGGACAAGGGGGAATTAGTAACACACAGTGAACTGTCACAGAAGTAGACAATATATATTCATGTTTTATCCTATGAAGACTACATTCTCAATGTTACATTTCAGTGTCTTTCCACCACTTGGTACGACTTGGAGGTTCTTCACATCTTCTTCATCCTAGTTAATGTCATAATGTGGTTCGCCCTCTACAGAGCCAAGTCATCAGATCCAGGATTTATCCCTAAAAACTCCCCAGAATATGACCAGGCCATTAAACAGGTATGTGTATCATGCTTATATTAGCTTGGATGTCTAAGTTATTAGGTAGTGTCTGTTTCATGTTGATTGGTGTAGCATGCAGCAGCCAAAAATTCCCTAATATTTTGAAGTTATCTCTCAAAAAGGCAACACAAAAATAGTTGGAGGAGAAATGTTAATCAGATCCAAGCCTACAACTCTCCTTCAAATGTTTATGTGACTTTGATCTGTTTTCCTAAGTTATTTTGAAAAGTATCATAGCTCCAGACGACTATTTTCATTGAGCCCTCTAAGCGTGAATAGGTAAACTCATTTATGTCTGTAGTGCCAAATCTGTTTTGATGATATATTTCTGACAATTTTTTTTTTAACATTTGAAAAAGAAAATTAATGTTGATCAGAAAATTGCTGAGTTTCTGCAAATATTTTTCCTGTTTATACTTCAAAATAACCAATGTGAAGGAAATCCCCAGATATGAATGGGTTAATATAATTCATTAATTCTGAACAGAAAATGTGAAGGAAAATGTGAGGGAAATACCCAGATATGAATGGGTTAAAATGATTCATTAATTCAGAACGGAAAATATGAATTCGGTTATTTTTTTTTATACGAATATAGATATATTAGAAGATCAACATAGGTTGTACTTTTGATCCCCCCAAAAATAATGCTATGAATTCATTTGAAATCAGAAATTTTAGATTTGTCAAAGGTTTTACATAGTAAATCTGACACAGCAGCACTAACTAGTCATTAAGTACTACATGCTTCCAATTCTTAACAAGTGTTATTTCTTTTAATATGCTCAATAAAATTATGTAGTTCTCTCATGTATTCTGTACCTTGACCTTTCTGGTCCATATGAACAATTGTGACAATAAAAAATGCTTTCAAATTCTAAAAAGTGTTATTTCTGAATGTACTCTCACTCTTTGGCTTGCAGGTTGCCCACTTTGATGAATGGAAGCAGGGCAAGAACCCCCTGAGTCGCCTGTGTCACACGTGTCGTACCGTCAAACCCCTACGCTCCAAGCACTGTCGAGTCTGTAATCGCTGTATCAAGTTCATGGACCATCACTGCCCATATATCTACAACTGTGTGGGTTACAAAAACAGGTACGTTTCTTAGAGAAAAAATGCATAAACAATAATTACCGTAATTTCGCGTGTATAAGACACACTTTTTTACACTAAATTTTACAATCAAATAGGGGGTGCGTCTTATACACAAAGCTAGAAATCTAGGGTGTTTTACATCGAGTTACCAGGCCACTCGGAGATCGCCAATTACAATTATAATGCGGCAGCCAAGACAATGCCCATCGATGTTTGCCTCGTCATTGATGAATTGTAATTACCGAACCACTCTCCGCTGGAATTTACTGATTACAATCCATGTGACATGCCTAGGACAATGGGTAGTGAGTACCGACACAGGGTGATACGCATTGATGTCACGGTGATGTCACATTTCACTCATCTCAATATGCGTTTTACTGGGTTTCTAGCGTTATTCATGAGGAGTTGATATCCTACAATAATTCCCAAAAGGGGGTGCGCACTATACACAAAGCTAAGGTCTATACATCATTTTAAAGGCCTGGACAAGGGGTGCGTCTTATATACGGGTGCGTCTTATACACGCGAAATTACGGTAACCAATTCTGCCTGTAGTAGTGCCCAAACCCACCTGACTATTTTGGTGATATCTCTTGCAAAAACATTTTTCATAAATATTGTGAAGAATAATTATGATGATCAGATTCCAACTCGCAACTCTCCTATAAATATTTGGTGTTTCTAAGATTAACTACAAAATTATTTTTAGTATTAATGGTACAGATGACACTTGTCAATGAGATATCTAGCCTTGAATGGGTGAACTCTTCTTTATCCCTTTACTTCAAAGTGGACTATATGAAATTTATGTGATATGTATTTAAGACCCTCAGAGATGGTGAGTGTATTCAGATTTACAAAGAATTCCTGCTAGATTTCTGCTTTAATTTCTAATCATAAATCTGATGTGTATAATTGTGTATTACTTGTCTCAGCCTGTGTTTCCTGCCTACCCCACGCAAACCTCCCTAAATTTATACTTGCTTTGCTATAATGCCAAATGCAAATGTCTGATGTTATCTATTCTTGAATTATTGCTGAATGTCATAGACATCTGTGATACATCATTTTTTCGCAATATTGAACGCACAGTAATGAACTCTGGTGAGAAGAGATTTGATTTGTATTAAATGATGTCAGTGGAGTCCAATGATATATCATAATATTGAATTAATCCATTCCCTTGAGATTTATAAACTTGGGAGAAATAAACTATCAATTTCTATTGTATTTATTCATTACTATAGATATTGACTTCTTTCTGTTAGATTTTTAAACTCATGCACCTTTTAAATGTTATGCTATTGTTTTTCTCTCTTTTTTGTCTCAGGGTGTGGTTTTTAACCTTCATATTTACGGTGGCTGTGAACTGTGTCATCACCCTCTACCTAGCCTACACTATGCTGCAGCTACTGGGCTGGGACTGGAGTATAGTATTAGGATTCCTACAGGCGGGATTCTTCACCATCATCTCATCAGTTCTCACAGTACTCACGGTAAGTCGGGCCCTGCATATACAAAAAAAGCTGAACCACCTTTATAAAAAAAAGGAGTGGCGAACCCTTTAAAAAAAAAGTCAGGCTCTGAACATAGCATAGAAAGGGTCACAAGAAGTCAGGGCCTTAGCATATACACCAATACATGACATAAAGTCCAGAAAGACTCACAGCGAATTAGGGCCAGAACATACTTACACATTCATGGCAGAGTCTAGTATAGTATTAGGATTCCTACAGGCGGGATTCTTCACCATCATCTCATCAGTTCTCACAGTATTCACGGTAAGCTGGCCCTGAACGTAGCATAGAAAGGTTCACAGGAAGCCAGGGCCTGAACGTATACATCCATACATGACATAAAGTCCAGAAAGACTCGTTAGAGCCAGACCATACATACACATTCACGGCAGAGTCTAGTATAGGATATAGTATTAGGATTCCCACTTCCGTACTTACAGTATTCATGGTAAGTAAGGACCAGAATTTACGCTGATGTTCACAGGGTTGTCCAACTATATATATCTGGAGCGTAGGCTATCATATCTTTCGCATAGGAGTAGAACATAGAACTATATATCAATCCATCAATTTTTGGGCACAGTCTATCTGGGGCACAGCAGCTGTTGATGACCAATGAGCGAAAATTGGTTAAAATGTCACTCAGCAATATTGTCCCCTATAAAACTCTTATCAGTTGAGAGGATGTAAATTAGTGTATTGTTCATTTTATGTTTATAACAACTGATAACCTGTTGTTGTTTTTTTCAGTTATTCAGTGCAGCAATCAACCTCACCACTAATGAGAGAATGAACTTCAGGCGCTACGATTACTTAAAGGACGGAAAAGGCAAATTCTACAACCCCTATAATCGAGGACTGTTCACAAACCTGAAGGAATTCTTCCATCTGAAGAAACCCCTAGAGGAGGATGAGGCGGAGTTCCTCCATGTGGTGTGAACAGATCTCCTGACCTTTGACCTATTCATGCCTGGAGATCTCCTTGACAACAATCCATCGTCTGGACCTATGATACTTCTGAAAATAATTTGGAAATTAATCATAAATTCTCACATTATTTCAAGGAGAAATATATCTGGTTGTGATCAACATTTTTCTCTCAAATACTTCTGAAAAAATGCTTGGGTACTTAAATACTGCCAAAAATAGTCAGTTGGGAATATTTTAGGCACCACAGGCATGAATGGGTTAAAAAGTTGTGTAGATTTTTCCAGTGGACCAAGTGCATAAATAAGAGAGGGCCCAGAGAGTCTTTACAAACTTTTGGTAATAAAATTGTATAAGTAAATAGGTTTAATTGGACCGGTTAGTTTAATATTAATACTTTTATGGACTGCATGCCTGGTACCCAATATATACACATAGGGTTTTGTGATTAACCCTTCCAATGCTGAGGCTACTTTCGTCCGAAGTACAATGACGCAAAGATTTATGAAAACCATCTAAACCCTGTCTTGTGGGTACTTATTGGAAAGTTCTCGCTGAGTACTCTCAGATGAGTACCCATTTGCCAGGGTTTCAGTCATTTTTCAGGTTTTTTCGCATCTCTTTGCATTGGTCAAATCAATTCCCAGCAGCATTAGGGTTAAGACATTATTGAACAAACTCGTGTATTGTCTTCTACAATTAATCTATTATTTATCACCATTGTGAGGTTGCTGCTGAATTCATTTGATAAAAGTATTGATGACCTGATGACACAAATTAAAGATGCCTGCAAAGAATTGGATGATAGATCAATTTTGGAAGACACAGATGGTCAAAATCATTTTATTTTCCTTAATATTTTTATAATTTATCATCAATGTGAGGTTGCTTGGGGATTTAGGTATGAAAGTATTAATGACCTAATGACATAAATCAAACATGCAAAGAGTTGAATGATCAAGCAATATCTGGAGACAAATGATCAAAATTATTTTATTTCCAACTAGAGATAATTTACCATAATTGTGAGGTAGCTTTGAGATTCATGGGAATAAATGAAAGCATTGATGACCTAATGACATTAATTAAACATATACGCAAAGAGTTGGATAAGAAGGCAATACCTTTTGATATGTTTGATTAAGCTCATTATATTGTTTACATTAGGCTAATTATGTATCTGAACTTTGAGGTTACTTGGGATTCACATGATGAAAGGGTCAATTAACAGTCGAAGGTAGCATCCTGGCTAAAGTTCTTAACCCTATCAATGCTAAGGCTACTTTTGTCCAAACCATGCAAAGATTTTCAAAAACCCTATCATGTTGGTATTCATTGGAAAGCTCTCACTGAGTACTCTCAGATGAGTACCCATGTGCCAGTGTTTCGGTATTTAAAAAAAAAGTTCATCATTTTTTATTCAGAAAATTAGCAACTAGCAGCATAAGGGTTAATCCATGGGAAGCTGAGTGTATTTTGGATTTATATTGATTTTTTTGCTCATTTGCATATCACATCCTGTATGGCATTCATGAGTTAGCAGTGTCAGAAATCATTTCATTATTGTTCATGCATAAACAAGCATATATTATTGTTTTCTTAGTTTGAATTATCATGAAAGAGGCTCATCCAAACACTTATAATGTGCAGATTGTGTCATAGGCTGGGTCACGATTTGAATCATTTCATTGTTCACAAAGGCATTGATTTTCGCAATATAGAGTTCTCTGAGAGCTCTACTGCTGAATATGGAGGGGGAATGTTTGGAGAAAGATGCGACAAAATATTCAAATGGAAGATGTTTCTGTAGATGGGTCTTCCTGATATTATCATTCCTAGGGGATGTGCAGTCATTAGGAGGTGAGGAAAACTCCCAATTTTATACATCTTTGTGTAATGAGAAACCATACTTGATTAACCATTAAATGAGGTAATTCAAGTCATACTTAACCTGAACAAATTCAGAATATTGTCCTGATGCAAGAAGTATCATGAATGTATAAATTGTCAAGAATGTAAACCAAATGTGTTAATTTCATGTCGTATATAACATGAACAAATCAAGAATGGTGATGCAAGGAGTATCACAAATGTATGAAATTATCAAGAATGTAAACCAAATGTGGTTATTTCAAGCCGTATTTAACCTGAACAAACCAAGAATGCTTTCCTGATGCAAGAAGTATCATGAATGTATGAAATTATCAAAAAAGTCAACTAAGTGTGGTAATTTCAAGTCGTATATAACATGAACAAATCAAGAATATTGTCCTTATGCAACAAGTATCATGAATGTATAAAATTATCAAGAATGTAAACTAAATGTGGTAATTTCAAGTCATATTTAACCTGAATAAATCAAGAACATTGTCCTGATGTAAGAAGTTTGAAGAATGTATAAAATTGATCATGAAGATTGTATATATTTATAACTTATTGATCTTGTGTTGTGCCTTACTGATAAGAAATCCTTGCTATGTTATAGCTGCAATGAACTGATATTATAGGTGCCATTTCCTACAGCAGCATTTTACTTACAAGTCAGCAGTAAATTATATCAAATGCATGTCACTTTCCTCTTGATCAAGTTATTTGCATGGTGTGCTGTGTATATTGACAGGCTGCCATAAGATCATATAGCATTGGGAAAAGGCACCATATCCTTATTCTGTACCCTTACAAAAAAGCCTCCTATTAACCCTTGGTCTACATTGGTAGACCCGTGGCAGAAATGTGTTGATGTTTCAATTTCCAAGTTTTAACCATCGGTCAATTGTAGATCCATGGCAGACCTGTGTTTGACCCTTACCACCATTCTACTACTAGAGTAATGGCAGAAATGGGTTGATGTTTCAATTTACATGTCCTGACCACAGGTCAGTGGTAGATCTGTGGCAGATCATTTGTGGTTAGTTATGTGTAGTTATGGCCTAGGTGATGTGGTTAAAAATGTGGTAATTACATGGTAGACCCTTAGTTATAAATCAGTAACTAAGCACACTTGTGCCGCCGAACAACCTAGTTATTTGCCACAAAATATGTGGCACAAAATGTCATGAGAATACTATTCAGACAAAAATATCCGGCGATTTCCTTGATATTAACATTTTAAAAGATTTCCACACCAACAAGAATGGGTGTCTTGACATGTTCTTTGAGGGTAGGAGTATCCAAATGATGCCCTGACACCCTGCTGGCTTGTACCCCTTTGTCAACAGCTGTAGGTTCTTCACGTAGCATAACCAAACCACAAGTAACAGAGCAAAACCAAATGATAGAAGAGATTAGATTATTCATTCTCCTTTTGGGATTAGCAAGGTCAACCTTGGTTGTGAATTTATAGTCACTAAGATGTTTTTGCGTATTATTTTTCTACTTGATATGGTGTAAGGAGATCAAAGTGAAATTATTCTATTTTTAAATAAATGTTTGCTGCTATTTACAAGTTGAAGTTGCAGTAAAAAGGTTCTAAGTTGTCATTAATCCTTCAGTTAGATATATGCTGTGAGGATCCTAGATATCTTCCTCACTTTTCCCGTTAAAGATTTCTTAAATGAACTGAATGTGTGGCATTTAATATTTCTTTGATACCTGCCTCATAATAGTGTCAACCACAAACTACCATGGTAAATAAGTAGCAGTATTGGTCATTTTATTATAACACCGATAATGAACCAATCAACAGTGATTACCTCATTTCAAGAGTGGTGATAAGTAAGCTCCGGCACTATGGTAATCACATCACATACATGTATCTGCTAAACACATCACAGCACCGTTAACCCTTCCAATGCTAAGGCTACTGTCGTCCAATGCACAAGAACTCAAAGAAAACTATCTAAATCCTGTCATGTTGGTACTCAGTGGATAGCTCTCGCTAAGTCCTCTCCTATGAGTACCCATTTGCCAGGGTTTCAGTCATTTTTTCAGCTTTTTTGCATCATTTTGTATTGACCAAATTAGCCGCCAGCAGCATAAGGATTAAGCAAATCAATATAGATAATCAAAGTCCAATAGTGGCAATTGTCCAACTTAATTTCCAATTTCTTCAAATATCATTCTGACAGTGTTAAAAGTAACTTGTGATAAAACTGTGGTGATCTCCATACAACTATGGTTACGTATTTTACAATAGTATTAAGCACATTGCAGACAGGTATGAGACAGCATTATTACTGAAACACCTGAATGACCCTCATAGAATGGGATGACCATTCCTTTATTTTCTACATATTAAGTTCTTGCCCAGGAACAAAAATATTTTTATGACCTTTCGTGTTTTCATTGGAAATGTGGAGATGAATGCAATGGAACAGAATGCATTTTATGAAAAACTATTTTAATAATCATTTAGCATGTGACAACAACTTCTTGCCTATAAAAGCTAATTGCTGTTATTTAGATTGTTCATAGAATAAAGTATTCATTTCGGTTGATAGTTCAGATTTTCATATTTGACTATATTATATTCTGCGAAGAAGATAGGTTTAAAAGTAAAGTCCCCTTCCACAGTAGTCTGATTACTCCTAATTAACTATGGAGACAAGGTTCAAAATATTTATCATGTTTAAAAATACCTGCCACTTTGTTTCTTAGGGACACTGAATGTGTAAAATCATTGTGATATGCATATATATATATATATATATATATATATATATATATATATATATATATATATATATATATATATATATATATATATTTATGTATAGTTTATTTTGAATAATACATCCTATACTTTTCTAAAATGAACAGATTCATTTTGAATGAGTAAAATTATTTTGATATATATTGCAAAAGGAGGCCATCATGAGCAAAAATGTGTAAACTGCTTGTTTTTCTTTAAGATGAAATGCATCCTATAATTTTCCAAGATGAACAGTCTCTTAAATTTTTCGTGTGAAAATGTAATTTCAGCCATTTACCAGAATACCTGTAATTGAAGCTTTCAGAAAGATTACTTTGATATGTAATATGTTCTGTGGCGAGAGGTACTTTCATTGGACCATCTCTCTTACTGAATGTCTATGAGAATGCTGTTAAAGGATCATGGGACATAATATCACTTATAGGGTTATGGAAATGAATTTTTTATACAAAGAATAAAATATGAGATTGATTTGTCATTCCTGATCTATACTAGAGATAGAAGTAATTCATTGTAGTGTTGTAGTGGTGTAAGAACTCATGTTTCAAACTACCTATCCATACATGTAGTTGATTCCAGGTAGCATGTCTAAAAATAGATTCAACATGTATCATCACGTTTGACAGTGTAATGTTGAATGATAGTGTAATATTGAATGATATTGTCCTAATGGACTGTTTTGTACAGGGAAAATACTTAGCATGTAAATTATCAATTCCATGTTCTGTTATGCTAAAACAGTTCAAAGTTTTTCGAAATTTTAGGCTCTCAACAAGCCAGTTTTAGGGTTCACGGTATGAGTTACCTACAAATAAATGTTCGTTTGTACCTAGCCCCATGAATTCCCAAGGCACTTAGTTGCCCAAACATCTTTAAAAAGATTTACCAAAAAGAATTTAGGGAAGAAAATAGAATCCATGTATATATATTTTTATTTCAAAAGTCAAAACAGAACAAATATCTATGAGACATTTCAACAGATTTGTTTTACAGAAGGAAATGATTTTAGTGTAGTGATATATTATATAAACAATTATAAACTATATTTCTGATCTCAGCAGGTTTTTGCCTCTGGATATAATTGATATATAGTATTTCTAGTTTATGGGAAAATCAAAGAATTTTATGTAAAAACTACAAATATATATATATTGAATAAAAATCCATTACTTTGAAACTATTTGCACTTGTTATAAATATTTTTCATTTTAATATTAGTGTCTATTCAAACAAGAACATTTTCATATTCCAAACAGTTCCACTTCCTTATTCAACGCCAAGCCACTCATTGAAACTCATTGCAAAGTTGTATTTTAGTATGAATAAAGTTAATTGTCCTATCTAGGTAAACTTTGATTTGTGTTGGTGGGTAGCAGGGATGTGTATATGAGGGATCATCAATTACCTCTTTTCTAAAGTTATCCTGTTTATATGTCCTTGTTGGGTAGAAACCATTCTTTCTTAATTGCTATGAAATAAGGATAAGCTTGGCACTTTAGAGAAAATTGCAATACCTCTGAGCCAGTTAAACAGGTACTCATGCTAACGGAGTGCAGACAGGACTTAAATGTGTTTCCTTACTTCTTCTTATAAAGATCCTATTACGTAGTCTTCAAATGCATCAGAAAAGGATGGCCCAAATTCATGAGTGTGTTTCCCACAAACAAATGGTGCTTGTAACTACATGATGAAATGCTTTGAGCCAGGTGCTCAGCTTTAGTCAGGAATGGTCCAGTGATTCAAAATGGCAGCTCCCAAGAAGTTGGGGAGGTAGCTCTGAGCTAGACTGGTTATTGCAATTCCCTTTTCAACAGGTTCTGGGGTGGATTTGTAAGTGGGGCAATTACGATATAACAATACAATTAAGGCCCACATTAACCCCATGGTGGCTTTGCCCCTTAATGCACATCCTATAACTAGGATTTTCATGTGTTTTCATGTTTCAAAATGGTACATGTGTTGGTGCCCGAAACAGTGGAATGGTATACAACTCTAATTGTGAGCCTGAATTTAAAATGACTAACTAACCCAAGCTGGCCTAAAATATCTAGAAATACACACAAGTCAAAAACAACATGTCATTTTCAATTTCAAATCGGTTTATTGAAATAAAATCTTAATTTATACACAGTATGATGCCAAACTGGTATCAGAATGGTCCTTGGGTAGCACATAGTACAGCTGATTAACTTTCCTGTGCTTGGTCTTAGGTGTAAAACTGCCACAGTTTTCAGGATGATCTGTACACTATAACAACCATGGCAGCAACCAAAACAGTGTGTTCTGGTTTATAGTAAATGTCTGAGGAATTTCCTAGTGGTAGGTGTTGGTGTTATTAATGCTCGTTCTCGTAATCAGCTGGGTTCTTCCTGGACAGTCTGATGCTCTCCTTCTCTCCGTAGTCGTAGACCAGGTACATCATGATGAAAGCTGCAAAGAAAGGAAGATGACATGGTCAACACATGCTGACAATAGACAGATAGTAAATATCTAAGCCTTGGAACAGCCTCTTTTAGAGGCCAAGAAAACTTCAATATTATATATGCACTGATAAATCAGATATCTAGAATGAGTTTTCCACTTGTTTGATCCAGCTTCATAAATGGACATAACACCAGCCTACCTTTAACTGTATACAGCTTTAATTTACATTGCTAAAGATTTTGCTTTACAGCCCTGGGTTTTCACAGGGTATTTGTGCTACTTTAAATTCGCACATTCAAGCACTCAAACCAAGTACATGCACAAAGCAGGATATTCATTTCAAGGATGTTATTTTGTTGCTGTTATGGGGAGCATAAAAATTAAATGCCAGTAAAAAATACCAGTTATACAGTTATCTGCAGGCAATACACATACTTGTAGCATGTAGTGATGTCATTGATATGAGATTTTATCGATTCGATTAATCGCTATATTTTTCGATACGATTCGATTCGATTCACCGTAACGTGCTCGTTGGGCTTAATTAATTACCTAGTAATTGCTCAAAATAAAGAACATTCTTGCCTTTTTAATTCATTCATCAAAGATCAAATTAATTAATAAATTCTGTAATTATGCATTCATCAATTATTATAATCTATCATGATTTATTTTATTCTATTTTTATTTCATTTGAATACATTTATTACTGAATCTAATTTGTTTATCATTTTACTTTATATTTGATTTATTCTTTTATACCTATTACAATTCATTCTACTTTGAATTGAATTCGTTTTGTGACTGTTATTTGTATTAATTTCATCTAGAGCCACATTGTATGTCTATTACGTTTGCTCATTTGAGACACGAACGTTTGAAACGTTCTTATCTCGAATACTACGCACTTGATGAGCAGTACGTTTAGCGAACGTTTCAAACATTTGTTGTTCTGAACGTACTGCGATTTCTATGTGCGCAGTAAAATAAAATGGCGCCTGTTTGTTTTGGTGAGCGAACCGATCTACCGCTCATGATTTTGCATGTACTTACGGCTAAGAGCCGTAGTACAACGTAAAACATAACCATAAAAGGTAACGGCCGTTGGTATGTTGAGGCTGAGTGATCGCTCATGATTTTTGGCTGTAGAACTTAACCCCCAAATATAGCGGCATTTGGGGTTAAATTTTGTCGATTCTGCCGCATCGATACGGTTGCCTTATCGATGCGACTATCGACAGGGTCATACCTAGCGGTGCATCGACTTGGCGACTATCGATGACATCCCTAGTAGCATGAACTCTAATCTCCTTATTAGCAGCATATAAATTACTCAAATAAACATATGAAAAAGTGAGCTGCATTAAGAAATAGGATCACCTTGAAATAAGTTGTTGTAAAAGAGCATTGCTAGCAGCAGCCCCCCAACACTGAAACCTGAACTTACTCCTAGCTTCAAAACACAACTACAGTATGATTTTTGATGCTCATGCGATCAAAAGAAAAAGATATACGTACGAGGCACTACACGGAACACCTGGCCAGTGAATCTTCTCCACATGTTGGGAACGCCCTTTGAGATAGCTCCGGCAAACGCCCTCTGCTCGAACGGTGAAAGAGAGTAGGTGACCATGCCACTGATCTTAATCAAGTTTCCGAAGTGCTTCCCCATGGTTATGCCTAAAAGAGAGGTAAACAAAATCCAATCAAAATTAGATATATACAGAATGATATGATTAAATGCCATGATTAAGCTATCAAAAGTTGAAGGCCACAAATATGTGTTAAATTGTTAATCATACAAAGCAAAGTCTTAGATATAGTATCCTGAAACCAAGTGTCAAAATGAACAACATCATCAACACCTGCCACTTTTTCAAAGGAGACAATATAGTAAGATAAAAAAAAGAAATACATATAGGCACATTTACTATGTGCGCATGTGCATAAGCAGGCGGAAATTCTCCATGATTCTCATGATCAATATTTGTTCGCTTCAACTTCAAAATTGTGGCAAACAGGCATCTTATAACCAATTTGAATAAAAATAAAGTCATGAATTCAGGATTATATAAATAAACAAAGTTTGATATAAACTTGACTGGTGTTGGGGGGTGTTTCAAACTATTATGAATGAGCTCCCAGTTTTCTTGGCACAAATACTTCTTTTAAATGCTGGGACCTCTAACGTTGGTGGAAGGCTAAAAGATAACATATAGATAAGATTGGCCATGCACCAGAGTTAGATTTGCTCGAACTATATCTGTGCTTCAGCTTGCTATATTTAACTATATATTGTAGGTATTAAGGCGGCCTCAGCTTATGCAACAAACACCTACATCTCGGCTTAAAATCTGCACCAATGCTCAGTGGCCGGTCTTAATGGCTATTATAGCGAGTTTTTAGTGATAAAAAAAATAAAACAACTGTGAAAATGACACAAAAATTATGTTTTCTAATGGTTGCTGAGCCTGGATTTAGTCCCGGCTCAGGGCAGTGAGCCTGGACTTGGTCCCGGCTCACTGCTGTGAACCGGGACCACTTTAAAGCCACAGAAAAAGCTTCTCACTGAACATAGTGTGTTTTCCAAACCTGGGTATTTTCATAGCAATGTGCTATACCAGATTAAGATCATATTATCACTTTATGTGCCTGCCATAATAGTAAAATCTGAGTGAGGCAGTGTAGCAAGTGGATTAAAGTTAACCCCCGTCGACCCTTTTTGTGAAATCGATGTCAACTCCATCGTCCCTTGTAGGACAGCGTCTATGCTTTCGTCGACCCTTGTAGGACAGCGTCTATGCTTTCGTCGACCGCTGTAGGACAGCGTCTATGCTTCTGTCGACGCATACAGGCAAGGGTCGAGGACCATCGACCACGTCTCAGATGGGTCGATGGCCATCATAGACGCTTGTCAGTCATGGGTCTATGACTCTAGCTCATCGACCATAAGCGTCGATGAGTGAAAGTAAACCCCCACCGACGCTTGCATGCATGTGTCTACGTAGTCAACGACCCTTGTCCGTCAACGGTCTAGCAGGAAACTTGCTGCCATCGACCCTTGTTGGTCAAGGGTCGTTGTAATTTGAAAACCTCAAACAAGAAATCTCTCTCACCTCGACCCATGTTGGACATGGGTCGATGCACTTTACTAGAACAGGAAGTTGAGTGTCACCATGTAGGCAGATGTCTGTAATGAATATTCTGTCATAGCCAGACATTTATCCAATGTTCTGTTCTCCATATGGATTTTAGATTTTTCTTCCAGCTCTTTCTTTCTGACTTGCTTATTCATTTATTCTCTACACATTTCTTTTTTTCTCTCCCGTATTGTGTATTTATTTTTGCATCCTCTCTCTCAGTCTTTGAAGTTTACTTCTTTGTCTAACCTAGTCATTTGCTACAGAGCCATCAGGTAAGGTTATTTGTCGTTCAAACCACTAACCTGGGATGCCACCAGGGGGGTCAATATATTTTATCAAACATAACATGGGTTTAAAAATAATGCATGTTTCTTGCCCCTGCCCTTGATATGGTGGTGGGAAAGGGGGATGATCAAAAGCAGTGATGGGATCTTATTCTAACGAACGAGATTGCTGTCACACACACCGAAGGTCTGTTCAATATTTTTTTCTTGTCAAAAAACTTAGTTGTTTTTAAGGCAGGTTTTAATCCCCGTTAAAATGATTAACTACAGAAGAATTCAAATAACGTATTGTGTTACTGCTCAATCCTACAGACATTTGCCTGATCATACACACCTTTTGTTTTGGGATGTATTTTATGTACATATTTTAGTTCAAAAATGTTTTTCCAGTGTATTTTCTATGCTCTGTTTGCCTTGTGCCCATAGACCCATGTGCGCAATGGGTCTATGAGGCTGACAAAGTTCATAGACCCATGTCCAACATGGGTCTATGAGGCTCCCTTAGTACATAGACCCATGTGCGCAAACGGTCTATGAGCCATAGACCCTTGCAGGCATGGGTCTATGAAACGAAGGGGTTTACTTTCCCACTTTTGCGGCAGTGTATCACTGTATCAGTGTATGATGATGTTGCCATAGTAGTACAGGGTCATTCCGTGGTAGCGTGCATTGTGTCGGATACGACAATTACACACTTCAAATTTATATTTCTCAGAGGAAAACAGGTATATTGATGACTTAACTTTATAATAATGTCTATAAAGGACTTGTCAAACATGTGCTATTGTTTCATAATTTTTTTCTCACAAAAAATGTAATTTTTGAGGAAAATAAAATTGTGTCGGATACGACGAGCTTGCGACGCAGGTTTTCTCAACTTTGGACAAATACCAAAATCTCTGTTCTGTTCATGGGAGTTACACTACAAGACATACATGTCTAGGTATCATCTCAAAAGGGTTTTGAACATAAGTCATGAACAATTTTCTTAAAAAAGATTTCGTTTGGCAGTTTTGTGAGAGGAATCTAAAAAAAGGTTGTTGTGTCGGATACGACTAGCTAGGCTGTGTCGGATACGACACTTTTGTCCACTACCTTAAATCAATATAAAAACAATTATTTTGTCATCAGATCAATATCAGAACTGAAACAAACCAAGGATGTACTATGTTGAAAAGTTTGACTTGCATGAAATACATATATCAGTCTAGTAGGGAGCATTTTTAGATCATTTTGGAACATGTTACACATGACACTACCCAAAATATATCATTTTTTCTGATTTTTAACATTGTACAATTGCTCCAAGTAAACAATTTATTAAAACTCACAATAATTAGATACTTTGTATTCCTGGCCATACAGACATCTTGCATATTTGAAAAATTGCATTGAAATATTAAGAAATATAACATTTAAGTAAGAAGTGCGAGGGTATACCTGTTACTGATTTCTCACTTGCTCAATTACTGAGCATGTGATGTTATTCAGCCTAACCTCTTCAATCAGATTCCTGCAATGTTTCAATGTTTTTCATGACAAAGTAAACATGTAATTGTCAGTACCATATATTTAAATAATTACCATTACATTTCAGTTGATGTGCAAATTTTCATGCTCTATAGTTATTTGTCATTCCCAGAGACATACCTCATGCTGATTCAGTTTGCTGTCTGTACTTACCTGAATTTATGCTACCCTGACATTAAGATTGAAAGAATCAGATTTATTACCTAAAGGTAAATACCCTGAATAACTTAAAAGCCATTCCATTATATCAATAACTATATCAATTATAACAAATGTTAAAGCCAAATAGAAGCAGGTTTGGCTTCCGTCTAGCAGGGCTGACCAAGCTATTGCCAAATTTTGCGACAGGAGTTCAGAATTTGGCAACAGTAATTATTTTCAGTTATTACATCCTCACTAAGAGTAACTAATACTTTTCCTAGCATTCTGAGCATATAACATCAGCTTCCTCCTATACTCAAGCTAGTACCTGTGGGGCTCCAGTTAAAACAGGATGAGGATGTTGACTAGAATACACATGCTTGGTGACAGTGTCCACCAGGGACCAGTAGATACCCTGGTGTCACCGTGGTGGGATATTCAGTATGTCTGGAAGGATAGCAAGATCCAAGAAAGGAAATAGAAACTTTCCATACGACTGCATTAGTTCGTAACAAGTGGATCAGGTGGACGTTATCATACATGTATAAATCTCAATATTTATAGTTGTGTTCTTCAACAAACGTTTTCTCAAATGGGTGTAAACAGGAACATTTAATAAACGTTCCTGGTGTAAATGAGCTGTTCAGCTAATTCACTTAAACATTTTGACTTAGTGCTTTTTTCTACATTTCACTGTATCAATTAAAACCTTTTTTTTCATTGGAACAGAGAGGTGGATCAACTCAGACTAGAATCAAATCCTCATGGCTGTGGTAGAGTGAATCCCATTCTACTGTCCTATTTGCCTAGATTATCAAGGATCAATCGCACTTGGCATGCACCAGATAATCAGACAAAGGGTAACCAATTCAAATGGGAATTGATAGACAAACAATGTAAATTGGAATTGAGAAATTGAGCCTGTTTCATCCCCATGGTATTGACCATGTACTTTTCAAAATGTATTTGGACTTTGGATTTGAAAATAGGTTCATCTTGAATGTTAATAGGTTGGGTAAACTCAAGATAGGGTGTCGTATCCGACACATTTGTCGTATCCGACACAAATGAAAAACACCTTTTTTCCCCAAATTTTAAGCAGACCTTAAACATTATATTCTGGTTTCTAATAGGGCTAGGGATAATTGAGACTTTCATGAAATGGCATTTTTTTTGATGCAGTACTTTTGGAGAAAAATAAACTTTTTAATGTTTTTTTGTGTCGGATACGACAGCCAGTATTTGGACAAAAGGTTATTTTTACCCAATATATTTTTTTCTTCAAAATTCATTACCATTTATTCAAACTAACTTAATTTCATGTGTCCAACCCAAAATGTAACATTTATCATGTTTCAGAATGTTTTTATTGAAGAAAAACCAATGTCGTATCCAACACACATCCACCACACACTTTCCCATTTTTCTCAATTAAACTATCAATAAAGTTCACTAAACACATGTTTTTTTCATATCTAAGTCAAAAATCCAAAACTTCAGAATGTCTAGTTTTAGAATACATATGTATTGAATGTGTACATTATGATTTAATTTTTCACATCCATGTCGCAATTAGTGCGGAATGACCCTACACCCAGACTCGCATATACGATAGGGTATATGTATAGGACAGGAGGACAGGGGAGGGTACAGACCGGATGCAGGAGGCATTCAAGACAAAAGTATGGGGGGAGAGGGAACAGACACTGACACAAGGCCCGGGGGTGACGAGTGGCCTGGGTGGTAGAGGGTGGTCTCCGTAGGTCCTCCTTTGGGAGTTGACCCCGCGGGAAAAATGCGGTTGCGGATCACAAACAAACAAACAAACAAAACAAACAAATGACAGACTTATTGGGACCAACAATTAATCTCATAAAACATAAGCAGGGCAGATCAGTATCGGTCGAACAGGCATCATCCGGCAGGCCAGCGGACCAAACGTGTGTAATTCCAAAAAGTCAACAGCGAGCAAGGTCATGATTATGAAACTAGTTTTTAACTTTCAATTATTTTTTCCAGAGCAAACACCTGGCACAACTTTTCAGTTAACATATTGATATTTCATGTAAATCTATGACTTTCAAAATATCATACATTCGCTGTGGTAACCCTCTATTAAATGCAAATGCGACTTCTAAAGGCAGGTAACAGTAAGAGTAAGAAACTAGAAAGTGTGACCTCCAACTCATTTACAACGAATAGCATCTACCTTAACTTTTAAAAGAAAGATTTTGATTAATGTGATTGGAGAAAGGGTTTATCTACGTTATCCCCTGAATAATGTCATAATTAAGAAAATATATTCATCTTGATATGCTCACAGAACGCACCTTTTTACGCTGTCACCGTTCAAAAGTTCCAGCAGCCTCAGTTACAAAATGGCGATGAAAGATTGCGAGACAGCGAATTGTGATAATGTCGACGACCTAACGTCACTGCATAGGATTGCTTGGAAGTGAGGCGCATGCCGCATTGTAGCTTTTCCAGAAAACTATGATGGAAGAACCGCGGAAACCGCAGCAGCGTTTTATCAAAATTTAGTTTCATACCAGAGACTTTATTTTATAAAGAGCATGATGATGCATTATAATATAGTGAATGATATCAGAGATATACACAACCTAGTTTTTTCTAGAACCATGTAAGTCTTTAAGGTCTTACTACACTTTTAGAAATCTCAGTTTAATTTTCCTGAAACTTTGCATGAGGAAACATAGCACATTGATCTTCAAATTAACTTAAAATCTTGGCGTCATTAACTTGAAAAATTAATGCACTTTATGTCACAAACATCTCATTCTCAAAATTGGTTTCTTTCCTTGCTGAATTTATCCCTTCAGAGGTACTGACACTACCTGAAATACTGTTCTGCCTTGTTGAAATTATTTTTCTGCTGCTAAATAGGAATTATTGGGCAAAATCAAGGAATTCGAGAAACAAGTTTTTAACCCAAAATTGGTATAAGTCAGAACTGCCTAGTTTAATTTTCACAAATTTTTGTCTAAAATATCTACACAATGCTCTTAATAAGATGACATAAAGAAAATGACAGGTCATTACGTTAGTTTTCGAACCACAGATGGTCAAAGTTTGTGAAATAGGACTTATTGGGGGTAAATTTTCATGAAAATTTTAGAAAAGAGTTACTCAATTGTTACCATATATGCCCATCCTTTTATAAGAAGGTTATACACATGAATTATCACAAATATCTGAAAATGTGTCAAAACATCAAATTCAATGAATATGAAAATCACTGTAGCCCAAAACAAAAAAACTCTTAGGATACTATTTATAATAGGCACATATAACCATAATTGGTACATACTCAATAAAAATCAATTTCCTTTCAATTTTTCAAGTGGTGTCAGTTAAATTGTAATAAATTATTTTAGTTTGTCCAATACCCAATAGGTGTCATCGGTATAGAGTATCGTAAGACCTTAACAAGTGAAACATGTATAGTATAGTGGGATTGAGCAATTCATGATCTAGAGAAAGCCAAAGTTCTAAATTATTCAGAGAACTTTTCTCTCAGATTCATTTGATTCTCAAGTCACTGGATCCAGGTTCTTTACTTAAAATAGTATCTTGATAACAGGAAGTAACGGAGTACACTTACTAACATACCTGTCAACATTCAACTATCCAAAATCAGGAGATTTCACGCGGTTCACTTTAGGGACCTCTGTCGCGTCATTTTTGTTTAGTTCCAATCCTGGCCGCCAGGGGTCATGTAAGTAGTTTAGCTTAGGAGTGAGCTTTACATTTCACAAGAGTAGGCAAATTGATAACCATACACATATGTTGATGAAATAACTTTTTTTGTAGCAGATCACACTTGCAGCCGCATGATGATATACTGGAAAAACACACCAAGATAGTGTTTGAATTGAAAGTATCCTAACAACACTTACATTATCCAAGATCAAATACTTCCAATTAGTAAGGGATTAGCTATGAATACCTACTGATAGGAATCTATTACTACACTTAGTAATTAGGTCACGTTAGATACACTTGATAGAAGGCAGCAGACTGACCAACTTGCTGAGAAAAAGATGGAGGATTTTTCAAAGTCAGCAAAACCAGTAGCTAATCAGTAGATGTCTTCAAATCAGGTGCTCAATATGTAGACAGCAATTTTGGGGTCTGAAATCAGTAGAGTACTGCTCAAATCAGTAGAGTTGACAGGTATGTACTAATAAGTCCAACACTCTATTCCCAAGAGTACTTCCTAACTAAACCAAACGTTGCAATTTCATCTAAGTGATTAGAACAACCTGATGTTATAGCAATTCGGAAACTATTAATAGTCTCTACCCAACAACACAAATTATAAAGTCAGAAATGTGTTTTACTCCAGATCCCTGAATCGTTCAATGACACCATGCGCTATATATGTTTTGCGTTTTGATGATTTATGTGCTTCTAGAAAATTGTGATCACTTATTGAAAACCAGGTAGGAAAATTAGTTGGAAAGAGGAAGCTATCTTTTGACCACTGGTAAAACAGCAGGTGCTCAGGCTATGCGACAAGCCTGGTCAGGATAACTTCCCCTGTATGATTTTCTCAGGCCTGTTACTTACGCGAGTAAGCCATAACTGAGGAGTGCTGTAGAGGACATATTTGGGGGAGGTATCATTTGAAAGGTGACACCTATAAGCTTATTTTGAACATTAATCTTTTGATGGAGTATTTGCCCTTTAACTTGAAAGTTATGCTTCTGATGGAGGTGGGTGTCTATGTGCTTTGCACCTTTGTATCACAGACCAGTGCTGCTAAGTGGTCTTGAATTACCTCAAAGGGGAACTTGGGGAACAGCAAATAATAATTTGAAAATCATGAACATAGCTCAACATCTGTAATACGCAGAGAGGCCATTGAGCCCCACATAGAGATAATTCTAAAATTGTAATCAGAGAATAGCAGCGGGGGGGGGGGGGGGGGGGGGGGGGGGGGGGGAGGCTGCCTAACTGGTGTATAAGATAGGCACTGTGGCTCTGGCCAGAAGGTAGATATTTCACTGCTCTGAAGCACATTCCAGATGTTTAGGTATGCTAATCCTATGACTTTGAACCAAGAGTGGCTGAGGGTGATGGATGGAATGGACATAGTTCTAGGTAGATGTGGTTGATGAATTTGATAGTCAAGATGTGGAAACTGAGGGCTGCTGCTTCCTTTCAAAGCCAAACATCTACCACGGATATCCCTAGTATATTTCTTATTATAATTATCCTTTGTGTATCCCTTTTCTTTGATTGGGGCTGTTACTTTCTTTTGTTATTACCCAACTTCAAGGGATATAACATATTAGACACAACCTTTAATTGTAAGGATGCAGCTAGTCGTCAGACAACCAATAACATCCTAAACAGTATATTCTCAATTATATGGGTAAAGAATATAATGACCATGATTAGGTATTCATGATGTTTGATTATCATAAAATCTACATCAAATGTTCCTGGATCAAAAGGCCCATCACCACTGGCATGCAGGTGTGCAGTTAGTGTTGCATAAGTTAGTACCTCAGATCAGAATAATAAGGAATACGCATATCAAAGCAAATAAGTCATTAAGAAAGGTTAGCGAAGAGTTAATGAAAAAATTAATTGACTTTATCTTTAATAAAAGGAAGAGTCACTTGCAATTTGAAATAATTTGATTTCAACCTGCCTCTTTATTAAAGTACTGCTAGAAAGTGTACTTCTTTTCTGTGAAAATGAAGTCATAAATGGCAATAACCTTTGTAACTTGTCAACTTTGTAGGAATATATACTTAGGCCTACCCTTCTCATGCTGGCTTGGATTAAACATTTAAGGCATATACCTGTGCTTATATTAGTAAAGTAACTGAATGAAACTATTAAAGTTGTACCACCATTACCCTGTCTTTTTGTCAAGCCAATTGCTGCACATGAATTTATCATTTTCCTGTTTGATTCAAGTTTTTTTATGCAACGTTTGCAGAGAGCACTTGTCAGGATCACTGCAGTCTATGATGCGCAGGAAGTGAGCAATGGCTCTCAGGCTAGTTGAGTCACAGCTGATAGCAATTGAAAAACATGACTGCTGCCAGGGATTGGGAAAGCTGATGGCAATACACAGAGAAAATAAAGGATAGCATCCAGTTCTTGAAGTTTATAACTTTCATCTTGGATGAAGAAAAGAGTTTGTGTTTGGTCATCTAAGCTGATATGTATGTGAGCCCATTAATATTTTAAAAGACAGTTATTTGAAGAAATTCAAAACATATCATGTCATATATAAAATGACTTCCCACGGCACAACTTCTCATTGCAGAGCTGCAGATATTGCTTGTTTCATTGTTTTCTCAGACTGAATAGTTCAGAGCAGGAAAGTTACCGTAAGTCTACTATTAAGTTGCATGTATTCGCGCAGTTGAATTTAGTTTCGTACTTTTACAATTTCTTAAATTTGGCATTGGTATGCATTCGTAGATGCTCATCTGAGAAATCAATCCTAGTTTTTAAATCATAGTCTCTTCTGTATGATATATCATCGTCTGTTAGGAACTGGAACTCAAATAAAAAATAAATTGTGCTGAAGTGAAGGGCGAACAAGGTCAAGGGCGAAGTAATTTTTGTCAACATGACATCTCAATGTCTTGATGCGTCCATGAAATAACTATTTTGTGATGTACTGAGGCGCATTAGAAGACTTCAACATGAGGAGCCGCAGTAACTCTGGTGTTAGATTGGATTTCTATCAAAGGGTGGTCAACAAAACAATCTTAAGGCACCAGGTTTGTGATTTCTTTACCATTTTTTGGCTGGTTTCAGCTGGTATTCAATGGAATTCTATACTATATCCATACGCTAGCCTAGAATTCTAGGCTGCCATTATGGCAATGCCATATATATTTTCTGTCATGTTTTTTTCTGTTACCAGACACCAAATAGTATAGGTGGCCAGTGGTCAATTTAGTTTACACTTCTCTCACTAGGGGAAAAGAGCATTCAGTTTGAGATAGGAGGACCAGGTAGTGCCATCTATGATCTATCTAACCATACATGTGTTTTGAATTTTTGGGTGTTGGATATAGGGATTAAGATCTGCCGCTGAGCCTTGGTGCAGATTTATAGCCGAGACGTAGTTGTTTGTTGCAAAAGCTGAGGCCGCCAAGGCCGAAGCTTTGCAACAAACACCCATGGCGAGGCTATAAATCTGCACCAATGCTCAGTGGCGGGTCTTAAGGTGGCCGTAAACGTTTCGTCCTCAGGGAAGGCCTGTTTTGAGATATATCTTTTATGTTAATGAACCGGGTCTTACCCTCCATATGAAAAAAACTCCATACCTCTACCCCACTCCAAACTCCATGAATTGTGAAATTTGTTTGTGTGACAGCTGAGAATCAGAGAGCATGCTGCAATGTTTTGGTCATGTGACTAATTAGCTGATAAGCCCCTCCCACCTGCCAAGTGAAGATGAGGCAGGAAATGGAATGGCATCACAGATAATGATGTTTTGATTAATTCAAAAATAGTGTATTGGGGGTTAGTCTTAATCAAAATGTGGCTCCGGCTGTCTGAGAAAAACAGGAAACATACCAGTTTTTGGGCAACAGGTAATACAATGTGTGTATTTGATGGGAAAACTTGGGCTTTGCATGCTGAGTAATTCCTTCTCATACCTCCATCTTGAACAGACACTCCATGCTCTTTGTGTAATTAACAATACTAAAATGGGACAATCACACCCATATAAGTACAATTACATCCATATAATTCAGCTATCAACTAATTGAAGCCTGGATTGTATTTTTCACAACAATGTTGTCAGTCAGTTAGAGAAACAAAAACGATTGGAATTACAGGTGAACAATTGGGTTAGGTGATTGATTAGCACTGTGGCTTCAGTTCTGTGGAAATAGATACAGGTATCTGTGTTGTGTCCATTGGACATAATCCCCTCAGGTCTCCGCTCAGTGTGTAGTGTCACACATAATCCCCTCAAGGGTTTTGGGAGTTGAGAGGAAGTACCAAACAATTGGACTTACTGCTCTCTGGGTAGAACAGGTCATTTGCCCTGAGCACTTCAAGCAGTAAAGACACAGGAATATATTGGATGGGATCTTAAGGAAAGTGCCCATTCTTCTGTAAACTATCTTGGATCATAAGTTGCTCATCTAAGAAACTATGCAGCTATCTGATTCAGGATTATTCAACTTGGATCACTGGATTGTCTCTAGAGTAGAAGCAGATACAGCAAAATAGGTTTGTAAAATGATTTTACTTCATGACTCCATAGCATTAAGTTATTCTCAATAGCAGCACCCACATAAACAGATAGATTGATTTACTCAGGTACCAAGTGGAATATTGAAAGAGGTACATATCCCCTTCAACGAATAAGGCCCAAAAATATGAACAAAAACAAGCCACTTTGTTAGAAAACTATGCTTGTGATAGCTTCAAAGTATTAAGCTTTTGGCCCTGCAAAATGCTTATTTTAGATAAATGATAAAGTATTTCAAGCTTTTATTTGCAAAATTAGTAAACTTGCAGTCAAATAGGCTGCTAGCATAACAAACTAGATAGCCGAAAATTGATTTTGATGGCACAGTTCTTTGAATGATTAAGAAATCTAGAACTATGATGGATTACATTAGCATGCAAACAAGATTCCAGGGTGAGGTCACATGATGCCCATATATGGAAGGGACTCAACATTAGCATACCAACTATTTTGACAGGCTACAGGCAGTAGCAGAAATGTGCTTATTTATACTTATTTTTGAGGTAATTCAGAAGAAAAAAATGTTGACAGTTGTGAAATACAATGGAAGGTTACTTTATCTTTCCACTTGGACTAAAATAAACACATTAAAGTAGTAGCAAGTTATTGCACAGTTACAATTATTGTGTAAAACGCAAAACTGCCATTTTCTCAGCTTTGATTTCTATAGTTTTACTCTCACGGCTGACGTGAATTTAGACACAAATCTTAATCAATTATCTTCAAACTTTGTATATAGATTCTAAAACATGTTCTCTACAAATCTAGACGGGGATATTGAAATATCTTATCTGGTTAATTTTTTATAGTGAGTCAAAAATCAAGAAACCAAAAAAGCATTTTTTCCCTAAAATGTTGTTAGATAAATGGCCATAAAAAAAGTTAGGGGCCATATTTTACAAAACCCTTGTCTAGATTTGTAGAGACAACGGTTTTTTTCAATGTTTTAAAAAATCAGGATATTATCTTAGATCCTGCTCTTAGATTTGCGTCAGCCGTGACATATATACTGAAAATTGTTTAGTCAAAGTTTTGACCCAAATTTCTTCAAAATGTTTGGAGCACATACAATCTATCCATATCCTATGTATTCCTTAGAATCTTAGCTTTCTAAAAATATATAGTTTGCTAGGGGTTTAGTGTACAAATAATGAGAAATCAGCCATTATTTGAGGGAAAGTCTGCTCTCCACCGGAAACGTTTACAGCCACCTTAATGGCTATTATAGCGTGTTTGAGTGATAAAAAATTCAAACAAAAATCATGTTTTCTAGTGGATGCTAAGCCTGGATTTGGTCCCGGCTTTCGAGCCTCATTCTGGATTTGGTCCCGGCTCCCTGCTGTGAACCGGGATCACTTTAAAGCCACAGAAACAGCTTCTCACTGTACATAGTGTGTTTTCCAAGCCTAGGTATTTTCATAGCAGTGCGCTATAATATAGGGATCAAGTTAGCGGTGGAGAGCCGGGTGGCGAATTAAGCTGAGGGCCTGCTGACAACCCGTCCGAGGCGCTTACGCTGAGGACGGGTTGTCAGCAGGTCCGAAGCTTAACTATCCACAAGGCTCTCCATCACTAACTTAATCACTATTATAACATGATGAAAGAAATACACTTTTTTAATCACATTAACTTGATTGCATCACTAAAATCACTGTCTAACTCTTTAAAATAGTTTTAAAACTCTGAGGTGGAGCGCAAAATTCCAAAATCTCAACCCGGTCCTAGGACCGGGTTCGCAACCCAGATCAGTCTGCAGCATTGTAGTCAATAATGAGCAGCTTTTTCTATGCAAGAATGCTATAATGTCCGTCAACACTCTATACTGACCATGATCTTTAAATCGGTCATTCTATAATTGCGGGACATTTTACGTCATTTTACACTCAACTGTGTTTCATAAATATTAAAACATTTTTCTTTTTTTTCAAGAATGTTTACCTTTATTAGATCATTGCTTTACATAATACAGGTTATTTCTATGATAATTTTGGGAACTAGTCATCCATTCAAGCTCAAACATGTTTGACATCTGCCTTTCCCACTTGTCGCAATGTACATGCGGGAAACAATGAAGCTAAAAAAGGATTATAACTTGACTTTTGGAATTGATTTTTTTAGAGCAAAATGAGTTAAATGTCATGCTATGATTACCTTTGAATTCTCAAAAATAAATAATTTCACCTAAATATGAGAAAAAAGTGCTTTTTAGGCGTGTCGCTAAGTTCTGTGTCCACTCTGTTACCATACACTATTTCAACATAAATAACTAGCTTCTCCCTATTTTAGTGTCACATATGATTAATAGAGGGTAGCTCCATGCATTTCTGACTGACATGGCTGACCTACATTTAGCAGACAACTTCATTTGGTCATTTATGAAAGAAATCTTAGTGAGAACCCTTATGGTACCCATTTGAGTGTCCACTCTGTTACTTGAATATATATAGAATTACTAGAATGTGAAATTTAAAAAGATTGCCTATAGAAAACTTGTAAAATGGAGATTCAAGCTGAGTCATGCTACATGCAAAAAGTGAAGGGTGACAAAACTTATGACCTACTTTTTTAGAAATCTGTCCACCCTGTTACTGTCCACTCTGTTACTAAAATAGTAACAGGGTGGACTGAGCCGGGAAACAGAGTGGGCAATCTCAAACTTAAATCAAGGATTCCATGAAAAAAGTTACAATAACAGTAAAACAAGAGATGAGAGGAACTATTGGAGATCTCCTTGATGAATGCCATTCCAAACTAGGGCGGTTCAAACCCCATTATTACAACATCAGACATCAGTATAAGTTTTAGTGACTTTGAAACGGAACATGATGTCAAATGAGTGTCTCATGCACATTGATTTCTCTGAAAATTATGTGTGTAAAATGCAGAATGAAGTTCTAAGTGCACACTTTGGTGCCTCCAAGACACAGATCAGCCTTCATACAGGTGTTTACTATGTAGGGCATGATGGTGAAGCCAACACATTTTGCACTATTTCTGAAAGCCTTCAGCATGGTCCTGCTGCAATATGGGCTCATCTTGACACTGTGCTTAATCTAATCCAAAACAAGCATCCATAAATTGATACCATCCACTATTTTAGTGATGGGCCATGTACCCAATATAAACAAAAAGCAAATGTCTTCCTGTTCACACACAGAGTCTCAAAGGGGTATGACATTTGGAACCTGGAACTTTTTTGAGAGTGGTCATAGGAAAGGAGTCCCTGATGGGGTGGGTGCCACCATTACGCGAATGTCTGACCGCATTGTTCACCAAGGAAGTGACTGCAAAGATGCCACTGATATGTATACAAACTTGAAAAGTGCCTACAGCAAAGTTCAACTCTACCTTGTACCAGCAGAGGTCATTGAAATTTCAACTCAAGCCATGTTGTCAATGGTTGACCTGAAGACTGTCCCAGTTGGTATTCAAATTATGATATTGTAGCAGAAGATATTTCATCTCCAGAGACACTTACAGGTCGAAACTACCAATTAGATCCAACAATAATTGCAGAGGTTGAAAGTGCACTTTAGATTGTGCAAATCTTTATCAGGCCAGACCAATTTGATTCATTACATGAAAAGAAAGTCTAGCCTAGTCAATGTTAAATAAGTCTTCGTAATGTTTTCCTTATATGTCTGTTACTGGGAGCATTTCCGTTTTTTCTGCTATTCAGTGACCTTTGGCCTGTATTGACCTGTTAGATTTAAGATGTTTAAGCCAGTTTCTTAGAGTAAGGTGTTTTATGCTAATGTTAGAAGCTTTCCACTCAGAAATGTCCACCCTCTTATGTAACAGAGTGGACGTAATATAACAGAGTGGACGTAACAGGGTGGACACCCTTTTTTCTTTGTTTGCCATTTTATTTCCCAAACAAACAGGCAAGATTGGTGGAAAGTTGGGAAATGTTCCATTTCAATCCTCCCATTAATATATTACAAAAGGACTTGCACTGGAAACTTGAAACAGTCCCATTGCCATCATATATGTGTTAAGACATTTCTTTTTCATGCCAACGGTTAACAAAGAAGAAGTTTTCAGCTTCTTGGAATACAAAAACTGTAAAAGCAAGCATATGTATCATTATGATTACATTCAGACATATATGTTGTGTTGCTCATATTCTTGAAACTCTTTCTGAAGTACCTGCAACATTTCATGATTTGTAAGTAACAGAGTGGACAGTATTTTGCCAAAGGTGATACAAAAACATATTTTTTTATCAAGAAATAATGATCAACAACCTGTACCAGCTATTTTTCCTTGACTGTAGGAATGTCAGTCACTGTATTTTTCAAATAAAAGTTTGTTAAATTTACATGATATTGTCATTTTCAATCTACCCCAAAATGTACCGCAATTATAGAATGACCGAAATGTCACTTATCTCATAGCCAGCTGGGTTATAAAGGCAAATATTGTTATAGCCCCACATACTTTTCTGTAGCCTCAGGTATGGGGATGGTAGTTAGCTGGAACCCTCCACATTTGTGATTTTCATTGCATCCTTTCGTTTTGCAGAATCCAGTGACAGGATTGCTCCCAGCCACAGACAACCACCCTCACGCGTGGACGCGTGATAATGTCTACTCTATACTGGCTGTCTGGGGTCTGGCGCTGGCCTACAGGAAAAACGCCGATCTGGATGAAGACAGAGCAAAGGCTTATGAGCTGGAACAGGTATGCAAATACATGGTGGCATAAATTAGCATACATTAACTTGTGATGCCAAAGTTTTAAAAAGTTCTGTTGTGTAAGCATTACATGGTGGCATAAATTAGCATACATTAACTCATGATGACGCCAACATTTTAAAAAGTTCTGTGGTGTATGCAATACATGGTGGCATAAATTAGCATACATTAACTTGTCATGCCTAAGTTTAAAAAAAAAGCTGTGGTGTATGCAATACATGGTGGCATAAATTAGCATACATTAACTCATGACGCCAAAGTTTTAGAAAGTTCTGTGGTTTATGCAATACATGGTGGCATAAATTAGCATACATCAACTCATGATGACAAAATTTTGATTTTGGGATACTTATTGCTGTATTTTCAGGGCGTTGTTAAGCTTATGAGGAGCTTGCTTAAATAGTGTACAAGCAAACACAGTCATAATTTCAGGTTTACTCATATCTATCGTATATGGTCAATAAAGATACATGTATACATTGCTGTATTTTCAGAGCGTTGTTAAGCTTATGAGGAGCTTGCTTCAGTGTATGATGCTACAGGTCGACAAGCTAGAGAAGTTCAAGCAAACACAGAACCCGCTAGACGCCCTTCACGCCAAGTACAGCGTAACCACGGGCCATGTGGTGGTCGGGGATAGCGAGTGGGGTCACCTACAGATCGATGCCACGTCCCTCTACCTTCTCATCCTGGCCGAGATGACTGCATCAGGTCAGTCAGTGCACATCAACCATCCTGATGCTGAGGTCACTTTCGTCATATGCTCAAAAAAAGCAAAAAATGATTTAAATCATCTTAACCCTGTCCTGTTCATATTCATTGGAAAGCTCTCAATGAGTTCTATTATATGAGTACCCATTTGCCATGTTTTCTCAGATTTTTGTTATCATTTCATATTGACCAATTTCGCAACCATCAACCAACGGTATGTACCCATTCATGCCTAGTGTCTTCAAAACCAGCCTTGGTATTTTGCTTACCGTAAATTCTGGGAAATTTAGACCATCCTAGGAATTTGGGCCACTATAATTATTTTGCAAAATAATTAATGGGAAATCTGGGTAACTCTCAATCTATTGCTAGTTGCCATTTCACAAAATATGGTTCTAGCTGTAAATCTTGCTTATACTGAATCAAGGTATTTTTAGAAAACATGGGCCACCCTTTAATTTTTGTTAAAAATTGTCACAAATTATTTTCTTGAGCAGAAATGTTTCAGCATTTTAGAACATTTTAGCTAGCTGAAATGGTGTAATATGTATTTGATCTACATCATTACCCTTATCTTATTATAGATTTTCTTTTTTACTTTTTCAGGTCTTCAAATTATCTTCACCCTAGATGAAGTTGCTTTCATTCAGAATTTAGTTTTCTACATCCAGTCGGCATACCGCATACCTGTAAGTTTTTTGTCAATCTTACCCTCAGAAAAATACTTTGTTCAAATAATAAGTACAAATACTATCACAAAGGTAATTACACACCTTTCTAATAAGGCCTAGAGAAAAATTGTTTGTTTCCTGTTACCCCTAAAAAAAAAAGCAAAGGTAGGCTGGTAAAAAAAAATTGATTATTCTTTTCTTCAAAAATGTTTGTTTTATGCATGTTTTATGTTGATTGGGATTGGGAGGGCCGAAAAAAAAGTAAAAAGAGTTAAACCTTGTTGTAGTAGGGTTACAGGACACAGAATCTTTTAGGGTTAATTGATATTAATGAAGTCCAATTTGGAATGGCAAGCAAAGGTTCCTCTGTTTCTAGTATAGACAGTTTAGGTACAAAGTGCAGTCAGCTGTGTTAAATATATTGGATATTATATAACTTACAGTAAATCACATACAATCAGTATCAAAATAATATTTTTTCATCAAAACCCAATACTACTGTACAGGCATGCATGTTAGTCTCTTAAGAGCACACATATGGCACATATCATGGTTGTTGTAATTGAAAGGTGATTATGACCTGAAACTAAAGACCTTATCTGCTTAGTGACTATTATCAAATGTATCAAAGTGAAGTGCTATTCATCCCAATCAAAGTAAAGGTACTTTGAATGTGTCATGATTGAACTTGACCTTTAACCTTTCTGTGTTATTTTTTATTGCATAGGACTACGGTATCTGGGAACGAGGTGATAAGACCAACCATGGTGTTCCTGAGCTCAATGCAAGCTCTATTGGCATGGCTAAGGTAAACAGTGATAATGATATAATATTTGATTGTATAAAATGGTAATTATGAATGATTATGAATTTGATTGTCTCTTTTAAAGTGTAGACCTCAAACAACTTGTTTCGCGGTGTATAACACAGACCTCAAATCTAACTCAAAATGTAACTGGCCCGTAGGACCAGTAACACCTAGGATCTACTGGTCCTGCAAAAGTTTTACTGGTCCTATACATTTTTCTTACATAATAAAAAAAACATTGCATAAAATTGAACGACAACATTTATTTTTATTCATTTTATCTTCATTTATTTCAAAAACATTTCGGGACATTCTTGAGGGGAAACCCAAAGACTTCTACAATCTTACTTGTCTAGGCTAGTTGGTATAACGTTTTTTTTACAGGCATTTAATTTTTTCGCTATTTTCACGCTCCCCATGATAGTGCCAAAATAACATCCTTCAAATAAACATCCTGCTTTGTATATGCTTTGTTTGAGTGCTTGAATGTGTAAATTTAAAGTATCCGCAAAAATTTAGGTGGTGACCCATATTTGGTGTAATGTTGATAGCGGACAGATCGAGGGTGGCAGAGATTCCCCACTAATTATTTTGTCAAATAATTATAGTGGCCCATATTCCTAGGGTGGGCGATATTTCTGAGAATTCATGGTAGCACAAATACCCTCCAGCAGGGCTGTAAAGCAAAATTCTTAGCACTTTATGAAATACTACAGTCAGGCCCCAATTATGTAAATGATTTGTATTATTTCCAGGCTGCCCTGGAGGCTATCACGGAGGTGGATTTGTTTGGTGCCAGAGGAGGTCCGGCATCCGTGATCCATGTCCTACCCGATGAAGCTATGCAGTGTCAGGCTATCTTACAGTCTATGCTACCCAGGGAGTCCAACTCAAAGGTAAGCCACACCCACTCACAAGGGCCTCCAAAGTTTACGGGTCCTGGAGCACAGACAATTTCTCCAGAAGCACAGCAATATTTGGTGGGCACTTTGCAAAAAATCAGTTTGAATATTTTCACCAGGCGGCACTACCATATCAGCTTTATAGCGTTAATGGAGACCTATATCAATCAATAGGTGGTATCAATAAATGCCTTAAATGGAGTTTTATAAGTACAATATATATTTAAAGATGCAAGCAAAAAAATAAATAGAATCATTTGGTCATGCTCCCCAAAATTTTCCTGAGTTAATCAGTGATTAAAGGGCTTGTCTTGTCACACATTTTGAAGCCTCTGTGACTTTTCAGGGTTTGGGTGCCCAAATGACACCCAGACACCCTGCTGGCTAAGATTATGCTGGGCATCATTGCAATAATTACATTCTTGTCTAAGAAGGATCACATTAAAAGAATATTGAAATATTTTTTTTTTTTTGTAAAATCACCCCTATATATTAGATTACATTATTTCTTTACATTTGCTTAAGAATCCTATCTATTTGTATGGGTCGTAAAGGTTCCTGTACTTATTGTTGATTTTGCGTTTGTTTTGTTGTTATTAGGAAGTGGATGCAGCCATTCTTGCTGTCATAAGTTATCCTGCCTTCGCTGTAGATGACCCGGAACTCATCCAGCTGACGAAGGAAACCATTGTAGAAAAACTGCAGGTGAGAATGATTAGTGTTTGACCCATTATTCATGTAATTGATTGACCAATCCAGTGTTGGGGCTACTTTCGTCCAAAGCACAAAGATGCAAAGACTTTCATAAACCATTTAAACCCTGTCATGTTTGTATTTATTAGATAGCTCTCGCTGAGTATTCTCAGATGGGTACCCATGTGCCCGTGTTTCAGTAACTTGTTAGGTTTTTGCATTATTTGGTAAGGGCCAGATTAGCCACCAGCAGCATAAGGGTTAATCAATTGCTATGGATAACTTGGGAATTAAACAAGCTCTCAAAGTATTTGTTGGGGAGTTGATAGTCGGTCTGGAGTTTCTCATTGAAATATTTCCATACAATATAGTAACAAGAAAGATATCACTTAAATAGTTGTAGCAATTGTCTGGTCAGCTTGAAATCTAGTGTGGGAGTGACCACACAAGTTTAATCACATGACTAATACAAAAATAACTTGAGCAACTCTTGGTAAAGGTTACAACTATAGCTGGGGCCACCGAGGCCCCTAACATTAAAAATCTAGAGGCCAATAGCAATCTCAGTGGCAAAAGTCCTTCAAGAGGCTTTAATGTTACCATGTAATGTGTTAACCTACAGACTATAGTGTGTATGACAGCAGATTTGTGATAGTGTGGCTTGGTTTTATCTTTCTCAGGGTAACTATGGCTGCAGTAGATTCCTGCGTGATGGTTACAAGACTCCACTTGAGGTAAGAAATAGTCACACAGACAATACAAAAAATTGGTCACAAAAATATTCTGCTTTAAAGTTTTCAAGATAGTGATGAAATAAAAAAAAAAGCCACACAAACATTAATGATGAACTGTCACAAAAAGAATGCTGCTTTTGAAGAGGACAAATCTTTGATGATCAATATAGATGATTGATTTAGAAGATTACAAATAATGTCTTTGTAAATACTTTCTTTTGTATAATTGGATTTCATAAGTGGAGGTTGAATATAAAGATGGGATTAATTCACATTTCGAAAAAGAATGCCACGTTTTAATGTAATGATTGATAGCTTAATCGCACGGGGAGAAATTTTGGAATTGCGATTTTGGACAGGCATTTTAGAAATTTTGGCTAAAACCCCGCCCTGCCTGTACCTGTTTAGATAGCAATTAAAGTAGCAAGCTTTCTCTCTTTCATGAATTTGTAAAAGTATATATGATATTTTTTCAGGATCCCAATCGTCTCCACTATGAGCCGTGGGAACTGCAGGTCTTTGAGAAGATCGAGTGTGAATGGCCCATCTTCTATGCCTACTTTGTCTTGGACGGGCTCTTTCAAAACGACAAGGAGCAGGTAATGTAGTTATGAGTAGAGCAATGATAATTTGTGAAGCCTGACTTTGACAATTGGAATTTGTCTTATATTATAACATGATGGATGTGTTTTTCCATTGTTAGATTCAACAATAGGTAGGCACACAACTCTGCCTGACCCACTTCAGCGAGTCAAAACACTTTGCCTAGGGTTGTTTTTCACTTGTTTTAAGGCGCTTAAAATTATTGATAAATGAGTGGTGTCATGTTATGATAGAAATAGATCATAGCTGACCACTGTCTGTTGTGTAACCTGTCAAGGGTGGTTGATAAAGGATTTGTCAATCCACTCGTTTGGCTCATAATTTGACTTCACCCTAAGTTGGCCACTCATGACAGGTTACACAATGAACATTATCATACCTCACTTGAAGATCCTAAGCCGTGATTGGCTTACAAAGGTTGGACATTCCATCATGTCCACCGGCGAAATGTCCACCGTTGTCCCTAGCGGGGAATGTGTGAATCACCAGTCATCTGTGACCTTGACATTGTAGCAGACGCTCTTTCCCATGGCACCAGGGGATCTACCTGCAGTCATTGTTGTTTTCATTGATATTTTACAAAATTGGGGTTTTGTTCGATATGATAAAACAAATATGCCATGCCAGTCTGAGTGTGGGTATCCTGATGGAATGTCTCCCCTCGGGAGGATGGTTTTCCCGAGGGCGGAGCCCGAGGGAAAACCATCCTCCCTCTGGGAGACATTCCATCAGGATACCCACACTGGCATGGCATATTTGTATAGTGGCTAGCTATGATCTATTTGTATATTATATCATATAATTTATTATTCAATATTTTCTTCTCATGAGTTAGACATTCTATGAGACCTCTATAAGGCACAAATGTATGACTGTATATCTAATTCCCTGCTCTAAATGTTGCCCTGTTGGTGTGTGTATTTCAGGTAGAGGAGTATAAAGAAGCCCTGGATGAGATTATGCTGAAGGGGGAGGATGGGCTGAAGATCATGCCAGAACTCTACACTGTCACCTCAGATAAGGTAAATACAGACCAGGTCTGCTTGACAGTTCATAACTACACTACTTGTGTGGGTATGGCAAATATGCTTAAAAGAGAAGGAACAATTGAAATATGTATTGTTTCTACACTAGTAATGTGTGGGTATGACACATATGCTTAAAAGAGAAGAAACAATTGAAATATTTATTGTTTCTACACTAGTAATGTGTGGGTATGGCAAATATGCTCAAAAGGGAAGGGACAATTGAAATATGTATTGTTTCTACACTAGTAATGTCTGGGTATGACAAATATTCTCATATTTAAATGTTCATTTTTTAAATGTCTCACAATACATGTCTTCTTGACCATTCATACCCACACTTATCTGCTCTGACAAACATTTCTAAAAGAAGAAGGAAGAACTCAAATATTTATTGTCTTCTTGAGCGTTTATACTGACACTACTTATGTGAGGGTATGATGAATATTCTCAAAAAAGAAAGAACAATTTGAATATTCATTGTCTCCACACTACTTATGTGTGGACATGATAAATATTTTCAATATTTAAACATTTATTGTTTTCTTTTCCATGCATGCGTACACTAATAATGTACTCTGACGTATATTCTCATAAGAAAAGGAACAATTCAAATATTTTTTGCCCAATACCCTTTCAGGTAGATATGCTCCTCTCTGGTTTGGTATTATACTGTTTATTCACAGACACAAGAATGTTTATAAGTTAAGGAACACTATCTAAATAATTATTAGTTATGAAGGGGCCAACTGTTCTCTAACTCAAGAATCTATTAATAACCTTCATGTGGAGTAAGGGTACTCATGATTGTGTTTCTGACTTTTCAGGTGGATTCGGAGAAGAAAGAACCCCACAGTCAGACTCGTATTGCATCGGGAAAGATCCCTCACATGTGGGGGCAGTCTCTCTATGTACTGGCTAGGTTACTTATAGAGGTAGGACTAGCAGCATTTTTTTTGTTTTTTTTACAAATTTTTGGTTTATTTAGTACTTGCCAACTATGGCCATCGTGTAAACATATTATCTGTGTCGATTTCTCGCAGATGAGAAATTTCCATAATAATTGTATATGTCAGTGAGCATTACATCTATCGCAATAGGTGTTTGATGAGGAATCTATTTTGCTGATAGTTAGTGAAAGAATATTGTATCACTTGAAAATACTGTGACAAAATGAATATACAGTACAACATAATAAAAATGGTTGCGGATACAGAGGGGGTTCAACATATTCCCCTTTTACATGTTAAAATGCTGAAATTATTGCAAGGAATTGTCACTTTTCTTTAAATTTTGCCTAAAATCATTAATGAGGTAGATCTACTTCTGTGTTGAAATGAACCCCTTTGCACACGAGGAACCTCCTACAGTTTATAAGTTAGGATTTCCTTTGCTTTCAATGGCTTAGGTCAACAATCAACAAAAAGATCCAAAACCATATCATTAGGGTGAGGCATCGTGTCTCATGAGTTCATAAATATTGAGATAAATAGTCAATTGGATGTAATATGTAGGGATTGGCACCTTTAAAATGTTTACGATACCATATGATATCCCTATTTTCTTAACAATATGATACCATAACTATAACTTAAATGATACTACCTTCCTCTGAAGTGATCATATTTTGTTAAATTTAGCACTGTCAGCTTTGGAAATTTCACTAATAAATAGCAAACTGTCTTTGTATGAAAAGGTCCAGGTAGCAGTTAGGTAAATTTTATATTCATTTTTAATCTCAAACGATATGATACGATACTCAATTTTTTTGATACATTATTTTTTCCCATTAGATATCAGTTTTTTGTATCGCATAGAGTACCGGTACCTATCCCTTGTAATAAGAATACATTACGGAAAGCATTGATTGTAATATTTTAGCATGTGTATTTCAGGGATTCTTGTCACCAGGAGAACTGGATCCACTCAATAGAAGACTTGTGGCAGAACCAAAACCTGATCTAGTTGTTCAAGGTAAATAAGGCTGACTATTATTATCAGTACTTCCCTGTTAAAAATGAATGGCCAATGAAAATCAAGCATAACTTAATATTACAGCTCATTCCCTAGTACTTGCCAAGTTAGTGACATATGTGCTATGGGATTTTGAATTTGAGATTTCGATTATCATCACTTTTTCTGCCATATTTAGGGTAATTTGTGACTAGCCAAGGTACGCATTAGATAAACTGCCGCTATATTTACACGGTTTACAATATTATTGCAAAGCGTCATTTTCTGAATTTTTACCTGAAATTGTATATTAGGTGTTTTTTAAACTCATTTTCATAAATGTTTTTTTCTCTTAATCTCGTTGAATTAATGTTAGAATAGTATATGATTAGTAAGATTTGTGGGTGACCACCTGGTTAATCTTGAAAATTGATAATAACCATAATGATTGTTTAACCTGTATCATTGCAGTGGTAATTTTGGCTGAGGATAACCTTATTCAGGACAAGTTGGATGCCTATGGTCTTAAGGTACAAACTGTGGAGGAGGCTTACCCTATCAGGGTACTACCTGCTAGAGCTCTCAGCCAAATCTACTCTCAGCTGGGTAAGTACAAACTATGGAATAGCACCTTTAAACATGGCCTTAAAGTACAAACTGTGGAAGAGGCTTACCCTATCAGGGTACTACCTGCTAGAGCTCTCAGCCAAATCTACTCTCAGCTGGGTAAGTACAAACTTTATTTTTCATACTATAATTCTTACAATGTATAAGACAAATATGATTGTACTAATATATGATTATTTTATTAACATTATCTTTCTGTAATATATACTCAGAAATAGTTGTGTTGGAATATTTTAATTTAGGCCGAAAAAAAGATATTTGGTTCCTATTACCCTACACTACCTAGTTTTTGTCCCCTACCCTAAATTTTTTTTGCCAATCCTACTGAAAAATGAACTGTTCCTACCCAAAAATAGCCTCGTCATCCTAAATATCAATTCTCCAACCACCAAATTATCCATTTCTGGATGAACAGAAGTACAATTAATGCATATAAAGTGTGAGTTAAAAAAATAAAAATAATGAAAAAAAGAAAGAAAAAGAAAATCCCTACCTACCCTACCTATATTTTTTCAGGACGGAATAGGAACTAAGCACTTTTTTTGGTCCTGATATTAATAAGCTATTTTTATTGTATGGATAAGCTATTATGATTTTCAACACCTGATATTTCAGGCAATGTATGTAATCCTACACCAAAGTGGTACACTTGAGATAACTGTAAAGTATGACCGTGATGCTCGGCGAGCAGAAAAGAAAAAGAAAAACACAATATTTTTAGCGATACTGGCTGCCTCCCAGTGACCTAATTTTGTGAAACGTAGCACTCTCAGCTTTGAAAATTTTGCTAATAAATAGCTTACTGCCTTTGTACGGAGATGTCCTGGAAGCAACTAAGTCAATTTTATAAGTATCTTAAATCTTATAATACATTACGACACTAAACTTTTTTGATACAATATTTTTCCCTCAATATCAGTATTTGGCATAATATTGAGTACTGGTTTCTTTTCCTAGTACAAACAGTTACTGGGGCCGACTGCCCAAAAAACTTAATTGCAATTATTGTGATTGTTGAAGTAAGTATTTTCTTTTGTTGTAGACAAACACTTCCCTAAGATTTGACTTAATTTTTTGGTGCAGTCATCCCCTGGAGATTTAATAAGATGAATAGGACAGTACTGGAAAACAAATATATTTGCATAAACTGTATGTAAATATTTTTCTTTCATCGGCTTCAATCTAACCGGAAAACATGAGAAAATACTTTGTTTACAAGGATTTCTGGAATCGAGCCATCTGATTGGTTGGTTATTTTTAGAACCCCCAAATGTTCAAAATATAGGCAAGATCAATGATGGGTCTCATCCCTAGATAAAAACCCATGTTTCAAATTACCTATATACCAATTTTAGCGCTTCTTTCAGAAAGTGAACATTTTTTCCCCTTAACCGCTGGGCTATTTTCTAATAGCTTGTTTTTACTTACAGGTAAGAGTAAGAAGCTCGGACTCTCTGGGCGACCATCTGATGAGGTTGGTCTCCTAGCAACTAGCAAACTGTATATGATCAAGAACCAGATATTTGCATTCATGCCCCAGGTAGGTACCTTTACATCACGTGCGTTGTATGAACATTTCTTGGATACTTTAAAATTAATTCAGTATCAATTTAGTGATTGTGAATTGTATTATTGAATAAATCTCGTAACAAATTATTTTAATATGATAATGTCGGTGTACTTTTAATGCACTTTATATGCTTATATTTTCTTCTAATTATGTCTTTGGATTTAATTTAGAACTAAGAATATCCTAAAAATTTAAATTGAATCTGCATTAGATACACACACACACACACACACACACACACACACACACACACACACACACACATATATATATATATATATATATATATATATATATATATATATATATATATATATATATATATATATATATATATATATATATATATACATGTACTGCTTAACGATTACATGCTAAAATAGAACTGTTTCAGATTACTTTTAAAACTTTCATATTGCCTTCCTCTAATGTAATTAGATGTAATTTTAGAGGAGAAAATATTTTGTAGTTTCCTGTTGTTTTGTACAATAAGTGTTATTTTGAATGTAGAACACAACCTGTGTGGTCCTACATCTATTTGTAATACTATATGAATATTTCACTTGTTTTGTCAATATATTCCCAGAGTTCTCTTTTTGTCTGATAAACTCTATAAAACATTTTAATAGATTTAGAAACATTGTTGAAAATGTTTTTGAAAATTGTTCCCCAAAGTATGTTAATTCATTTTCTGTATTACCTGAAGTATTTGCTTTTAGTCAGACTGGTTAGTAGGAGTGTCATTGAAAAGGAAAATATTCCGATACGATTATTGGAAAATTTTCTACCGATTCCGATTTTTTCCGATACGATTTTTCAATTGGATTTTTGTCAAATTTAATTATTTTCAATTCTTTTTTCCTATTTTGAGGTGAACATGTTACACTTTTGAGGGCATATTCCCTTTTCAGACCCCACCTACTTTGTCTCCCCACTAAGTATTTTATCAGTCATGGCCGTTAACTTCATTTTTTATTGTTTAGACAAGTGGGAAACCGCCAGGAAACAAAACTGGTGGAATAGGGGCATTTTGCCTCACGTGTGACTGCCGGTTGGAGTAGTTTACCGATTTGCGATACACGATACGATACACCACCTTTTACCGATACGATAATTGGCTGCTTCGTTTTGGCGATACGTATCCCTGGGGGGTATCGATGACACTCCTACTGGTTAGGTGGTGTTTTTTGCCGGGTACTCCGGTTTCCTCTACCACTTACAACTGGCTAATCACGAATTAGCCTCAATATGGCAGAAAAAGTGATGAAAATTCTGATTTTTTGTCAGACCCACAGAGTTCTCTGGGAATAAGTTGTTTGAATCACATACACAGTCAAACCTGCTTTGATGAGCTTTCTCAAGAGCGGTCTTTAAAGCCAGGTGATCATTACTAGGGCTGTCATTGTCACATAGAATCGAACCGATGGATCGACATATTTTAGGTGCCGATAATTGGATCGGTAAAAATCCCGATATATCAATCGGCTGACTTGAGAAACTTCCAGAATAACATTGCAAGTATGCATGATGTACTTTTCGAAATTTCGCCAGACTGGTGACAGTCCCTTCACCAAGTTAGGTGTTAACACCCAATAGACAAATATTTTGTTGATTATCGAAATTATTGATTATCGAATCAAAATAAATCAGTTACCAATGACAGCCCTAGAGACTCATTGCAAACAGGTGAAGCAATCCTCTTTACAAGGATTTGAATTTTTCTGAACTGGCGTTTATAGATAAATGGGCTCTCAAGAGGAGATCCTTAGAGCGAGTTTGACTGTTTTTGTATATTCATGATTATGTCCTGCGTATAGTATCTTTGCCCATAGAGATAAGACCTGATTTATTTGTAGACCTCAAATAATAATCAATATTTTAACCCCCTGTCATGGCTCTGCTGGTCCCTAGAAATAAGGTGCATCTATACAGCATACCTCTCTTAATATGCTCAAACTATGTGTGATTTGTATGTATATCTATACAAGGCTTGTCCCGCTAATTGATCTCCCTTTCCATAGCATTTAACCTATTACAGACATTAGTTAAGTGTAATAAATCATTATGATATCTCAATAATTCCATTAAGTATATAATGAATGCTTCTCAATTTAGATATTGAATTGTAAAAATATTAAACTTAGTTAAGTATGACATAAAGACAATTTTCTATGAAAAGGTAATTTTTTATTTCCTAAAAATAATGCTAACAATATATGTCTGAGCATTATGGCTCTTAGCTTTGTATTAGAGGGTTAAGTAAGTACATGGCTACTCCCCTTTGTTGGCAAGCAAGTCATATGGGTCATTCCATGCCAACTCACTCACTTTTTTCCCGACCCATCTCCGATTTTGATGAAATTTAGCAGACTTGTTGACCATCCAGAGAGACTAACACACACCAAGTTTCAGCTCATTATCATCATTATTGATGAAGCTACAGCACTTCAAAGATTTCTGATATTTATCAAAATTTTCGACTTTGGGACACAAAATATACTTTAACTCGAAAAGTAACCAACTGATTTTGATATGCAGTTCGTTTACCATGCCATGTGCATTATGAAATTGAAATATCCGTTTTCGTATGATGCACCCTTACACCAAATACTATTTCCTGCTTTTTAATAAGAAATACCCAATTCTCCAAAACCAAACTTTACATGCCTTTTACCTACATCACTAAGCACCTCCTCCCCAAAATTCAGGAAAATTGAAGGATAGGTATTTCGGAAAATGTAGGTCAAAGGTCAAGGTCACATAAAATGACCTTGAAAGGTCAAATGTCTCAAAAGGTCATCAAGTAACATATCGTTGGAAAGGAAATTGTCTCCTCTTTCCAACGGTACCACGGTTTTAAAAATCAGTTGGTTACTTTTCGAGTTAAAGTATATTTTGTGTCCCAAAGTCGAACATTTTGAAAAATTCCAGAAATCTTTGAAGTGCTGTAGCTTCATCAATAATGATGATAATGAGCTGAAACTTGGTGTGTGTTAGTCTCTCTGGATGGTCAACAAGTCTGCCAAATTTCACCAAAATCGGAGATGGGTCGGGAAAAAAGTGAGTGAGTTGGCATGGAATGACCCATATAGGAAATATCTGATTCATTGTATCGCATGCTTTGCTCTGCTGTATAAGTATACAATTTTAAGTCATTAAACAATTCCTAAAAATAACTCAACATCAATCTTGTCCAATGAAATATTGTGTTTTAATATTTGAATAAATAACTTAATCGCAATTGGAATTGTTAGTATAGGAAGGTCATTTTTATAATCAGCTAAGATATTGAACATTTTCACTGCAAACTTAGATTTCAAACAATATCAAATATTTATTAAGTAATGTTTCCAAAGTATGTGATGAGAAAAGGAGTCAAAGAAAATCTTGTTATTGAGCATCTACTGGTAGCCAATTTTTGAACCTGAGATTATTCAAAAGATGGTTTTAGGATAACAACTCAATTGAAAATTAAAGTAGGATTTGATAAGCTAGTGGTGGAAGATGTACATTATGCAGGCAAAGAAGAGTATTGCTGGGAAAATGAATGGATTGAAATATTAGTAGTTGTAGAAGTAGAGTAGTAGTAGTAGTAGTAGTAGTAGTAGTAGTAGTAGTAGTAGTAGAAGTAGAAGTAGAAGTAGTAGTAGTAGTAGTAGTAGTAGTAGTAGTAGTAGTAGTAGTAGTAGTACTAGAAGTAGTAGTAGTAGTAGTAGTAGTAGTAGTAGTAGTAGTAGTAGTAGTAGTAGTAGTAGTAGCAGTAAGTAGTAGTAGTAGTAGTAGTAGTAGTAGTAGTAGTAGTAGTAGTAGTAGTAGTAGTAGTAGTAATAGTAGTAGTAGTAGTAGCAGCAGCAGTAATGGTAGCAGTAGTGGTAGCAGTAGTAGAAGAAGTAGTAGTAGTAGTAGTAGTAGTAGTAATAGTAGTAGTAGTAGTAGTAGTAGTAGTAGTAGTAGTAGTAGTAGTAGTAGTAGTAGTAGTAGTAGCAGTAGTAGTAGTAGTAGTAGTAACAGCAGCAGCAGCAATAATGGTAGCAGTAGTGGTAGCAGTAGTAGATTTTATAGCAACAGAAGATGAAAAATAATAGCAGAAGGAAAGTAGTAGCAGGAACGATAGTTACAGCAGAAGCATTTCCCTTTTAACAACACTTAATTGCTAGAAATTGGAATTTTTGACCAAATATAGGTAGAAGTCGTTACCCTCCTCTTATCCCTGCACTGAAACTACCAACATGGTCCACTATTAGGGTAGGTTTTAGATCTTCCCTTGGTCCCCCGGGTTGCAGGACGTAACTAGGACTAGCATCCCGCCATACCTCTCATGACTCTTTTTCTGTAGTTTTTGGATCAGCACTCGTTCTACCTGCCCCTGGACATAGCACTGCTTACCGACGTGTTCAAGACGGACATTAACACGTTAGGCACAGACTGGAGCATGATGGGAAGACCGACAATGATCTTTCCTATAACGCGTACCATCTTAGGTTGGTAGCGAAACGAGAATGGCAAGCCCCACTGATAACAACAACGTGTCTTTCACTCGTAGATAGGCGTGTAACTGCATGGCTTCTCGGCTTGGCTTTGTCTTAATGTCTTATTAATGAAATGTGGCTATTTGTGTTTGTGTCTCATTGCAGCTTGGCTTTTTCCGCACCCATATCATACCTTTTTTGCTGCGTGTTTTTTTCATTGTGAGAAGTTTTTTTTTCATCCCTGGTATATATTAGTATGGTATACATTAATTTTAAGGAAGTGCCAGTTTTACCTTCTATTCCTTTAATAGAAGAAGAGGCACATTGCAATTAGCATAAGAACTGTGCTTTTTCCATGTTTTTTGACCTATCATATTTAATATTTTGCTAAATTTGCAGGGCCTATCTTTTTACTACTTTCTTTATTTCTATGCCTTTTCTTTAATACAGATAATTTCAGCTGTTTTACTTTTTTTCTATTTGGAAATCTGTATATACGTTACAGGTTTTGTTTGAATCACTGAAAACTTTTACTGGACTTTTAATTTGCAGAATATTACAGAACCAGGCCAATTTTTAGTGAATCATTTAAGACAAGTTTGAGAAAGTCTCATTTTATAAGACAATCACACTGAATGATGATTGTGATTTTTTCTACATTTTAAAGTGTCCTACACTAAACACTGAGAATTGTTATTTTCTCTCTAAAACCTTCAGTTTGAGTCCTACAACCCTCAATCGAAATCAGAAAAAAAAATCCTCAACTATTGTGATTTTTTTCGATAATTTAAAATCAACTTATGTCCTACTGCCCTTTAACAAGACCAGTGATCTTTGAATGATCTGTTTGAATCTAAGCTGCCCACTGTTTTTTGGCTTGAATATTTGGCATGTTATTATGATATTATAAGCATAAGGCATGTGGTGCTGCCATCCAGCATTGGTTGGTGTGATATGGGTGGGGCATGAGGCATGCCTTTCTGTTTGTTCCAGCTGCTAGGTGGACATCTGTGAATGTGAGACTCCTCACTGGGCTCACTACACCCCCAAAATACCCTCACAGATACCCCCCACTCTTCAAACAAATACCAAGCCATTAACCCTTATGCTGGTGGTGGCTAATTTGGCCAATACAAAATGATGCTAAAAACCTGAAAAATGAATGAATACCTGGCAGAGGCTACTTTCGTCTAAAGGACAAGGGTACCCACATGCCAGGATTTCAGTCATTTTTCAGATTTTTGCATCATTTTGTAATGGTCAAATTGGCCAGCAGCAGCATAAGGGTTAAGATGTGCATCACAGTTATATCAGGGGGTAGTTTTATACTGGGTAATCCAATTTCATTACAAATGGCTATACATAAATTAGTCGCAATAAGTGACAAAAAATGGAATTCCATATTCAAAATTTCATCATAGTAAAAACACAGATGCTTCTCTAGATATCAATATATTGAAATTTGACTCCTGCCTTTTTATCAGTCTTAAAATTAATGTGATATTAATGGTTTATTCTGCAAATGTTTACTTAAGCATAGAAAAATTTTATATAAGAAACCTCACATTGATAGCCTTGATTGAAACTATCATTTTAAGTGAACAAGCTTAGTAATCACGAAAAAGGCACAAAGTTTGAGTTCCAAATAATTGAGGTTTTCCTGAAGACCAGAAACAATGATACTTTGTTGACCTTATCAAATATTAATATTTGTATAACTTTTTCTCTGGCACAAAAATTTTGATAGATTCATTGATGTATGTATTAGCTTTGTATTCCTAGAGTATAAGTATAAGTCATTGGTTATTGGTGTAATTTGTATGAGGATGTGGGTATCTGTAGGGTATGTGAATAAACCAGGGGAGGCAAAGAAGAAAGCCTCTCTGAATCACAGTCAGCATACACATGGATTATCATGATTTTCATACCATACTCTCAATTATCACATTAACCCTATGTGAATCAGCTTATTTTGTTTTCCTGCATGATCAAATTGGGTGAAAATTAACAAGTTCACGTAAACAATACTGGCATTTTATATGCATCAGCTTCTTTTGATAAATGTAACGGTTTTAGTAACTGAGAGGAATAAACTTTGAAATTTGCAAAATCTTCATTTTTTCAAGTACCATGATAATAGAGATTCTTTTAATGCCTGGGACAAATTATACATTCTTAGAGGTATTCCTCTTGAAAATGGCTTATATAGATATAACGTATCACAAAACAATGTTTTTTACAAAGGTGGTTAAAATTGAAAAGGTTAGAGGTGCTTTTGGAGAGGATGAAAAATTGTGAATATTACTAAATAAATGCAATTAAGATATAAACTGCATTTTGATGGTTCATATAGTTGCTATACACTTAGGCTCATAAGGGCATGCACTGGTGGCCGTTTGGTCTAAAGCATTGTCACTAACTGCTAGCTGTCTCTCACCACTGCTTGGGTTCAAACCCCCATCAGCCAGGGCATGTGAGAAAGTTGCCAGGGTTGCTGTTAGGCGGTGGTTTTCGCCAGGTACTTCTGTTCCCTTTGCTACTTACAACTGGTTAGTCGCAACTTTGTGGCAAAAAGGCAGAAAAGTGACGAAATAGACATTCCAAATTCCTTAGTGCATCAGAATACTGCATTTATAATAGAGTCGTTCCTCTCACACATAAAATCATGATGATCCAAGTGATATGACAAATATAATCCGCCACCACAATGTTTTTACTTTGGTCCTTGGCGTTGCGCTCCCCCTACCACCACTGCGGTGGCGGCCGTGGTTTCTCTGTACTGTATGCATGCCACTGGTTGCTGACCACGACTCTTTGGTTCCCGTTTGCTCTCTGTTAGTTCATGGACCTGAAGAGGTTCTACCTTGGGATGGACATGGACTTCCTTATCAATCATTTCCGCACCGATATCGCCTCGCTCAAAGACAGCTGGGGTCTCATCGGGCGCCCCACTGTCACTCTCATCTGTAATCACGAACTCGTAGGTTGGTATCTTGAGCAAGGAATAAGAATAAAGTTATCTCTTAATATATACTTATCAATCATTTCCGCACCGATATCGCCTCGCTCAAAGACAGCTGGGGTCTCATCGGGCGCCCCACTGTCACACTCATCTGTAATCACGAACTCGTAGGTTGGTATCTTGAGCAAGGAATAAGAATAAAGTTATCTCTTAATATATACTTATCAATCATTTCCGCACCGATATCGCCTCGCTCAAAGACAGCTGGGGTCTCATTGGCCGCCCCACTATCTCCAACTATTGGTATCTTGAGCAAGGAATAAACGTCAAATTATCACTTATATATTATTACAGTTGGGACCATAAGAAGAGAGGTTTTGTGAACGACAAAACTGACACTATCTGATGATCATATTCCTAATCAATCTCTCAACTTATGCTAAATTGAAGTCCATTCAGAAAGTTGAATTTTCATCTAGAAGAGATGGAAATTTCTTTTCTGGTGCTTGTTATGTACAGAATTAGTTTGTGTATGCATAAAGAAACAATGATAATCATGGTACAATGAAAACATCTACTTACTGCCACAGTGTGATTTTCGTTTTAAAAAAATCCAAATTTCCATTTGACCAGCAGTAAATTAATATATAAAAGGTTTGAATTATTTCAAATTTCAAGTTATGAAAAGTCTACACCATGGCAAATTGATCGATCGTTTTATATGCTGTCCACCTCCTTTTATTAAAGGAAGTGTGAGTGAGGTAGATTTCCTTTATAAAACGCTATTATAGTGTCCCTGTGGATCTATAGGAGACCTCCACTACCCTAAGGATATAGGATTTATTGTATATCCAAATGCATGTTGGTTCTTACAAAACGTACTGTGTCTAACACTACATTTTCTAACATAGCACATTTTGCTTGTGATAATCACTGATCTAGATTATTAAGCTTCCTATTGAACTAACCGCACTCATATTAACATTAACCCAACATATTCTATTGAAATATATATTGCTTACAATAATACTGTTCTCATTTATCAAGCTTTACTTGATATGGAGGGAAAGGGCACATGGTTCAATGTAGTCAACGTTGTTCGCAATTAAGCACATGCATTACTACATTTCTTCTGGTATTGTCATTGCCAGGCAAAGATGTACCGTTATTGAGCACATGCATGGCTATTACCATTATAAAGGTGTACAGGAATTAAATATATTCATAAATGTTATCAGTATAAAGATTAGTAGCAATTAAACATATGCATAACTATTATTATTATTATTATTATTATTATTATTATTATTATTATTATTATTATTATTATTATTAATATTATTATTATTATTATTATCATTATTATAATTATCATTATTATTATTATTATTATTATTATTATTATTATTATTATTATTATTATTATTATCACCATCATCATTATAAAGATGTAAAGCAAGTAACCATATGCTTAACTTATATCATTTCTAAGATCCAAAATAATTCAGCATATGCAAGCATGCATAACTATTAACATTTCAAATATAAGTCCCTGTGTGAATATTTTCCATGCAAAGGTGTGGTACATTTATTTGTACTAATGTAATGTATTGGAGTTTATTTAGAATCATTAGCAATTTCTCATGGCTAATATTAGTTATCTTGAAACTTCACCATGTGCAAATCTAGTTTATTATGCCATTGTTCTAAAGTTAAGAGCACTATAGAACAAGATATACTTATAAAAACAAATGTACATATGAATAATTTATGTCTCTGTAGAGTTGAGCAATTCTTATTTTAAGATTAACTTCTCTGGTTTATACATTAAGAGTTTATTATTTGTGTATTGATTTCTAGGTCCTGATTTAATTGTTACTGTAACAGCCGCTGTTGTTGTTGCTGCTAAGCTCTTAAGTTTTATTTAATATCTACTCATTGCGAAGCTTATATTAAAGCATTGCTTACTGATGAGAAATTCTAGGGAATGTTCAATGCAATTGACATATTGTTTTAAGAACTAGAAAAAGGTTAATATAATATATATTTTTAAAAAATTGATTGCTATTGTCAGCTTTACCCATAATACACTTTTAGGTCAAACTTTTCAAACCCTTATTTCACTACTAAACAAAATAGATACGTTTTATTTATCTTGAATTGTCTTACACAAGACATCATGCCTACCTTTAAGAGTAAGCAAAGACATATCTTTTTAACCCCTTCATGCCTAGAGATCTCCTTGGCAAGTGTCGTCTGTATCTGTGATATTCATGTGATACTAATAGCTTTTGAATTAGCATACATTCACAAAGGAGGGTTGTAGATAGAGCTTTGCTAAATATCTCTCCTTCTAATATTTCCTAAGATTGCTTTGGTTATCGAGATATTACCAAATTAGTCAGGTGGTTTCGGCCGCCACAGGCATGAATGGGTTAAATTTTCCCATTTTTGGAAATCTACTCATGGAATTATTGTAGAAAAAAGAAAAAAAAACACATTGGACTTAATATAGCTTTGTGCCAATATTGGATAACTATTCATGGCATCATTGTAAGAATTAGAAAAGCATTGAACATTGTCTAGCGTTGCCTTAACCCTTCCACTGCCTAGGCTACTTTCATCCAAAGCACAAGGACGCAAAGGTTTTTGAAAATCATCTTAACCCTGTCGTGTTGGTATTCATTGGATAGCTCTCACTGAGAACTCTCAGATGAGTACCCATGTGCCAGGGTTTCTGTCATTTTCAGGTTATTTGCGTCATTTTGTATTGGCCAAATTAGCCACCAGCAGCATAAGGGTTGATTAATTCAGCTTTCTTCAAGTGTGTTCTGTTCTGCTTAGCCGCATGTCTGATTTCTGGCCTCTGCTCTCATTTTCAGATTCCTCAGGTAGGTAGTCAGTAGATGTAGCCTTCAACTGTATACTACTGCCTTGCTTGCTAAAGAGGGATTGGTGCCAGTTCTAGATACAAATATATCAATATCAAATAGGAAAAAGCATCCTAACCCTGTCATGTTGGTGCTCATTAAATAGCTCTTGCTGAGTACTCTCAGATGAGTACCCATTTGCCAGGGTTTCAGTCATTTTTCAGGTTTTTGCATAATTTTGTATTGGGCAAATAAGCCACCAGCAGCATAAAGGTTACGATCTGTTACACTGATACTGCTTATCGATGTAAAATAGAAGTAATTGCTACCTGGACATCCCTACATGAAGGCCGAATGCTATTCATTAACAAAATATTTAAAATTGACAGCGCAAAATCTAAAAAAGAAAATTCTCTGGGAGGCAGGAATTACTGTCGAAAATATTAAGATATTGTATTGGTTAGGAACTATTGATATTGTATCGAATCGCGACCATTTTAAAGGTGCCAATCCCTCTTACAATATCTAGTGTTTGGCCTTGTGAAACCATTATTTTACTTCTTTTTAGTCCTATTACGTTGGGTATGGATCATGTTAAAATACCTGAAATATGAAGCGATGGGTCACTCTTGTTAACAATTGATAGATCAGTAAATGAGTTTATTACACTACTAAGTAGTGGATACAGAATTTTTGATAAGTGGATTTCGTTTTATTAAGGGGGTTTGTTTTCATTAGATATAATGCAAGTAGCATGTTTACTTTTCAAATCTTATTTCATTTAAATTGAGTTTATCGTCACTACCTGCCAAAATAAGCTTAATCTTGACTTGTTAGACTGGTCAGGTTTCAAACCCCAGCATTGGTGAAAGGCTATGTAAAGCAGGCAATGGCAAAGTGTTAGACCACTCGGCTATTGGGGCAGGCCCCTAAGAATATATAGAAAGCACGCACGAGAATAAGAATAAATGTAGAATAGTGCTAGTTTCATCATTAACCCACTAATACCCATAGTGGCCAAAAGGAGCCTAACAATATTAATTGAATATTGCAGGCATAAGTAAATTATGGAATATATTTGAAGGAGAAATGTTGTTCAGAATACTACAACCAACTATCCTTCAAATATTCTTTTAAATCCCTCTTAATTTCAAAGTTATTATCAAAAGTATTATTGATCCAGACAACAATTTCTAGAGGAACTCTCAAGCATTACTGGGTTTAAGGGATATGATAAGGCGCATGGGTGTGTGTGGTAATGGACATGCATTAATCGTGAGAGGATAAGATGAGAAAGTGTGGTTTAGGGCAGAGTCTTAGCCAGCTGGGCGTCATTTGGACACCCAAAACCTCAAAATTCACACATCAGGATGCCCAAAAAACTTGTGAGGAAATTCTTTGAAAGTCGGTTTCAAGCATATTGTTGAACTTTTTCACCTTTCACCTCAATGTAATTCCCATAACATTGTAAGGGTCTATCATATGCCTTATTTCAATGAGTCAATACATGTTTATGGTTGTAATCTAAATATCTTGTTCTCTCCCTTGAAAAATAGGACACCCAAAATTTGATAATTGCCAATTTCGCGCACCCAGTTTCTAAATCCTGGCTACGTCCCTGGGTTAGGGTAAGAATTATCATGACATTTGTACCTGAGAGTATATCTTTACAGTCTAATCAGTGTCTTAGCCAGGGTTTAGAAAATGGATGCCCAAAATCGGCAATAGGCAAGTTTTGGGGGTTCCTGTTTCTTAAAGGGATACCACAATGTATTCAAATAGCAAACCTTAAACATGTATTTACTTATCTAGAAAAGGCAAAATGTGCTGATGCAATGTCATATAAAGTTCATCGGGGTAAAAATATTCAATTATTTGTATGAAATTGACATTTTTAGAAATCACTCACAAAAATATTTGTGTGTTCTGATGTGTGATTGTTTTAAGTTTGGGTGTCACAATGACACCCAGACACCCCGAGTCTGATACTTAGTAGAAGCCAGGTTAAAATTTACCTGAGGGTTTCTGCAAGCTCTCTCAAGATTTGTTTTCATATCTGCTTTGGAGTGTCCACTTTTTGTACCCCGTTTGCAACCCTTTAACCCCCTTCCCATTTTAAGCTACATTGACTTTAACCCTTCCAATGCTGAGGCTACTTTCCTCCAAGGCACAAGATTTTTGAAAACCATCTTAACCCTGTCAGGTTGGTATTGATTGGAAAGCTCTCACTGAGTACTCTCAGATGAGTACCCATTTGCCAGGGTTTCGGTCATTTTTCAGGATTTTTTGCATCATTTTGTATTGGCCAAATTAGCCACCGGCAGCATAGGGTTAAGGCTAGCATGGGTTTTAACTCATTAATGCCCAGTTTTCCCCTTCAAACTATTGTCTAAATCTTTGGTACTTTTGATATAACTGAAGGTTGACATTAGATTTTCCAAAGATTATTATTGATAAGGCTCTGAATAAGAGTTATCAATAGTTAAAAATGCTTTGACCACAAAATTATGAGAAAAATCTTTTTAGTTTTTTTGGCTGCTCTGAGGGTGGGTTGCTCATTCATTCCTGTAGCGCCCAAAACCCTTCGACTGTTCGGAAAAATATTTGAAGGAGAAAAGTAAATCAGAAACTACCTATTAACAAAAAATATTGCTGGTTCAGACGACAAAAGTCATTGAAATCTCCAAGCATGAATGATTTAATATCATCAAGATGTGAAGGTACTGAATTGTAACATAAATCCTAGCCTCTGTACCGGCCCTCAGTAAAAGTGATTATATTGAATCATTCTAGTGAATTTTCTCATGATTCATTGATTCATCAAGTTGTCCGGTGTTTCTCCTAATCTTGCATTAGTTTGGTGTGCTCTCTTTAGTTTTTGTGTGGTCTTTCATTATCTAAACTCAACAAACGTGTCCCATCCAAAAACTTGTGACAGTACTGTATACTGCTTTAATTTGGAGTACTAAAAATTTCGCTTTACAGCCCTGCTGGAGGGTATGTGTGCCACTTTAAATTCGTGCATTCAAGCACTCTAACTTTATATTTATTACCACATAGATATTTATTTGAAGCTATTCAACTTGGCGCTATCATGTGGAGCGCAAAAATAGCGAAATTTAAATGCCTGTAAAAATACCAGTTATACAGTACCTCCTACACCATTAAATGACCCTCTGAGTGCCAGTGTGGTTTGCGGTTTTAAAAACTTTATGTGACTTATGATTCCTCCAACACCTCTAATACTTCTTTTGAGAGTGTGAGTTTTGCTGTGTTTTTAAAGGCTTAGTCTGTCGTGGGATTAATTCTGTGATTTTGTTTTTCATTAAAAGGTCCTCCTGCATCATTTGGTAGCAGGGTTATCATGACTGAATGTTTCAGAAGGAATTCCGATGGTATTTTGTCTCATCATTATCTTAAGTGATTGGCCTTCCATTTAAAGCCCAATTCTTAGGTTCCTTCCACCCTTTAATGGAATCGGATGCAGTTGTATTACGGTTGATGTCCACTACTCCCCTTTGTTTATTAAAGTTAAGCCAATCATATATTTCCCACCTGAGATTGGCTTTCCATTTAAAGGCAGATTTTTTTTTCTCCTTTCAACCTTTGATGCAGTTATACTAAAGTTGTCCACCACAACCCTTTGTTTATCAAAGTTAAGCCATGGTTTTATCCCCCTCCCCCCCCCCCCCCCCCCCCCCCCCCCCCACTCCCATCTTCCAACTTAGGCCACCTCTAGTGCTTACCTTCTTCTGGTATGGACACTCATCAAACCCATTAGTGCTTGAAAGTTACTTTTCAAATTGTCGTCTGAACCTTTGATACTTTTAACAATAGCTCGGAAATTAACAATGGTTTTACCAAATATTTGAAAGGGAGTTGATGGTTGTGTCCTTATAAACATTTTTCCATCAAATATTTTCCTAATTATGCTTTTACCTGCAGAATTCTCATCAAAATTGGCAAGCTGGTTTTGGCTACTGTGAGCATTAATGGGTTTTAACTTTTAAATAAAAAGTATGGACCATGAAAATTTAATTGAGATAGTGTAGGTCAGCCATTTACTTATACAGCACCCAGTGAAATGACCACAGAATTATTTTTTCATCCTGCCGGGGCATGTGAGAAAGTTGCCAGTGACTTGGGGTTAGGCGATCATTTTCACCAAGTACTCCAGTTTCCTTCACCACTTACAACTTGCTCGTCACAATTTAGCTGCGATATGGCTAAAAAAAGTGACAAAAGTCCAAATTCTTAATTATGTATGGTTATGGTGCATACATGCTTCAGGCTAGAGTAGGGAAATAAGTCCTGCATGTGAATATGGGAGATTTATATGGAATGGGACTAAGATGAATAATGATGATGGATAACAATGGGACAGGCATGATGGACTTCGCTCTTTCAATGTGTAGCTAAATAGAAATGGCTTTTGGAAGTAGGCATAGTAAAGTATGAGATTTCTCCTAACATTAACCCTTCTAATGCTGATGCTACTTTCCAAAGCACAAGGATGCAACGATTTTTGAAAACCATCTAAACCCTACCATGTTGGTATTCATTGGAAAGCTCTTGCTGAGTACTCTTAGATGAGTACCCATGTGCCAGGGTTTCAGTTGTTTTTCAGGTTTTTGCATAATTTTGTATTGGCCAAATTAGCCAGCATAAGGGTGAAGAAACTAGGTCTAAAATGAGGTTTACTCAACCCTAGCTATTACTATTAACACTTTTATTCAAGTATTTTGCCTTCACTAGTCTTGGGTGTGTTTATATATTAACATATTCATCCTTAATATTAAAAGAACCTCACAATGAAAAAATCTGTGAAAAGATTATAAAGTTTTCAATTGAAATTTATCTCGAATGATGTCCATTCAATCTTTATTTTTTATGACTCTAAGTTTTTTTGATGCCAATGCATGAGCAACATATATATTGCCTGGCATATGCGTTTATGAAAGTTTGCTTTTCACATGTCATTGTTATGATATCAATCATTTTGTTATGCATTAAATTATTTTCCCTGTGCAGTTTTTATTAGAATTAAGTTTTGTATCTGATGCTCATTTCTCACATTGCCTTTATGAGCTGGCTTTGAATAAACAAGATATTTCATATGTTTGTGATTTTGCTTAGAATATTCACACAGGCGAGCCATGCATTGATGAAAATTATGGTCTAAATCTGCAACTTAACTCGGAATGAACGCCTTTTTTGATATGCTGTCTTTCCTATAACATGCCATTATAATGCAGGCAACTTTTAACCCATTAATGCTAAAGAGATCCCTTAGAAATCATCGCCTTGATCCAAAATACTTTTGACATTAACAATAGGAATTGAAAAAGGATTTACAAAACATTTCAAGGAGAGTTGTTGATGGTGTTCTAATTAAAAATATTTTTTTTTCGAATATTTCCCCAACCATGCTTTTGCTTGAAAGATTTTGTTGAAATTGTCAAGCTGGCCTCTTTGAACATTAATGGGTTAAATTGCGCAGGTTAGCTTGAGCACAGTGCCGATTTCAAAGCTATTGGCAAAGCTAATTATAATGCTACGCCTCCCATAATAAGAGTGCTGATTTAAACTATATGGGTGACTGGTCACATGGGAATTTGTTTTGTTTCACACACTTCCTCAGAGCACGAAATGCGTGAAATTTAACCTGCTATAAGAAATGCTGGATATGCAGTGCATTTCTGGGCTGACTTTGATAGCAGGTTGAATCTCTCTTGCTGTTTTTCAGACTTCACCAAGGCACTACAGCCCGCCCTTATTTCTACCATCAAGAAACTACAGAGCGGCTACATCAATGGAACAAGGTACGCACACCCGGGGGATGTCCTTAACCCATTATTACTTAACCCTTCCAATGCTATGGCTACTTTCTTCCAAGGCGCAAGGATACAAATATTTTAAGTCCATCTACAAGTATGATAACCTAGCAGTTTCTCATTTAAAGACGCAATCTGTGGATCTTGTTTATCCCTTCTAATGCTGAGGCTACTTTCGTCCAAAGAACAAGGATACAAATATTTTTGAAAACCATCTAAACCCTGTCATGATGGTATTCATTGGAAAGCTCTCGCTGAGTACTCTCAGATGAGTACCAGTTTGTCTGGGTTTCACTAATTTTTCAGGTTTTTTGCATCATTTTGTATTGGCCAAATTAGTCACCAGCAACATGAAATAAGGGTTAAGATCTACTCTTGAAATTGTCTGGATATCTGATATTTTTGAACAAAAGTTAAGCATATATTGGAAAAATATTTGAAGGTTGTTAATTAGTTATTGATATACATTTCTCCTTCAAATATATTTTTTAGATTACTTTTTTTGAGAGATATCACCAATATAGTCAGAGGAGTGATGATTTTGGAAATACTTTACTTACAAAAGCATTTCTTAAAAATGTTTTGCAGGGGAAATCTTGATCAGAAGCCAAATTAGATAGAATATTGAATTTTATCCTAGTTTTAACCATTCACTATTTGTTTGTATTTCAGGGTAATGCTGGGGAATCTTCAGGATTTCCTGGATACTTCCTGTATTACCAACCTGACCTTCCTGACAGAGACTGATGAGATGTCTGGCAGTAAGTACTCTAACATTTTATATTTCATGAAACGAAATTGGATTGATCCCAAACGTACATTTCATATTTCATGAAACGAAATTGGATTGATCCCAAACGTACATTTCATATTTCATGAAACGAAATTGGATTGATCCCAAACGTACATTTCATATTTCATGAAACGAAATTGGATTGGTCCCAAACGTACATTTCATATTTCATGAAACGAAATTGGATTGATCCCAAACGTACATTTCATATTTCATGAAACGAAATTGGATTGATCCCAAACGTACATTTCATATTTCATGAAACGAAATTGGATTGATCCCAAACGTACATTTCATATTTCATGAAAAGAAATTGGATTAATCCCAAACGTACATTTCATATTTCATGAAACGAAATTGGATTGATCCCAAACGTACATTTCATATTTCATGTAATGAAATTAAGAACCAAGTATGGTTTTTTGGCAAAGCTAATATGGTTGTAAGGTTTGCCCTTTCTTTCTTTCTTTGCCCTTGCCCTTAGAATAATGTCATTGAGTCCTAGATCTCACTGTATACTTAGGTACAACTAGCCTTTCTGGACAAAAGTTGATTTAGAGCTTTGTCTTTCCTCCTTGTTTCAGAGTCCTTGCTTTAGATGATTGATTCTGCAAGTCCTAGCTGTCACAGTATTGGTGTTGGGACGATCATCCATTATAATCAATAATCGATCAGTTCCCTCTTTTTTACTGATTTATCGATTATGAAACTAACAAAAAATATAACTCAATGACTGGCAAGTTGTCAGCTCTCTTGCTATGAAACTATAAGCTCCAAAAATGCTTCAAAATGAAGTTAGGGTAGGTGCTAATAGCAAGTAATTGTCATAGATTATCACTTAGTTTTAGGCTCCAGACCTTTAGTACGCAATTACTGAAAAAGTAATACGAAGATGATCGAAAATTGATTGGTTGGCTGCAACTGATTATTGATCATGAAATTGCAACAGAATCCCAACCCTACACCGTATATTTCAGGTACAGACTAGCCCTACTGTGCAAAGATAGCATGGTTTTAAATTTTGCCTTTTCTCCCTGTTTCAGAGAACCTGCTTCAGATGATTGACTCTGTGAGTCCTAGCTGTCAAAGGCGTCGTCTTCTGGGCACGACAAATACTGGTCGCACGAGACGTCGCCGAATGTCCACCAGGGCCGAATCTATCCGTGGAATCATCAAGAGAACGCGCTCGATACAGATTGATCCCAATGAACTACCAGGTATGTATGGAATCTCTTTTTAAATCCCGATTTGTCAATATGAGGAAATACGGTTTAGTTAAAGGGTAAGGATTTAAGATATTTTTCAGTGATTTCTTTTTGTTTCAACAAAAAAAAATCAATCAAATTCAATGAGTTGGAGAAAATTGCCTTAAGATTATTGCATACTGAAAATAAAAGTTAAAAATATGAAACATAACATTTATATTTTTCTTAAAATTGTGAATTCATTTGATTTGGATTACCTTCAGGAAATTAAAGTTTTTCAAATTTTTAAAGTGTGATTATTCAAAAATTAAGGTAGTGCGGCACAATATAAGGAAAATGATGTAAAAGTTAAATCTGGCCTTGGGTTTGTACATGAAAATGAAAAGGTGTGACCTTGAAAAAGCACACACAGGAGATGCTGTGACAGCCCTGTGAAGGAATTAAATTTATAGAGATTCATCTTTTTTAGTTATGTGTAATCTTTGTAGTTTTAGTCATAGAGAATAACTGAAATTAGTGTTTAAGGCCAATTTTGTTATATTTCTTGTATATCTGGTATGTTTTTTAAGAGAAAATATTGCAAATTTGAATATTTCCTGAATATAAATAATGTGAATGGTTCATTAAACATTTTGATGCAAGATGTATTTTATCAAAATATACAACAATAGAAGCCGATACAGACAAAATATGATTTTTATTGGTGTCATCTTTTGTAATTACAATTACCAGATATACAGTTACCAGTACTCACCATTAAGAATTATTCCTACCTATGCATGTCTCAATTTATACTAAGAGTTCAAATTAACAGACAAAACATATCTTAAACTTATTAAGGACATTTTATGAAGATATGGTCATGTAGCAATTTGATTGTAAATACAGTAATTTGTTAACTTTCAGTCCTTGTTTGGCTTATACCTGTAAGCTCTATTTGTTTAGTGACGTTAAAGAATGTAACAGCTTGGCTCACTGATAAGCATTTTTTTTTTAAATCAGAAATCCATTCATTTCATCGTGTTTGAAAATGAAGTGGATAACAATTGTACACAATTTAAAAGATATGAAATTGGAAGTGGCCAAGCAATTTATTATTTAAGATGTGTTTTGTTTTGTCTTCCTAAGTATTGTCCACTTCCAAAGGACGAGATGATTCTGAGAAGTCACACATTTCTAACGATTTAATTTGATTTTGAGTAGTCGCTGTTAATTTAGCCAACCGGGTTATCAAAGAAATACGGAAAACCTTATTCTTTAAAAATGTTGATAAGAATATAGGCTTGCCACTTTTTAGAGGTTGTTGTACAAACAACAACCTATATTCAGTTCGCTTTTGTTGTCTTGCATTCCCGGGGGGGGTCCTGGGAGCTGGTTGATGCATTTTCCCTATGTTGTCTTACATGGCATTTTTGGAAAATTCTAGGCGAATGATCTGGAGAGTGGGGTGTGGTGGGGTCGTTTTGTTTAATGTTTCTGTTAGAGTTGGGTGTGTAGTTTATAGAGTTTGTTTCATTGTTTCTGTGGGTTGCCTAGTTTTTTTTTGGTGGATTTTTACGTGTTTATACATTACGTTTTCTTCACTCCAATACGATTCTGTAGCGCGTCTGGTCTGGTGGGGCGGCCGTTGGATGCGCATGCGTGGGTGGATGCGCATGCGTGGGTTTTCTGCATATTTAATGCGATCGGCTAATCACGTGACAGCACCACGTGGTTTGTCTCTGGTGAATTATCCAATGAGCGGTCTCACTGCCTCATCGTCACACCGCGTGGTACTCTTTCCCGCGGTTTATTAACCAATGAGCGGCTATTTGTATCCCTCTTACTACTATTTTACTCACGTGTTCATTCACGTATTTTTTACATTGGCTAGGTTACCCTCCGCCGTTTTGAATATCGGGTTTGACGAAATTTGCACCCCGATTTCAAAGCTTTCGTTTGTGGCCATCTCTAACTCTAAAATTCTGAAACCAAAAGAATTAACAAGCCAAGTATCTATATTATTAAGATTAATTCTTTTGGTTTCGGAAAATCGAAAATATTTTGAGATATTTGTCAACACGCATCGATGGTGGCGTGAACATGGCGATGGGTCGGGTTTGACGAAATTTGCACCCCGATTTCAAAGCTTTCGTTTGTGGCCATCTCTAACTCTAAAATTCTGAAACCAAAAGAATTAACAAGCCAAGTATCTATATTATTAAGATTAATTCTTTTGGTTTCGGAAAATCGAAAATATTTTGAGATATTTGTCAACACGCATCGATGGTGGCGTGTTGACCACGGCGATTAGTACATTCTCAATGGTACCTCGCCGATTCCTGTCAATTTCATCAAGCTATCTCCCCCCGATCACAATATGACTACCTACCTGGATAGATGAGATCCTCATCTATCTGATTCAATCATTTTTTTAATTCAACTTCAGGTTGGAAGCGAAAAAATAGCTTTTCGCTACAACCGGAAGTTGATTTTTTTGATATAGCGAGATTAGGGCATTGATATGCATTGTGTGCATTTCACACAAAAAACATACTTTTCTGCGATCGGCTAATCACGTGACAGCACCACGTGGTTTGTCTCTGGTGAATTATCCAATGAGCGGTCTCACTGCCTCACCGTCACACCACGTGGTACTCTTTCCCGCGGTTTATTAACCAATGAGCGGCTATTTGTATTTCTCTTTGTACTATTTTACTTACGTGTTCATTCACGTATTTTTTACATTGGCTCTAAGGTTACCCTCCGCCATTTTGAATATCGGTTTTGCCGAAATTTGCACCCCGATTTCAAAGCTTTCGTTTGTGGCCATCTCTAACTCTTAAATTCTGAAACCAAAAGAATTAACAAGCCAAGTATCTATATTATTAAGATTAATTCTTTTGGTTTCGGAAAATCGAAAATATTTTGAGATATTTGTCAACACGCATCGATGGTGGCGTGAACATGGCGATGGGTCGGGTTTGACGAAATTTGCACCCCGATTTCAAAGCTTTCGTTTGTGGCCATCTCTAACTCTAAAATTCTGAAACCAAAAGAATTAACAAGCCAAGTATCTATATTATTAAGATTAATTCTTTTGGTTTCGGAAAATCGAAAATATTTTGAGATATTTGTCAACACGCATCGATGGTGGCGTGTTGACCACGGCGATTAGTACATTCTCAATGGTACCTCGCCGATTCCTGTCAATTTCATCAAGCTATCTCCCCCCGATCACAATATGACTACCTACCTGGATAGATGAGATCCTCATCTATCTGATTCAATCATTTTTTTAATTCAACTTCAGGTTGGAAGCGAAAAAATAGCTTTTCGCTACAACCGGAAGTTGATTTTTTTGATATAGCGAGATTAGGGCATTGATATGCATTGTGTGCATTTCACACAAAAAACATACTTTTTTCAATAAATTGTCACGTCGCCGTTTCTGGGTCAAAATTTACAAATGGCCCATCAAAGTGTTCGCAACAAATAGGGCTTTTACCCTATTATCATAACTTGTTGCTTAAATTTTTTCAATTTTTGAAAAAAAATGGCGACTTCGGAAAAAAACGGCAAAAACGGCTTTTTGGAATGTTGATTTAGGAACCCTGGCGAAATTCTAAATTTACTTATTAATTTCGCCACTAAAACCGGAAAAAAAGTTTCAACTTCAAGAAAACAGACTCTAAATAATCCATCCTGCCCATTTGTGGATTTTCTTTGATCCCCACAATCGTAAGAAAACAACTTTGAAAAAAACGGAAGTAGTAAATATTTTTATCGCGATTTCAGCAGTCAGTATATATACCCTTCTCACCATGAGTGTAGTATGCAGTCCTGAAGTTAGCAGACCTTTAATCCTGCCATCCCTTCCGTTCTCACTGTTGTTGTATTTTAGATAAAGATATGATTTTAATTGTTTTGGGTGACAGGAAAAGTGTGTACTGTTATAATTTATTGGTCACAAACTTATAAGCCCAAAGAGCATGTAATGCGAATGCATGGGATGGCAGGGTTAATGGTCTGCATACTTCAGGATTGCATTTTCACTCATGGTGAGAAGGGTGTCAAGGGACATAACTGCAGGCAGCACTCATAGAAACTGGCTTCGACATCATACTGCATCTACACCAAAGAGCATCATAGGAACTTGATTCACCTGACAACCCAAAATAGTAAGCATACATTAAATTGAAATAAATACAAAAGTATCAATACAAAACTATCACTCAATATACAATTTTATAAAAACACATCCACAAAATATAGAAACCATGCAAATCTTCACTGTCCCTCAAACAAAACAATTACTGTTTAAAGAAGATATTGTGTCGGTGTGATAATATAAGATTGCATTTGGTGAGATATGTTTTGTGTTGATATTTTTGTGTTGCTTTGATGGTATGTATGACTCTAAATAATCCATCCTGCCCATTTGTGGATTTTTTTTGTTCCCCACAATCGTAAAAAAACAACTTTGAAAAAAACGGAAGTAGTAAATATTTTTATCGCGATTTCAGCAGTCAGTATATATACCCTTCTCACCATGAGTGTAGTATGCAGTCCTGAAGTTAGCAGACCTTTAACCCTGCCATCCCTTCCGTTCTCACTGTTGTTGTATTTTAGATAAAGATATGATTTTAATTGTTTTGGGTGACAGGAAAAGTGTGTACTGTCATAGAAACTGGCTTCGACATCATACTGCATCTACACCAAAGAGCATCATAGGAACTTGATTTACCTGACAACCCAAAATAGTAAGCATACATTAAATTGAAATAAATACAAAAGTATCAATACAAAACTATCACTCAATATACAATTTTATAAAAACACATACACAAAATATAGAAACCATGCAAATCTTCACTGTCCCTCAAACAAAACAATTACTGTTTAAAGAAGATATTGTGTCGGTGTGATAATATAAGATTGCATTTGGTGAGATATGTTTTGTGTTGATATTTTTGTGTTGCTTTGATGGTATGTATGATTATTTTTTCAGGTTGCATGGTGTAGGTGAAGTAGCAGACCTGAAGTATGCAGGCTTCTACCCTTTGATGCCGATGCCGGTCCCATACCCCTTCAACCCAGTGCTCGGGCCCAAGCAGCATCTCCCTGCATTTGTATCGCCCAAGATGCAAAACAAACGAAAATACTGATCAAAATAAAGCGAAAATTACAAAGTTTGTGTTTCTGATGTATTTTTTAACACTATTAGGTATGATAGAAAGATAAAGAAGTTCAAAGAATGGGAATTTTTTTTGAAATTGTTCTAGACTGATATTTAATGTACATTCACAAACTGGCTCTTATAGTTGTATTTCTTGGCACTATTAGGTGTGATAAAAAGATAAAGAAATTCAAAAATAGGGAAGTTTTTTTAAGTGCGGATTTAGATAGAAATCTTATGAAAAGTTTGGAAGATATGTGTTTCAGATGTATTTTTTGGCACTATTAGGTGTGATAAAAAGATAAAGAAGTTCAAATAAAAGGAAATTGTTTTAAATTGCTCCAAACTGATATTAATGTCTATTCACAAACTTGGTTTTTGATTAAAAAGTCTGTAAGTATCATCAGCAGCATTACAAGTGTGTATCAGTCTATTTTAGGTTTAAGTACAAAGTTATTGCATGCATATTGGGTTTCTGGTAGTGCTGAACCTGCTTTAGTGGCGGAAGATCATGGCCAGGGGCATATGTCCCTTAAGGGGCCATATGGTTGATATTTGTGCATGTTTGCATTCAGGCAGTGTTTGGCCATTTTCATGTAAAGGTAAGTCACGGACTAAAGTTCTTCAGGCAGCAGCATATTAGTTGTGGCAAGCATGCTGCTGGTGGGGTTTTGTTGGCTGTCATTTGCAGTGCTGGTTGTAGGCTTTTCCCATTCATGTTTGGTGATCTACTGGATTAGTGGTGGTGAGTTTGCCATAGTTTCTTGGATAGCTAGGAGTGGGTTATAGTTTTCGAAAATATTTGAGGGAGGGTTTTAGATAGAATTCTTTTGAAAAAATTGAGGGATATGTGTTTCAGTTGTATTTTTTGGCACTATTAGGTATGATAAAAAGATAAAGAATTTCAGTGGAAGGGAAATGTTTTAACTGTCCAGGTTTGGGGGTTTTGGAGCATTTTTCCAGGGAAAAAATTGAATAGTTTGTGTTTCTGATGTATTTATTGGCACTATTAGGTATGATAAAAAGATAAAGAAGTTCAAGAAAGTTGAATTTTTTTTAAAATGTTCTAAGCTGATATTTAATGTCCATTCACAAGCTTGGCTCTTATAGTTCATCATCAGGTAGCAAAATCACATAATCCAGGAACATATGCCCCTTAAGGGACCATAAGGTTGATCCTTGTGCATGTTTGCACTCAGGCAGTGTTTGGTCATTTTCATGTAAAGGTAAGTCACGGACTAATGTTCTTCAGGCAGCAGCAGGTAAGTTGTGGCAAGCATGCTATTGGTGGGGTTTTGTTGACTCTCATTTGCAGTGCAGGATGTGGGCTTTTCCCATTCATGTTTGGTGATCTACAGGATGAGTGATGGTGGGTTTGTCATAGTTTCTTGGATAGCTAGAAGTGGGTTATAATTTTGGGAAATATTTGGGGGAGGGTTTTAGATAGAATTCTTATGAAAAAATTGTAGGATATGTGTTTCAGATGTATTTTTTGGCACTATTAGGTATGATAGAAAGATAAAGAATTTAAGGAAAAAGGAAAATGTTTTAAAATGCTCCAAACATATATTTAATGTCCTTTCACAAAGTTGGCTCGTATATTTTTTCATCTGGTTGCAATATCACATGAACCAGGGGCATATGCCCCTAAAGGGTACATAAGGTTGATCCCTGTTCATGTTTGCTTTTAGGCAGTGTTTGGCCATCTTCATGTAAATGTTTTGTGTTACTTTGATGATATGTCAGATGTCAAATTTTTAACCCCGCCCCCCATCGCTCTCTTTTTCTGAAGTATGTGTGTTAAAATGTTCATGTTTATATTTGGCGGATAGGCTTAGTGATTAGTTTAGTTTGTCAAAAGTTGCATTTTATTTATGCGTGCTGAATTTTAGGTTATGATGAAATTTTTTATTCGCTGTTTAACTGTTGGTCTTTTTTAATATTTGAGAGCCGGCACTTATTTTAATGCATGGGCTTTGTTGTATATACTTAGCTTATGTGTTAACATTTTGTGTTGTGGGGGAGAGTCACAAGCCTCTGTTAAGGGGGAGTGGATTTTTGGCTGTTGGCAACATGTTTGATTTTGATGTGGTGTTATTTGCAGGCAGCCAGTCAGTTTGTTACATGCATCAGTGATTGACTTTAACATTTTCATACAGGAGCAGATTTGGCTCCCAGGATTTTAAGTTTAGGGGCTATTAAATTCCTGTGCGGCCACCACGACGGTATGGTTTTGCCAGGGGTGCATTGTCCAGGTTTGGGGATCTTGGGGCATGCTCCCAGGGAAAAGTTTGAAAGGTTTGTGTTTCAGCTGTATTTTTTGGCACTATTAGGTATGATGAAAAGATAAAGAATTTCAAAAAAAGGAAAAGTTTTTAAAATGCTTTAAGCTGATATTTAATGTCCGTTCACAAACTTGGCTCCTATAATTCATCATCTGGTAGCAAAATCACATGGTTCAGGGGCATATGCCCTTTAAGGGACCATAAGGTTGATCCCTGTGCATGTTTGCATTCTGGCAGTGTTTGGCCATTTTCATGTAAGGGTAAGTCACAGACTAAAGTTCTTCAGGCAGCATTAAGTAAGTTGTGGCAAGCATGCTATTGGTGGGGTTTTGTTGACTGTCATTTGCAGTGCAGGATGTGGGCTTTTCCCGTTCATGTTTGGTGATCTACTGGATAGGTGATGGTGGGTGGTGAGTTTGTCAAAGTTTCTGGATAGCTAGAAGTGGGTTATAGTTTTGGAAAATATTTGAGGGAGGGTTTTAGATAGAAATCTTATGAAAAATTTGAAAGATATGTGTTTCAGATGTATTTTTTGGCACTATTAGGTATGATAAAAAGATAAAGAATTTCATAAAAAAGGAAAATGTTTTATAGTGCTCCAAACTGATATTAATGTCTATTCACAAACTTGGTTTTTGATTAAAAAGTCTGTAAGTATCATCAGCAGCATTACAAGTGTGTATCAGTCTGTAACCACTAACGAAAAAACACAAAAATCAGAAAAATTTCAAAATAGCAAAATATTAAAAAAACAAAAAATTGCAAATGATTAACTACAAAAAGACATACAAGGAATCAACCTCTTGACGCCACTGGCGTCTATCTTGTTAGTCTATATAGGCACTATGAAAAAAACCTTAGATAATGGTAAATGTTAAACCGATTTAAGGCATTTTTTCTAATCACCACATTACTAAAGTAGTGTTCGTAAAATTATTAAAGCAATGAATATCTTTCCCTGAGAATTGAAAGGATTCTGAGGTCTACATTTTTTGACAACCCTGGTTTTAGTTTTTATTATAACGTACATATGATAAGTAACTTAACCCTTGTGATGCTGAGTCTACTTTGTCCAAGGCACAATATAGCTGAAATATTTGACCATTACTTAAACCCTGTTATGTTAGTATTCATTGGAAAGCTCTTGCCAAGTATTATCAAATGTGCCAGGGTTCCTGCCTTTTTTCAATAATTTTGTTTTGTCGAAATTAGCCACCACCAGCCATAAGGTTAATCTTTACACTGCCGGTGGCTAATTCGGCCAACACAAAATGAAAGAAATGAAATGAAAAATGACTGAAACTCAGGCAAATGGGTACTCATCTGAGAGTACTCAGCAAGAGCTATCCAATGAGTACCAACATGACAGGGTTTAGATGTTTTTCAAAAACATTTGCATCCTTGTGCTTTGGACGAAAGTAGCCTCGGCATTGGAAGGGTCAATCCCTGTAGAATAAGTTGTTTATTTGTCATCACCATCATAACATGTTATTGTCACATCCTTCTGTTTACGCATGTAGCTGGAGAGTCTCCTGGCAGAGGTAATAACAATTCATTTCATTGTCTTTGCTCTGTTTCCATTCACTTTGCATTCATTTCTTTCGTACTTGTAATACACAATGCCTAAATAGAGCACCATATGGCCCAAGACTGAGGCAGCTCCCTTTCTTTTACATACATCCTTTTTTTCACCTTATGATTTATGTATCAACTATCATGAAACAATTCATGAGTATGGTCATTGTTACTTCATGTGTATTTTGTTAGAAAGTGATTTTTTTATCACCACTATTCGATCATCTAAGTTTCAAAAACCTAATTATCACAAGTATTTTCAGAATATTTTACCAGAGATCCCTGAATTTCCACTTTTTAATTTTCACAATAACATTATGAATCAGACTTTATCCATGCAGTTGCATGAACATCAACCACACCATGAAACTTATCACTTACTTGCCTCCGACTTCATCATAGGATGTATAGTGCTATCTTGAAAGCTTTTCAACTCTCCTTTATATCTAACAAGCTTGTGAAATTCAATTACTTTTTAGAGAAGATCACATTTGCGTCTGGCCAAATGGATGCCCTTATTCGAATGAAGCCTAACCCATTAACACTCAAGAGTTTCTCTAGAAGGTACCATCTGCTTCTCTCATACTTTAGAAAATAACTTTTGAATAAAGCGAAAGTTCACAAAATATTTGAAAGAGAGTTGTTGTCAGGATTCTGATAAACATTTCTCCTTCAAATGTTTTCAATAGAATGCTTTTGTAAGTATAATATTTCCAAAATTGTCAGGCCTCTTTTGGCTGCTCTGAGTGTAAATGGGTCAACCCACTTGTGTCTATCTTGGTCTTGGTTTAACATCATCACCCCATACACCATTCTTAGTGTAGTATATGCACAATACATACAGACTTGAGTTGAACCATACACGCCTGCATTTCAACAGAGAATGCTCCCATTGAATGTGCTCCACATGTTTTAATTGTCCTCATTGTATGGTTTTGAGAATTTGTAGATTCATTGTACTTATGAAAACCATACATGCCTGTATTTCAACAGAGAATGCTCCCATTGAATGTGCCCAACATGTTTTTATTGTCACTGTATGATGTTGAGAATGGGTAGATTCATTGTACTTATGAAAACCATACATGCCTGCATTTCAACAGAGAATGCTCCCATTGAATGTGCCCAACATGTTTTTATTGTCACTGTATGATGTTGAGAATGGGTAGATTCATTGTAGGGATGAAAACCATTCATGCCTGTATTTCATCAAACAATGTTGCCTGTTGAATGTCCTCAACATGTTTTTGTTTGTTATCATCACTATGAGAATGGGTAGATTTATTGGATCGCTGAAAAACATTCATGCCTGTATTTCGTCACACAGTGCTACCCATTGAATAGCTTTGAGCATGTTTTATTATCATTATCATTGTATTTTGTAGAGAACGGGTAGAGTGGTTGTATAGGTGAAACCTTACCTGCCCGAATTTCAATAGACAGCGTTGCCCAATGAATGTCCCCAACACGTTGTATTAGTATCATTACTATGTAGTGCTAAGAAAGAGTAGGTTGGATAAGTACCTTAATTTTAAAGGTACTTTTAGCTAAGGAATTCCCCCTATGTCATTATGAAATATGGGCATGTTTCATTAAAAACACGGAACTTACTCAGCAAATATTTTTGAAAACCATCTAAACCCTGTCATATTGGTATTCATTGGATAGCTCTCATTGAGTACCCATATGCCAGGGTTTCAGCCATTCTTCGGCTTTTTGCGTGATTTTGTGATGGCACAATTAGCCACCACCAGCATAAGGGGTAAATTACAATTTATCATTATTAACTCCCTACTGCTTCCATTTTCTTACAAGACATGTATTTATTTGATTTTTTATCAGTGATATCCTCTCCTTTTCATTTTTCCATTATCCCCTTTGGTAACCACTATCTTGTGCCATCTCTAGCTATTTGTCAGAGAGCCGCATACAACAAATATATTCTGTGGATTCTGTGACTAATCTGTGGTCTTTTTGTGGCATATGTGTGTAGTAACAGCATCAAGTATCCTGTATGTTGTGTTTTGTGAATATGCATTATACTTATTCAGACCTAGCTGTCCTTCCAACTTAAATATTAGTACTGATTGGTATCGATAATGCAATCTTTGTTTGCAGCCAAATTATTATTTTACTCATTCCTCTCAGTAGCAACCTGATTTAGTTCGGAAAAAATGCCATCATAACAAATGATTTTATATTTCATTCATTGAAAATGATCTAGATATTGCAATATATTAGTAGTTCATATCCATTTCCCCCATGGTTTCATTTATTTGCATTTGTTTTTGTATTGATTACGCTGTTATACCTTAAAATGACCCCTATTCTTCACCAGCACTACCCAAACTGCTTTGGTGAGGTGTAAATCACTTATTAAAGGATATAACTATACAACATTGTGGATAGATCAGTTAAGATTGAACATTGCAATGTTAGATGTCTGATTTATTGCCATATCCTCTGTACATTGATTATCATTACACATTTTTATGCAGAATTGAGATTTATTTGCCATATCCTATTTTTACAGATTATCATCAAACAGCTTTACACATAAGTGAGATTCATTTTCCATACCCTGTTTTATTTCTTTTTTCATTTTACTATTTTACACATGAGTGAGATTTATTTACCATATTGATTATTATTGTACATTGTACACATTTTTTGACATACTTTTTGTTTATTGATTGTTATTATACAGTACCGTACACCTCAGTGAGATTTTTTGCGATATCCTGTATGGATTATTATCATTATACAACGTCCCATTTAAACTCTTCCTTATATAAATGTCCAGCAGACCCATTAAGGACCCTGACAGTATACAGCAATAGTCTTGCACTCTTTAGTCATCCAATACAAGCTGTGTGGAAATATAGCTGGGGCTTTGCACTCTTTGGAGACACAGTATACAGTATATCCATGCAGGGTCTTAGCCAGGATTTAGAAATTGGGTGCCCAAATTGCCAATTGGAAAATTTTAGAATGTCCTTTTTTTCAAGGGAAACCATAATGTCCTAAGATTACCACCACAAACATATATTTACCCATTGAAATAAGGCATACTATCCTTATAAGATGTGACAGAATTTATATTGGAGTGAAAAAAATTCAATTTTATGTTTGAAAATGACATTTTAAGAAATTACTCCCAAAAAGATTTGAGTGTCTTGAGGGGTAGTTTTTGAGGGTTTGGGTGTCCTAATGATGCCCAGACGCCCTGCTGGCTAAGACTTTGTATCCTTCTCCCTGTCACATGACCTGTGGTACGATCTTATTTGTAGAGCGCCATACCAATCCAGATTTATTATTCCCTCGGTCCAACTGTAAGTCTCTCACATCACTTTTCCCACTCTTCCCACCGAGTTCATTGAAGCCTGTCACAGCATTGGCTGAGCTACGACGTATTACCAAAATGCCAGATATGCGCTTCTGTTTATAGTTTATTTTATTCGCGTTGGGGTTACTACTAACATTAGGCTTTCTGACAAGTAGGCTTGGTTTAACAGTTTAACCTGTTTATGTCTGTAGAGCCAAAATTGTCCTGATTATTTGTGTGTGGAATATCTGACCTATGTTGAAGACCCCCTCTTAGACCTTCATTTTGATGTTTGGCAAGTTGGGGGTATATAGAATTGCCATTATATGTTTATTTTTTCTTAAATGATAAGAAGGAAGTTTGGAGCAGGAATAACCAAATATTAAGTTTGACTGTACAGTTAGAAAGCATTGTTAATTGGTGTGCTGCCATGTGAGAGAGATATTCGCTACTACTAATTTAGTATGCTAATTCTAACCTCTAACCTTGCATAAGACATTTATTTGTACATAAGAAATACTAATTGTTGTATTTTCATTTTGAGAGTTATAAACAGCAAGCACCCTTCAAGGGTGTTTCAAAAGACACTTGACCTTGCTTTTTTCAAGGGGGATTTCAAGGTCATGTAGGAGCTTCCCCCATGGCCAAGTGGTCTAGTGTATTTTCACACCTGAGCACAGGGTCTGGGCTTAGTCTACAAACTTAGGCATGTGGTTAAGTTGCCAGTGACTTGTGGTTTACCTATGCCCCCACCTCGAGTGATCTAGGATTCTTAAGTACTAACATTTTTTGTTCAATTAAGCCAAGAACAGCTGAAGAAAGTGTCTATACCTTTAAGGATATTTCATGTTGTATGTTTTGCTTTAAACTAAGCAATGCTAAGTATGTGTTGCACATAGATTAATTAGTTCTATGCTTATGACCTTATATAATAACCCACACCATTTTGGAACCTATTTGATGGTTTCATATCCTGGCATGAGACAAATGCCCACAAGAATTCCTTGTTATGGTTAAAAGTCACTCATAAGTTCTAGGGCATCAACTTGCCCCTTACATTGGGTGCTACACCTAGACAGAATTTGATTCCTTTTTGGGTAATTTGTCTGTCTGAGATGTAGGTTAGTTGACAGTTTTGATAGAGGCATGTTTCTGCTTTTATAAATGATGAGGCCATTAATATTTGCATAGCAAAAGGGTGTGCAACCTTTATTTTTTCCCATACTTCTTAGTTTACTGTTTTGTTGCCTCTTTCGATAGAGACTTGTTGTCAAAAGTATCCAGCTTCAGGATTTTTCTCTTCACTATCATCTTGCACCATTTTGTAGGAATCAATATATAACCAGATACTGGTAACAGTGCTGTTGACTATTGATGATGTCAGTTTAGATTCTTGTGGATATCTTGTTAGACGTCTTTTTCATCATCACCATCCTCCTTTGAGGATTTTTTCAATCTTTTCATGACTGGATCTTCCATGAGATCATGTTATTGAATGCTCCATTATGAGAGTTGACATAGCTTCAAGCAGTATTTAACTCATTGACACTCAGAGCGGCCAAAACAGGCCAGACAATTTTGGAAATATTTCATTTACTTAAGCATTTTCAGAAAAAACATTTGAAGGAGAAATGTTGATCAGAAGCTAAACAACAACTCTCCTTCAAGTATTTTGTGAATTTTCGCTTTCTTCCCAAGTTATTTCCAAAAGTATAAGAGTAGCAGACTATACTTTCCTAAGTACCTCTGAGTGTGAATGGGTTAAACAGCTCATAATCATTTCTGAAGATGATTTGATAGGCTGCATATGTTGAATATAGTTTTTGTAACTGGTAGTGTGTTCTTTCTAGGTATCTAGAGCTGATCCTTACCGTAGTGAATTATTCATAGCTGCCATTTCATTTTGAGATTTTAAGTAATTGTGTTACATTCATTTCCCCCCTTAGCAGACTCACATTCACTTCTCATCATCTAGAGTTCAAATAATGCCATGGTTCTCTACTGCTCTTTTAAAAAAGTCGGCTCTGTGCCAGTTGCACTGAGTAGTGAAAGGATGCATGGTCAGCTTAGGTTTTTTCAATGAGAGCTAGTAGTCGTAAGTTACGCCTCACATTTTTCAGGTTCTCTGTTCAATTCTCCTTCTTTGTCTTTCTCATCCAAATTGTGATGCCTGGCTGCCAAGCATGAGGTTGCAGGTTCAGGTCTCCTCTGGTTCCCCATAATCTGGTTGGTCTGGTTGCTTATTAAATGTGCGGCATTGTGGAGGGCTGTCCATGGTGCTTCTGCAAGTAAAAGACTCCTTAAAATCATTCGCAAAGTGAAGGGAATTTCTTCCTGGTTCCTTGTTTCTATCTCATAGCAATATGACCTAAGCTATTGAAAACGACGTCAAAACCAGTTCCCTCTCTCCCCCACCCGAAATGCATGATATCTCTTTCTAAACCGTGGAACTTGGTTCTGTTACAAAAATGATTTCACAAATTAGTGAACCTCGTTTACTTTTTACTTTATGTATCCAAGTTTATTTTCAGCTCTTTGCTGTAATACTAAAGCTTAGATAACTTCTGAAGCCTTGCTTAGGCTTTGCAATTAACACTAGCAAAGCGTTTGAGCCAAGCAATCTTGTCTATGGCAATCATATTACTAATAAAAACAGACAGTATGCAGGGGGATGGTGGAAAGGTTGAATGAGCAATAAGAAAGAATCCCTCTAAAAGTACAATTAGCCAATTGTCATTTTTTGTGGTTGATTGCCGAAAATCCTGAGTCCACCCCTGATATGTTGTGTTTTAACAAAAAAGACAAAATACTGCTTTCGCTAATTTTGACTTAAAATGCCCCCCCTTTTAAACAAAAAGATTTGGTTAGAAATTATCATTAACCCATCTGCATATACATGTATCCCCACTACCCATACTAGATGTGAGGTGTTTTACTTTATCTCTTTATAATAATTTTCTTCTAACCTAATTTATAGAGGTGGTTACATATGTTAATGTACAGTTTCAGACTTTCCTTCATTGTAATACATGTGTAACTATATTTATTGAAGCCCTATATTTTATGGAAGTAAATGTGAGATTGTGTGTCTAATTGCTTAGCAACATACATTTTGATTGAATTTGAAGCCTTTATCTGAATTTGTGTAACCATATACAGAAATTGTGGCGTACCACTGACACATATAACTGCGCACAAATCTGGACCAAGGGAAAGTGTCCGTGGTAACCGAAAACCGAGTAACATTGTTAAGATTTAGGTAGATAGGAATGATTTAGAACGTGTTCTTGTCCGGGGTACGTGAACATCTGAGGTAAGCGAGTCCGACATAAGCGAGCTCTAATGTATAGACTCTTGTCACACAATGGACAGAAATAACAAGTGTGAGTTAAAGATATAATTGGGACACTTACATGTATTGGAGGCACTGTATTATCTCTATTCAGCATTTAATAAGGCAAATTGGATTAGGGAAATTAAGGTTTGAAATATAATTAGTGCTAGGCAAAATACAACAAATTTCTGATGCTAAGAAGGTTTTATACAAGTTCTGTTTTATCTTATTTTTTATTTGACTTTCAACATGGTTTCATCTAGCTTTGCTCTTTGCCAACATAACTTTACCTTGAGTTCGTTTTTTTTCATTCATTTTTGGGTATTTTCACTGACACGTGTTCTGTTATATGCAGTGTGATCGCAAATCTTCAGTTTCACTTTGTAAGGTCACTGTTAAACTCTGTTGTGTAGCAACGGTTTTATTCAAGGCATTAAATGTTATTAAGTTCACAAAATACCACTTAATAAATAACATAATTTTTTATCATCTCTGCTCTTGGCCACCATCTTTGAATTGGACATATCGTGACTGTTTGATTGTGTCATGGAGTCAAAGGTTGGATGATATATATTAAGACTGATTTGCAATAAATTTTGAAATTAGAATTAAATCTGAAAATAATCAAAATTGAGATTAAACGAAATATGTGTTTAAGACTGATATAAAATTGTTGAAATTAAGATACTGAATTAAAATTAATCAAAACTGATATAAATGTATATATATTAAACCGATTTATAATTAAGGTTTCACACCTATTCACCCCTCAACCCAGCTTCCTCCCCCTTTTTAAATTGAACTTCCTGTTAGCTAAATGTGTTTTGTGTTGCATTCTTCCTGATACACGATTGTGGGACTATGAATTGCTGTAAAACACCCAAGGCTTTTGACAATTATAGCTCGACGGACCCACCTTTTTACTGGATTTGTCCACTGAAGTTGTATTATCCTTCTCTGTGTGCTTTAAATGTATTATTTGCAGCATTAATTTGCTTTTAATTGGCCCTTACAAACCTTTTCGACAGTGAGACGAGAAAACAATAGCTAAGAACATACATCTTTAGTTCTTATACCAAGACCATTATCATGTTGTTGTGTCTATACCTCTTCCTGTTGTATCAAAGTTGTGTTTAATTATACACTGTTAATTATTCAACCTTTTCTATGATAGCCAGGCAGTTTCTGTTTAGCCATTTAAACCTGGAACACCTCAAATTATAGGTGCATTGATATCATTCGCGAGAGAAAATTCGATGCAATGGAAATTCCTCAGAAAATTCTCCTGTTAACTGTATGTGTTTTGTGTTGCTATCTTCCTGTTACACTATTGTGGGACTTTGAATTGCAGTAAAACACAAATCTATTTCCTAATAAATATTAGCATTGTACTGACGTATGATGTGTCTTGAAGTTGAAAATTGACTTTTGAAAATATGAATTTTACACCTAACAATGATACTGAAGGGTTTCTCCCTCCTCTTTCATTGGAAGCTAATTATCTGCCCCGTATGGTGGAGGAAAATGAGAATGAGGGTAAGATGGTCTCCCTGCACTTTTCTCTCACTCAGCATCGCTGCATGAACTTAACCTATTCATTATCAGAACATCCCGGAGGCTTGACAACAAAATATTTTCAATATATTGAGGTGGCAAGAATGCTTACATATATTTAAACGTTATAATTTGAATGTTCGTAATCATATTTATTTAAGCACAAATCCATAACCATCTCGAACAAATTATTTTTGGTTTTAGCCAAAGTTAGTGTTAATATGTGGGAAGGTGCCTTGGAATGAAAAAATGAAAAAAAGTAACAATAAGTTTCCTTCTGAAGAGACACTCTCATTCATTCAAAAACCAAAGTGAAACTGACTACAAACTGGCTCAATTGGGTCATCACTGTTTTTACAAATATTGATTTAGATATTTCATTCATACACAAACTTAAAGCCACCATTTTTTTGTCATTAGCCATCTGAGGATTTGAGTATGAATTGGTTGAGGCAAAACCCCCCTTTATACTGCCTTTACCAAATGAAGTTTGTAATGCCTAGGTATTGCTAGGAATATCCTAGGAATAATCCTCAGCTTCATTTGGTAAAAGGTCACTTATGCTCCATTCAAGGTCATAGCTTACATGCAACTGTGATGGACTTAGAAACATAATTAATTCCTGCCCAAAAATGCAATGTGTTCTAAGAGCATTTTATTTGCTATTGTCTTGAATGGACTTATGCTCTTTATTTTTCTGATATCATTAAGACATGATACTTGCAGACATAATTTGAGCAATTGAATTATATCTGAGGTATTTTGGTTTTAGGCATAGTCGATGCTTCCATTTATAAGACAGTCTTTAGTTTTTTAGTTCATCCTTAATGTATTTTCCTGTAGATTAACCTCCACTTAGGACGAAGGATGTAGTCAGCACAGTATCTATAATATGCACTGAAATGTGAACTTCCAAATCTTATAAAGTTTGATTTTGAATTAGGAAAAAAGTGTATATTTAGTTTTAGTTATTTCTAAGTAGTTTTGAAGTCACTATTTTGCAGAAAATATATTATAGTGGGCACATTGCTACTTAACAATTATATTTGATCTATGTAGTTTTTATGTAGTGTATGACATTGCACCATACATTTTTGATTCAGCATCATGAGTGTATTATACTAAGAACAGTATTCGTTTAGGTTGAGAAAACATCTGTTGTGATCAATGTTGTATTTGTGAGACAACTATATGTGTGTAATGCCCAATAAGAATAGAGATAACTGGGGTTTTATAAATGAATAGTGAGGGATTCAGGTCATATAAGTAGATTCTCCAAAAGGAATTAAATGGTACACAATTGTATATGTTTGAAAAGGGAAAAAAGAAACTTTGAGCTGGCAGATTTCCCATGAATTAGACCATATAGGATCTCCTGTGTTAATGGGTTTAGGCTCTCATGCCATTTTGATATCATCTGAGGTTCATTTTGTAATTAATTTGATATCATATTTAGTTCATAATAATATATGTGACAGGTATTTTACTTTGATCACTCGTAGTATTGTTAGGTCAATTCACTTGACCTATTAGGTATTTTGAGGAAAGTTATGCCTATTTTGCCATCATTATTTCTCAATTAATATCACATTAGAAGTTATGTATTTCGTTATATATCCACAAATAGATTGATAAATGAATGAATAGATAAATAAATGAATGAATAAATGAATGAATAGATAAATTAAATTAATCAATAAATCAATCAATAAATAAATAAATGGATAAATCAATAAATAAATGAATGAATGAATAGATGAGTGAATAATGCATAGTTCATTTCATACTTAACGTTATTTTTGATTATTTTATGTCCCATTTAATTCTTTAACTAAGTGTAAACTTTTCTTTATTCTATGATTTAAGGAATTCAATGTTTTTTGATGTCATTGATATCAGTAAGATATGGTTAATGAAGTGGGTGATAGCTTCTGCTGATATCATTTCATCATTTTTTCAGGAGAACATTTTCTATCATTAGGTAGTTTGATTGGTGAAGACCTCAACTTAGTGCTTCATGTCAGGGCATCACATGAAGTTTTTCACAAGCTTTATATCTATGAGTAATAGAAGAAAGATAATAAAGAAAAGAATATGTACAGTATTCTAACAGTAGAAAATTCAAAATGGATAAAAGGATTTGGGGTTCGTTTGTTTATTTCTAGGGTTTGTGCAATGGGAAATCAATAATTAATAACTGAGTGGTCTTTGTATTGCCTCTCTTGACTTGGAAACAGAAAACCTACAGACCAGTTTTAAAAGCTGGTTTATTAATTCAAAGTATGAGTAAGGCCAAGTATAGTGATAGAGCATTAATCAAAGTGTAGTTGGTTAAATTTTAAGATGAAACTAAGGCTTGCAGGGTAAATTTTGCCTCAATTTAATTGTAAAGGTATTACTATCTTAAGATATGCAGTAACCACCAATTTGTTTACTCTGTTGAAGGATATGAACCTTTCATAGCAATGCCTTAGATGTTGTGAATATGCCTTATTGTCTCATGAGGTGGCTGGTCGATGCGGTCCAGGTTCGTGCGGTCCAGGTTAGATGCGGTCTGCGCAACAAGCGGTCCGAGTGAAAGGCGGCCTGGGAACAAGGATTTCTGGGAGAACATATAGTTTTACGAAAATATCTCAAATACTTGAATGTATTTTGATATACTTAATATATGACGCTGACATGGCCAGGAAGCGAGCGAAGCTTTGGATTATTTCATTTTTTTTTTTACTTCTGACCAAAATACAGCATTGATTGACCGTAAATTAATGGCATACAAAACATTACATTACGATTTAAAACTGTCTTAAAATTTATATTTCGCAACTGATTTTGACGAGAATTCAATGGCCAGTAGAATTAATTCTGGCGGTTCTATCAATCTAAACCTTATTAAAATTGACCCACGGACAGGCGAGAAATTCAGTTTTAACTTGGATAAAGTAGCGGCCACGGCGTGGTATGGCCAGGAAGCGAACCGATTTTAAAGTGAAATCAATGGTCAGGTTACTATTCTACCAGACCACTTTGACCAGGGACTGCTCGGAGCCTAGACCGCATCAACCTAGACCACACTGACCTGGACCGCATCGACATACATTCTCTCATGATTCCCAAAATTACTCAACCAGTGGCTACCATTTCATATAACCTTTGCTGTGTCGAAGGGTGAACCTTCATGTGAAAATGCATGTACATGTACAAAGATCTTTGTCTTGGCCTGTATTGAACCATAGGTCATTCCCAGAAACCCCAACCCTCTATATTGCCATGAAGAAAATGTCAGTAAATCATGGTGAGTTCACATGCAATTTATGCTTGCTAATAAATTCTTTGATAGATACCACTGGTCCTTAAAATGTGTATCTTTTAGGATGCAATATTTTTTTCGCTCACCTGTGGCCTGTTGTAATGATCAAGATGCTGTTCTTATTTTTCTGGATGGTGGGTTGGGCAAAATGATACACCATATGTATAGATAGGACTAATTTTTGTAGGGTTGAATTGAATGTGAATGTGGGTTGGGGCATAGTGAGGTAGTGTTTAGTAGATAGGGAATTTTTCTTCTCTAGTACTCACTGTTACGAGAATCGTGGTATAATCTATAGGACAGAGAAACAATCAAGAATCTTGTTCTTTACTGATTTCAGTATCTCTTTGCAGGTGTGTTTAGTTCTTTAGCCTTTAGATGCAGGAAAGTAGACGTAGCGATAGTAGACATGTATATATAGTTATTTAGAGGCTTTTGTTAATCTATTATTAGTATGCACACACTGAGTATCCCACTGGTCTGAGCAGGGACTTGGGCAGGATTTTGAAAATGGGAATTGAAACTTTAGGAGTAAAGTATTCCAGAAAGAAAGTTAATATGTAGAGTTGCTATGTAATATGAGTGTAATAATAACTGCCTACCCGCATGGCTATAGTTATGGTACACTTGAGTTAATAGAATAAAAGCTGAATCAATTTGTAGATTGCTCTGACATTATGCAATCTTAAACATGCGAGTGTCAACAATTTTATTTGTAATATATTCTATATGTTTTGCAATTCTAATAGATTGATTGCAATTGTAAGAAATTGATTGTCAAACCACTTAATTTGTATATTTCTCCTTATATTTTGAAACTTAAATTATGTGAATATCAAAAAACTTCATTTGTATATTGTTCGGAATAATGCAAACCTGTAAAAGTGAGTGTCCCAAAACACCCGAAACATGTTCTGCCTGAGACACCTACTCTGCACAAGTGGTCCCCTGTGTGTTGAAATTACGAGTTTCGCTTCAAGTATGTTTTCGTGTGGATAACTCCATGGTTGTGTACTTTGTAGACCTGAGTATTAATTTTGTGTCGATAATTCCATGGTTGTGTGCTTTGTAGACCGCAGTATTTTTTTTGTTTCAATAATTTCATGGTTGTGTACTTTGTAGACCTGAGCCAGCTTCTACAGAGGAGTACATCCGTAACAAGTAGTGATGGCACGGACTACATGGATAGCGGTCCCACCAGTCCCACAGGTCTCCAGATGCCCACGATCAGCCTGACGGGACCCGCGATGACCGAGCACTTCCTGAGGGGGCGGAGCGACTCACCGGAGGGCGACATGACCGAGTTCCATCTCCCGCTGTCGGAGGACGGAAAGCCGTACGATACGACAGACGTGGAGGAGATTCTTGAGACCCTGAAGACTACAGAGTCGCTGCACGAGCAGGCTGATATCATACATTACTTGTTTGTGGCCAAGTAAGTTTTGCCAACAATATTCAAATTTAAACAATTTATAAGCAACTCATTTTTATAGCTACCAAAATGGATGGGCTATTTGGATATATGTTTCTGTCAAAAGGAAATTTGAGTAAATACCATTATCATTATTACTTTTATTATTACTTAGAAATTAAGATTAACTTAATTATCTGACTAAATATTTTGAAGAGGAGTTAGTGTGAAGAGCATTTCTCCTTCACCTGCCTGCCTAAGTAAGCTTTCACCTGAAAGAATTACCTAAGTTATTAGGCTGCTTTGGTTCCTGCAATCATTAATGAGTTCAATCCTGGTGACCAATGTTTTTGTTTGTTTGTTTTTTCAGGGGTGAGAATTTTGACACCCAGATTGGCGGAAAACACTGCACTGTGAAGGATCTACTCACAGAACTCTACGAAAAGGTTAGAACTAGGAAGAGAAATATGTACAACTTTTACAAATGACATTGAATAATTATTCAGCCTCTCTGTATTGTTTACTGGTATTAAGAGAAAACTTATATACTAGGAAATTGAGTCATACCAGTTAAATTCAAATTGACCAGGCAGGCTAAAAGTGGTCCTCTTAAAAGGTAGTCTTTAGCTATGGTTGGAATATGCATTTTTATCAGGGGAAGATATGAAATCTCTCTTTATGAACGGATTTATTTCTACAGTTTTGCTTATTTAGTATATTCAATTTACATGATAGCACAAATATCATCCAGTACAGTACTTTTGTAGACCACAAGATAGTTGTATTTTAAGATGTTAGTTAAACATGGTTATTGTTTATGTCAACAGTCTTTCTCAATATAATATTCAATTTACGCAGCACAAATATCATCCATGAAAGTACCTTTATATACCACAAGAGGGGCAGGAGTTGTATTTTAAGATGTTAGTTAAACATCTTTATTGTGTATTTCTACAGTCTTGCTTAATATGATATTCAACTTACATAGCACAAATATTATCCATTAAAGTATCTTTATAGATCCCAAGATAGTTGTATTATAAAATATTAGTTAAATATGTTTATTGTGTACTTGTGCAGGCTGGTCATATGAAACAGTGGTGGCTGGTGAGACACACAGCCGGGATGCTGAGGAAGAGAGTGGAGGACTTGGCAAAGGTATGTATCAGGTATTACTGGTACATCACATACAATAGATCAAGTGATAGACATTTACTGAGAGGAATATGATAATCATCATTCATCAATAAATATCATTGATTTAGAAAATTGGATAAAAATTACTTAATATGCTGTACTTTGTGGCAAAGGTAGGTATCAGCTTAGATCAATAAAACAAGTGGATATGAAACCAGCTGGTCAACCTGAACAGGCTGGCTGCAACGAATAGCCCAAAAGCCACATTGTACTCATGTCACTCTAGTGCATATAGTAATTGGTCTCTCGCTACATATCCATTCTTTTCTAAGGTATCAGGTATTATATCACATATACTCTAGGAATATATACAAAAGATCAGGTGAAAGAGATTAACTGAGAGGAATATAATAAATCATCACAATAAATATCATCAAGATTATTTAGAAAATATGATAAAAAATTACTTATGCTGTACTTGTATTTAGAATGAAATAAGCTAACCGAACTGTGGATGGTTATGGCCAGACATTGTTTGATTTATTGTAGTTACTTAATCTTCAACACAGGGCCCTGCCTAATGATCATTCAATAAAGTTAGCAGATAAGAATTGAATTGAGAATTTGAGAATTTGTAATGAACTTAATTTTAATTTCTGTTTCTCCCACTAGGCGGCCACAGACATCCTAGTCAGACAGAAACAGTTGGCTGTGGGGCTGCCTCCAGAACCTCGGGAGAAGATTATCACCAGGTAAGATACATATCATTATACGATGACCTACTTGACGAATGCTGTCTGGACCTATGCTACTTTTGATAGTAATTTAAGAATTAGTCATGAATTGAATAAATATTTGAAGGAGGTTTGTTTGTCAATTTATGATCATTATCCCTTCTTCAAATACTTTCTGAAAATTGCTTTTGTTTGAAAGATATCACCACCAAATTAGTCAGTTCTAGTCAGACAGAAACAGTTGGCTGTAGGGCTGCCTCCAGAACTTCGGGAGAAGATTATCACCAGGTAATATACACCTCAATACTAGAGCTCAGAGGATTTACCCATTCATTCCTTTAAGACCTGCTTGACAAATGTCGTTTTGGGGGCCACAAGCAAGAATGGTTAAGTAAAAAGATTGTGTAATTGGTCATTGCACTTGGATTTGCTCATCCTGATAAACTTTCATAAAATTTTTCATTAACAAAAAATAATGATAATGTGCCAAGCTGATTAAGGTAGTGTACCCTCATCCCTTCATCAGAATTATTTCTCCAAAGAAAATAAGCAAAAAGCTATGCAAAACTTCCAATGTCTGCTTCCCTTTCCGTAAAGGCAGTGCCCATGTATCCAGCATGTGTATCACCAGCACAAGGAGGGAGGCCATACTTGATAAGCAATAGAGTTCTGTATTTTGCATACTTGGTACCACAGAATTTGCCTTTTACCTTCAGACCTCTTCCCCCTGAAGAGCTGGCGTGTATCATCCATGCGGCATGTGGGGAGGACAGTAGTACGGCCATGCTGACACAGGAACTCCTGATTTACCTCGCCATGTTTATACGTACCGAGCCTAAGCTCTTCCACGAGATGCTGCGTCTGCGAGTCGGTCTCATTATACAGGTCATGGCCTCAGAGCTGGCCCGCACACTCAAATGCACAGGTTAGCCACTATTCTTTCATGAACCCTTTCATACTGAAAATTCCCATAGAAAAGTATACTCATGATCTACAGTACTTTTGAAAATGACTTATTGGTGATACATGAAATCACTATATTTGAAGGTGTGTTATAGAATAAATCATTATGTTGAATTAGAAAAATTTGCAAAGATTTCTAATTTTTCAAGCTTACAGTAGTCACAAACCCTAACTTTCCATCACATGGTTGCCTGACCATGACAGTCCTGAAAATGCTTCAAATTTTACGAAGTTGTTGAAGTAAACGGTAAAAAGCCCTGGTATTTATTGAAGATTCGCTGTTAACTCATTCAAATGGGAGAGACTCACCATACAAACCCTACCCTGGAAGTGCTTTAAATATTGATATAGGTGTCCGCATAAATGGTATTAAGCCCTGATATTTAAATAAGATCCACTCTTTACTAATGTAATAGAAGAAACTTACCGTAGCACCCCTACCCTGAAATCTTGATATAGGTGTTGGAATAAAGGGTATTAACCCTTTCAGTGTTGAGGTTACTTTCATCCAAGGCACAAGCACACAACGTTTTTTGAAAACCATCTAAACCCTGTCAT
>OZ012690.1:27353873-27411373 GCA_963942565.1 Maea johnstoni
GGGACTCAATGGGACCAGGAAAATTGGTCCGTCATATGCAAAATCTGTCATATACATATGACATATATTTGATATGCATGGGACTGGGACCAAGCGTATTGTCCATCATAAACAAAAGTCTGTCGTACAGTGGTCTATCATATCCAAGTTCGCCTGTATTATAGTCACTCTTTTCACCTGTGTACAATGTCTACTCTTGCACAATGGGGGTGTGCCAAAATTACATGAAGTTCTACATGTAAAATGGCCCAAACTTTACCAATGGTACTCATGGTGAGTTTCATATGTGGTTAGAGCAAAGAGTTAATCAAAATTGAGGCATAAATAGTTTTATTTTGAAGATTAGGCAAACAAAACAATATTGAACATGTTTCTTTCCTGCCATCTTTAGTTATTTGTACTTTGTTGAGAAACATTTCTTACTTTTGTTTAATTTATAATCATATGGCATTGTTATGTCAATGTCTTTGTTTTTTTTTGGAGGAGTTTTTCTTGTTTCTCAGAACAAACAAACTTACAACATAGATACTGGTTATCAACAGTCATTATTTTTGTTACCTTAGAGCATTTTATGTTTATTATTTTTCTTCAAACAAAAAAATTTACAAAAACTTGTGTCTAATAATCAAACCAATTGCAGCCAATAAATAGTTTTCCTCAGTGCCTCGCTTTCCTGAAGAACTTAATGAATAGAGGTAGTTTTCAAAGACGAAATATCTATTTATCAGTGGTAATTCAAGGAAAATCCATTAGATATCGCCAAAAGGCACTTAAATGGAAATTTAGGGGCGAGTGAAGGTGTTGTGAATATTAGGGTATGCTTTTGAGGAGAAGGCAAAAAAATTGCATAGATTATTCAGATATTATTTTATTTAACTTAATTAGTCATTATCGTTTGAGGCCCCTTCCCTAAGTCCCCCTCAGTTAAAATGACATAATGCCAATAGATCTCTTAACCCGAGTGCTGCTCGTGGCTAATTTGGCCAATACAAAATAATGCAAAAAACATGAAAAATGACTGAAACCCTGGCATATGGGTACTCATCTGAGAGCACTCAGCGAGAGCTTTCCAATGAATACCAACATGACAGGGTTTAGATAGTTTTCAAAAATCTTTGCATTCTTGTGCTTTGGACGAAAGTAGTCTCAGCATTGGAAGGGTTAAAAATTGACTCGGTACAGTTTAATGGTCTGATCACTGTATGAACATTATACACAGGTTCCTTGTATTCATGAAACCTTTTTTCTGCACAGGATCAGGTTCCACATTGTGCATGGCATAACATTAACAAGGTACCCTTCATCCTCATTCATATGTAACCCTTTAATGCTCAGGAGAAATTGTCGTCTGGACCTATAACATTTTCTATGATATCAACGAAATTCAAAATTATTTTTGAAAATATTTGAAGGAGATTTGTTAGAAGTACTCAGATTAACATTTCTCCATCAAATATTTATCACGGATTTGCTTTGATTTGAAATAGATTTCAGCAACATTGTCTGCCTACTTTTGGCCGCTGTGAGCATTCATGGGTTAACATAAAAAGTTACATTTCAGTATTAATACCAGTTAATGATATTCATCATTCTAATGATTTGAAGGCAGTTTAATGTTTCAAATTAATGTTATTATTTTGTTACCGTTTTTGCATGATTTGTTTTCTCAGACTTATATAAAACTCAAACACTGAAACAAATTACACCTTTTAGGCATATAGAAATTGTTCATTTATTCATTTTATTTTATTTCATTTGAAAATTGCTTATAGTGAGGATTTAACCACTTGGCAGAATTCCAAAAGTTACTGGTTTCTTAAATTCTACCATTAAAGTCAATATTGGAGTTTATTAGGACCTTATTCAGTTATGAGAGGGCTATGGTAATGTTTTATTAAGCACATTAAGTTTAAGGCTACCTTAAAGTCAAATTGAGGCCAGAAATATCCCTATGATATCTTAAAGTAGTGCCCTAGGTTCTTTCATAAGTTATCGAGGAATATGGGTGCATGTGTGTCAAAGTCAAATGAGTTACTACCTTGCACCTTATTTACTCATAAATGCTCGCAAATTTGAAGTTTGGAGCATATATTTCATGAAGACTTCATGAATACTTTCCTCAGAGAAGGGGCCTTGCATTTTATTCAGCTATCTTTCAAAATTTTCTCACCTTACAAAAAGGCACGGCCTCGATCCCATATCACTAGTTATGATTTCTGTGGAGGGGGGGGGGAGGTATTTTTATATATTTTAAATTCAAAAACTTATCTGTTTCACCTCACTTGTTATTTATGTTGATACTATTCTATTGTTTCTAATTATTCTATTGTCTTCTATTCAATTGTTTCTATTGTTTACACTACTCTCAAGAGTTCACTGCTATACATTGTTGTGTTTTGCTCCTTTCAGTTGAGGGAGTTGGGTTGAAATTTTGAAATCTGTTCTTTTGAAATACTTTATGTAGATATTCTAGTTTACATTATACATGAAAGGGTGATGAACTATTTATGTGTGTGTGTGTGTGTGTGTGTTAATAGGTGAGTGTATGTGTGTGAGTAGTTGTATTAGTGTGTGTGTGTGTGTGACTGTGTGTGTGTATGTATGTGTGTGTGTTAATAGGTGTGTGTATGTGTGTGAGTAGTTGTATTAGTGTGTGTGTGTGTGACTCTGTGTGTGTGCGTGTGTATGTGTTATTGTGTGTGTGCGTGTGTACATGTGAGTGTGTGTGTGTGTGTGTGTGTGTGTGTGTGTGTGTGTGTGTGTGTATATCGGTGTGTGAGTGTAAGTGTATGCATGTACATTTTATGCATCTCTGTGCAAGTATGTTGGTGTAAAATATCTGAATGGTAGGTCATTACTGTGAAATACTGCCTCTAATTAATAAGTATTTACACATTCATGATTACCTTTGCTAAAATCAGTGTTTCTTCAAGTTATGTTGCATGGAATGAAAAATCTTTGGTCATCCTTGCATTATTTTATTATAGGATAAATTTTGAATTACTCTTTTCCTAAAGTTGGTTATTTTTCTTCTTGGCTGCTCTCTTTGATAATAAGTTCAACTGTCGCTGCGAATGATCTTGTTGTTTGACTTTTGAGTGTGAATTTTGTTTCTGAGTTCATGTATGCATGGATTCTTGTTCTCTAATTCCTGGTATATGCATTTTGATTACTTTCTGTTTAGAAATGATCAGAAATGCTTTTTATTTTCAAATTAATTATTTTAGTATTATGACTATTTTTGTGTTATTATGTTCATCACTAAAAGACTAAGCAGGTTTACTTTTCAAACGAAACCAATCAAAGATGTTTTTAGTTACAACTTGTATATAAAATGTCATAGCTACACTGAACATGCCATAGTTATGAACAAACATGTCTTATGTTTCATACATCAATCATAACTTTCCTTATAGCTTTTTACATTTTAAGTAATCATCACCAAATGTGTTATAGCTTATCCAGCAAAATCATGTTTTAGTTGGGCTGATTCCAAAGTCCTCATAACCCAAACTGCCTTACCTCGTTAATGATATGCATAAACAAAGTTTGAATAATTAGGTAAAATTTTAAAATAAACAGAGCTATTAGTAAGTTTGATAGAGTGGGTTCCACTACCAAATGCATCTTGGAATATACTCAGGAATTTTCTAGAATAACGTAAGGAAGATGTAGGCTTTCCTAGCCCTTGCTATGCTGAGGCTAATTTCTAGTGCTCGGACGATAAATTGAAATATCATCTTATTGATCGTTGCGCCACGATAGTAGCGCTATCAATAACCCAAAGAATTATCGATAATGCACGATAATTCTCATCCAAAAAAAAGTACATGTAATGCTACGAAATTATTAAAAAAAAGAAACCTTACTATTCACCACAACGCCACTTCTATTAGTTTGATATACTGGCGGTCCTTTCTGGTAAATAAACGGCCATTTTGGACTGCGAAATCACGTTGATAATCCCGCCATGAACGTGATTTTGGTCAATTTCAAAGTGGCGGATGTTGTTTACCGGAAAGCATCACCGGTATAACCATCTATCAGGAGGGGAATACGGGTGAGTTCTGTGCCACTTCAAGTTTCCAAATTATCGTTTTTTATCGATAATCTATCGTCATCTGGGACGATATAGCAATAAAAATTTTTTGTCCAAGTTAGTAATTTCATCCAAAGCTCAAGGACGCAAGGACGATTTTTGAAAAACATCTAAACCCTGTCATGTTGGTACTCATTAGAAAGCTCTTGCTGAGTACTCTTAGATGAGTAACCATATGCCAGGGTTTCGGTCATTTTTCAGGTTTTCTTGCCTCATTTTGTATTGGCCAAATTAGCTACCAGCAGCATAGGGGCTAGGACGTCTTTTCCATGTTTGGTAAAGATTAGTCAGACTAGTGCTTTTGTTGGACCTTGTTTCCAGCTATGTGTTTATTAAGTAATACGTCCATCAGGGTCCTGTGCAAGAAATAATCTGAAGATTAAGAATTAGGGATTGGGGATTAGGAATCTCAACTTTTTTGCATCTTGAGTGTTCGCATGGTCTTACAACTTTTAACATATCCTTTCAATGAGAGCTGTATTAAAAAGATGAAATCATATTGTTATTATACACAACAGAATCAACAGCTTTCCGTAAAATGTTTCTCAAAATAATGCTATGATATTTTATTTCAATATGAGCCAGATCAGGTGTAGGCCTCAGATGCAAAAGGGTTGAGGTTAAATTAAGAGCCAAGTTTTTCCATAATTTTCCCTTCAAAGATGAACCTTTGAGGTATTATCCATAAAGGTGCAACTGGGGCCTGGGCTGGTTTCACCAACGGGTCTTGACTTAAGGCCTAATTTGATTGTCTACAAACCTCATTTGTGTTGTTTAAGACAATGTATCGAATTATTAAGTCTGAGACTTAGGCTTGTTGGTGCAACTGGCCCCAGAACTAGTATAGCCATTTAATTCCTGCCTCTGTAGACTGGGCGTCTGCCAGTGCCTGGTTGTACAAACACCCATAGATAACATCCCAAAAAAGAATAAGCCAAGCACATTAATGACCCACGTAGCTTGCGAATCAAAGCTACATTTAGTTGTGAGGTCATCCAGCCACCATGCCCAGGAAACTGGGTGGCAATCTGGTGTATTATGTCCAGGCTGCCCACACATTTAGTGCAGGAATTAAATGTTGGCACTGTACCTGTATTCTATTCTTCCTTGTTTTAGACAATGAATTTAACTGTTAAGTCTGGGACTTAGACTTATTGGTGCAACTGGCCCCAGAACTTACTGTATTCTTATCTTCCTTCATACTCGCACCTCCCTGGAGGGAGGCTAGCTTGTTCCTGTGCTAACCGTTCAGTCGTAATCTTTGTTCCAGACGGTGGGTCCGTCGCCGCCCCAGCTCCCCTTCGACACCTGCTCCATGAACAGCGACCAGTTCCAGGATCAGATGGAGGCTGACCGGCAGGGACAGTGGTTACGACGAAGACGGCTAGATGGCGCTCTAAACAGAGTGCCCGTCGGCTTCTACCAGCAAATATGGTCCGTCATTAACAGGGTATGTACTATATTAAAAGGTTTTAACTTTAATCGTACAATTTCTCATCTTAGGCTTTTACCAGCAAATATGGTCCGTCATTAAAAGGGTAGGTACTACTGTATACAGCTTTAATTAAGAGTGCTAAAAATTTTGCTTTACAGCCCTGCTGGAGGGTATTTGTGCTACTTTTAAGTTGCGCAATCAAGCACTCAAACTATATGGTTATTACTATATGGATATTTATTTAAAGGATGTTATTTTGGTGCTATCATAGGGAGCGTGAAAATAGCGAAAATTAAATGCCTGTTAAAAAATACCAGTTATACAGTATATTTAAAGCTTAAATGTTAATAGTGCAATTTATTCTCTTTGATTTTATCAAAAAGATACATAAGGAACACTTTGTCATCATGGAATGATGACTAATCTTATGTAAAAACAGTTCTCATCTAAAGCGTCATTATAATTATAAAAATTATTTATGTAAAACTTGATTTCTCATATGCAGTGTCATTTAAAAGATAATTAAATGTGAACCATGATAAGACTATAACTGAATGATACTTAGTTTCCTGCCCTTTTTATGTGGCATGAAAGATATTGATTGGGAAATATCTTTCCTTATTTCATTTATGGCTAATCATGCATATAGTTATTTTTGCACTGCTTTCAAAAAAATGATGATCCAAAGTACCTTATTATGGTTTGTTATTTTCAGTGCCATGGTTTGTCCATAGCTGGTTATGTGCTGCCACAGAGTCTTACAAGTGAGGTGAGTACATGTACTGGTAATTTAAACAAGAAAATCTAACAATTATTTCAACATAATTCAAGGTTTGATATTAGCAGTTATCCTTGTTGTGAAATTGGTATACGCCAGCTTTCTCACTATAAGTCGCGAGTTACATACCTAAATCCGTCTTTAAGTTAATTACATCCTACCATATTATCTTCCAGATATATGTCATGTTGGCAGATCGTATTGCACAAATAGTGTTTTTAATGAACATTGTTAAAAGCAATGTTAGAAGCCCAACTCAGTCCAGTACAACAAAGAAATTGACCAATCAGCTGCTAGAATCAGAGTGTAGCTGATGATAATGACTAATATGGTCAAGTTACCATCAGGCTAATCCAATTTCATTAGATGTCTCATGGACCCTGCTGAGAATTTTTTTGTCCAAGTGGAATTTAAATAAAATTGCATCATGGCAGACCCATGACTGACTCGTGGTGGAGTAATGGTATAAGTCAACCATGGGTCTGTTACAGGTCTACCACTGAACAGCTGTCAGCCTGTGGAATGAGTATATTGATAAGTTTCTGCCAGAGGTCTAGTGCTGGAAACTTTATTGGCATATTACCACTGGTTTATAAACAGGAGTTTTTTCTGTAAGGTAACCCCTCTGATGCTGAGGCTACTTTCTTACAAAGCACAAGAATGCAAAAAATTTCGAAAACCATCTAAACCCTGCCATGTTGGTATTCATTGGAAAGCTCTTGCTGAGTGCTAACAAATGAGTACCTGTGTGCTGAGGCTGTTGAGCGAGATCTGCTGGTTGCGTATCAATGATCGATACTCGTGGAACTATATACCAGGTAATTTTATTTGATTTAGAAGATGTCAGGGGAGTTGAAGTTTGCCCTCTACTGTAATATTAAACAGTTATTGCCTGGCTTGTTGGTGGATAGTGCAGATTATCACCCCGAGAAGGAATTATTTCCCGAGGGCAACACCCGAGGGAAATAATTCCTTCGAGGGGTGATAATCTGCACTATCCACCAACAAGCCAGGCAATAACTGTTTTGTTATACCGAACATTTTACAACATTTAGGGGCAAAATCATAAGACAAGACCAGAGCTGATTTCAATATTTTAATGATAACAAAATGTATGAATATCATAGTTTCTCATCTACGGATTACTTCAATTATACCATAATCACTTATGATATGAAGGCTTATAAATGCACTAGACTTGTAAAGTTTGCCATCTTTCTTCCTGAGATCAACATAGAATAACTCTAATACTAATCGATCTCCTTTGGATCCAACTTCTCAAACTCAACATTGCTGCCTTTCTCCCTGTAGTACTCCTTCACAACACAACCTTAACAGAATGATTAACTGATTTTCTGGTGTTTAAACTGTCTTTTTGGTCATGTAAATCTTGAATATCTTCTTTGGTAGCACTGCCTAACCGAGACATTTTGAAAATATGCTGTGCTCCAAGCTGCTCTGCTTGACACTCTTTTGAATGAAAATTCACTCTATTATCGCTCACTACTACTCAAAATTTCATTGAAAATATCCTGGGCTTCATATAGAATCAACTAGTCCTGTTATGGATCTTTACCTTTTTTCCTTGAATTAGACCCAACAAGTAAATAAAACAGCAATAAACATCTTTGCCAGCTGCATGTATCTGTTTATTTTGGCAGAAAAAACTGCATTCATTTGATAAACCAGTCTGATATATAGGTGCACCGGTGCACCCTACAGTATACTGAAATCTATCATTGAAGTCGCCTTATTCATTGAAGAACTTCTATAACCACCTGATAAATTTTTCGGCAAGCTAATATCATAGTTATTTTAGTTTTTTATTGATAGTTAGTTGTCACCTGGCCCACCACAACTTTTATCCTGTTTTATGAATCAAAAGCGCCCAGCCACCATAGAAACATGGAATAGGGGAGATTATTGACTGGCAAAATTATTCACCTGCTTGTGCTATTATTCCACCTTTTCTGATAGATAGGGTAAATTATGAAATGACTCTTAATATAGGGTGAGGTATAACAATAAACAGTTATTGCCTGGCTTGTTGGTGGATAGTGCAGATTATCACCCCGAGAAGGAATTATTTCCCGAGGGCAACACCCGAGGGAAATAATTCCTTCGAGGGGTGATAATCTGCACTATCCACCAACAAGCCAGGCAATAACTGTTTTGTTATACCGAACATTTTACAACATTTAGGGGCAAAATCATAAGACAAGACCAGAGCTGATTTCAATATTTTAATGATAACAAAATGTATGAATATCATAGTTTCTCATCTACGGATTACTTCAATTATACCATAATCACTTATGATATGAAGGCTTATAAATGCACTAGACTTGTAAAGTTTGCCATCTTTCTTCCTGAGATCAACATAGAATAACTCTAATACTAATCGATCTCCTTTGGATCCAACTTCTCAAACTCAACATTGCTGCCTTTCTCCCTGTAGTACTCCTTCACAACACAACCTTAACAGAATGATTAACTGATTTTCTGGTGTTTAAACTGTCTTTTTGGTCATGTAAATCTTGAATATCTTCTTTGGTAGCACTGCCTAACCGAGACATTTTGAAAATATGCTGTGCTCCAAGCTGCTCTGCTTGACACTCTTTTGAATGAAAATTCACTCTATTATCGCTCACTACTACTCAAAATTTCATTGAAAATATCCTGGGCTTCATATAGAATCAACTAGTCCTGTTATGGATCTTTACCTTTTTTCCTTGAATTAGACCCAACAAGTAAATAAAACAGCAATAAACATCTTTGCCAGCTGCATGTATCTGTTTATTTTGGCAGAAAAAACTGCATTCATTTGATAAACCAGTCTGATATATAGGTGCACCGGTGCACCCTACAGTATACTGAAATCTATCATTGAAGTCGCCTTATTCATTGAAGAACTTCTATAACCACCTGATAAATTTTTCGGCAAGCTAATATCATAGTTATTTTAGTTTTTTATTGATAGTTAGTTGTCACCTGGCCCACCACAACTTTTATCCTGTTTTATGAATCAAAAGCGCCCAGCCACCATAGAAACATGGAATAGGGGAGATTATTGACTGGCAAAATTATTCACCTGCTTGTGCTATTATTCCACCTTTTCTGATAGATAGGGTAAATTATGAAATGACTCTTAATATAGGGTGAGGTATAACAATCTCTTTTATTCCTGTACTATTTTCTCTAGTGATAATAAACCCTGATATACTATACTTATGAATTATATTCATATTTGATTTAGATGACGTCCGGGGAGCTGAAGTTTGCCCTACAAGTAGAGATGGCTCTGAACCGCATCCCGCAGCCTGAGTACCGACAGCTAATGGTTGAGGCCATGATGGTACTCACGCTGATCGTGGAGAACGACCACGGCAAAATACCCATGGATTACATCATACAGGTAGATAAGCTGGTCTACGAGGCTAACGAGATCTTCATTAAAGATCAGGTAAGTGCTGGCAAATCAATTACAGTCAAACCTCGGAAATGTGAACACCTTGGGACCAGGGCAAAAGCGTTCACATTAGGGGGTGATCACATCTCAGAGGTCTTTTCATAATGTAAAAGATACAAATGGGACCGGGAAATTGTGTTCACATTAGGTGTTTACATCTCTGGGGGGTTCACAATGAGAGGTTTCACTGTACAGTCAAACCTGTATTAAGAGACCACCCAAGGGAAGACCAAAATATGGTCTCTTAAGACAGGTGGTCTCTTAATAGAGGGTCATTTAAACTAGAATGTTAGACCTGAGGAAATAAAAATATGGTCTCTTATTAGAGGTGGTCGCTCGGGCAGGTTTGACTATACATACCATATCATAGATAAGCTGGCCTATTAACCCTTTCAATGCTGACGCTACTTTCGTCCAAAGCACAAGGACGCAAACATGTTTGAAAACCATTTAAACCCTGTCATCATGGTATTCATTGCTGTAACTGAGTACTCTCAGATGAGTACCCATGTACCAGGGTTTCAGTCATTTTTTCAGTTTTTGGTATCATTTTGCATTGGCCATATTAGAAACCAGCAGCAGCATATGGGTACTTAAGCAAATGATTTTTTCATCCGAGGTCAGATAAGTTCAACCAGATTAAACATATACCTCAAATAGCATTTTGAATTAACTTAATCACGAGTACATTATATATTTTAGAATAGAATTCATTCATACCTTACAGTAATTTTAAGCACACATTAGAATTTATTTCTTCATTCCACCCCTAAAGTACATACATTCACAACACACTGTTTGCATTATTATAATCTTAGTGTTCGTAATATATCACTATCCCTCAATTAAATGAGTGTATTTGAACATACTACTTAGCTTATTTGATGCACAGTTGTTATGGAGGTGTAAGTATTCCCACAATCAAAACTATACAATTTTCAACACTGTGGCCTGAAGAATCCTTGAATCTGAGGGCCACAGCGAAAATCAAATCCTGTTTTTGACTGTTTTACCCTCATGAAATAGATATGATGATTATTATTATTATTATTATTATTATTATTATTATTATTATTATTATTATTATTATTATTATTATCATTATTATTATCATTATCATTATTATTATTGTTATTATTATTATTATTATTGTTGTTATTATTATTTAAAAAAATTCTCTGTTTCAGAGGGAAGTGGAGGGTGATGCCATTCTATGCTGTGCCCAGGTGAACGCCCCACGGGCCCATGGGCAGCTCAAGTGCGGAGGAACAGCGGGAATCTGTCAGCATTTCTACGACAGCGCCCCTAGTGGTCGTTTTGGCACCTTGCCCTATATGTGTCGTGCTGCCACCAATATCCTACACATGCCAACATCGGATGGAGATACCTTGGACTGTATCATTGCTTAACCCTTCCAATGATGAGGCTACTTTTGTCCAATGCACAAAGACGCAAAGACTTTTGAAAAACATCTTAACCATGTCATGTTGGTACTCATTGGATAGACCTCACGAAGTACTCTCAGATGAGTACCCATTTGCCAGGGTTTCAGTGATTTTTCAGGATTTTTGCATCATTTTGTATTGGCCAACTTAGCCACCAACAGCATAAGGGTAAATAACACCTCGATAGCTGATGTGGTGAAACCTCTAAGATATAAATAGGGATAGGTACTGGTACTCGATACAATACCAAATACAGGTATCAAGAAGGAAAAAGTATTGTATCAAAAAAGGTAAATATAGTATCGTATTGTTAAGATTTTAAATATTTATAAAATTGATTTAGTGGCTTACTGGACATTACCTATGAAGGTGGTTCTCTACTTATTAGTGAAGTTTCCAAAGCTGGCATTGCTAAATTAAACCAAAATATGTCCCTGTAAAAAATATTGTTCAGGTATCGTGTCATTGAAGAAATATCGATATTGTATCGTATCGCAAAAATTTTAAAGGTGCCAATCCCTAGATATGAACTTCTATACATTAGGAGGTGTTCACTTTCAGAGGTCTTTTCTCTATGTATTAGGAACAAATGGGACTGGACAATTGTGTTCACAATATGATACGTTCACATACCGGAGGTGTTCATATTAAGAGGTTTCATTATATATTATACCACTTGTTTGAATTGGTACAGTGACCCCATCACCCAAAGCTTAGCTTTAAATCATGAAAATGTAGTAAGACAATTATGATATAATCTCTTAACACTTTGAAATGTCCCAAAATAAAACTGCCTACAATATAAGTGTTTATAAACAGTTATCTTCACTTACCAATTTGATTTGTAATATTCACTAAATATAACTACTTTTGGTTTGTCCACAATATGGAGAAGTTTCTTTAATAGGATAAAGCATTCATAGTTGTTCAGTGCAGTTATATCTTGAGTCCAGTGATTGCAGGTCTACACATATTTTCGAGAATCAATTCATAGATAATTGGAGCACTGTAAATTCTTGGTAATTTGGGACACTTTGTAATAATTACGATTTTTATGGGTTGACGGTGGCCCATGTTTCCTGAAGGTACAGACAAAGCAGAGTAATAGTGGCCCAGATTTCCCTTAATGACGACCAGTGATAGATCAACGGTGGCCCAGATTTCCCTGAAATTATTTTGCCCAAAAATATAGTGGCCTAAATTCTTAGGATGGTCTAAATTTCCAGGAATTAACAGTAGATTAGCTACCCTTTGAAAGTGTAAAGGTGCCATGGCTTCTAGTCCTCTATTCACAAGGATATGTTTGATCAGGTGTTGACCCAGTATAGGAGGACTGATCCTTCCAAATCATGTAAATATTTGTATAGACATCTATGGCCTCATGCACAAATTTTAAAAGCAGTATAATGAATCTAGATGTGTCTTTGTTTCATATTTGATATTTATTGAATGATTTGTATGCTGCTTGTTGTAGTTTTACTAGCAAAGTCTTTGAAAGCCAACATTTTAGAGTTAATTTATATTATCGAACCATGTAGTGTCGAATACAAGATGTATGTATGACAAAGCCAAAAGACATTTTGATTGTCAATTCTGCTTCCACAGGTGATTTGTGAACTACTGTGCTCGTGCTCTGTATATTAACCCTTTTGATGCTAAGGCTACTTTCGTCCAAAGTTCAAGGATCCAAATATTTTTGAAAATCACCTAAACCCTGTCATGTGGGTATTCATTGGATAGCTTTTGCTGAGTACCCATTTGCTAGGGTTTCAGTCATTTTCCAGTTGTTATTCATCATTGTGTAATGGCCAAATTAGCCACCAACAGCATAAGGGTTAACATACTTAGCTGGAAGTTTCACTCCATTTATTGACAAGAAATGAAAGTGTCAATACATGAAAAAAGTATTGTCTTCATTTTCCAATTTATTTTGTAAAAGTCACCAGTTTAAAGTATTTGTTATGTGTCCATAATATGGACTTTAATAGGATAGTCTTAGACCTTAGAGCCTATAGCGGTATGTTGCAGACAATGAAATGTGTTTTATCAAAGAAAAACTCAAATGGAATAAAGAAATAAGTATCTTGAAAACTTGTATCGAAATGTTTAGAAATCATTGGCTTTATTTGAGACTATAATAAGTTTTGTGTTTTCTGTATAGCTTGCTTTTATATTTTCTTTTCGTATCTTATGTATATGGTCCACAGAATGTGTTACATATTTCATGTATAAAGTGTTTGAATAATGACTTGTAAAAAGCAAAAACAATCATCTGGTTGGATACACACTTTGCGAACAAAACGTTTGAATGATGATATTTGGGAAATTGTGAAAAAATTAGAACCCTGGGAATCAGTCAATATTGTCAAAAATATTGATAAGACATTGTATATTGTTAAGAAAATATCAATATTGTGAATGTTTTATAAGGTGCATTATAAATATCCAGGTGCAGTCCAAATTTAGGCACAACAAAATAATTTAAACATTTTTTTTTCTGCTCGAACTTAATTCAGTTTTGTTAACTTATTGTCACCTTTTTGTCTGTAAATGATTAGTTTGGCATAAGTTTTTGAACTCTTCAAAATGCATACTGTTAGATATGCATATTATCTTTGTGTATTATGTAAATGGTACTCTCTTCACTTGGTTTGGTACATGTTCAGAAATAATCATGTTTTTAAATACATATCTGGGGCAGATACTGCATTTTAGATGATCTCAAAAACATTTGCTACCCATCTTTCCTAAAATCTCACCTATTTATGCACAGATCACCCACGTTGGCTCTGACATATGGAAATATCTTGTAACACAGTAAATTTGTAGATGAAAGGAGTAAAAACACCCATAGAGGGAAAGTTATCTGTCCCTTCATGTACAGCAAAAATGTTGGGAATTTCTATAATTTCATATGTTGAATGAATCTTCAATGTTAATAGTTTTAATAAGTCAGAATAACATGTAATCTGAGAGCTGTGAGCACATATGGGTTAAATAGATCACTAGTCTGTAGTCTGTTAATCTGGATTGCATGCACAGTCTGGTAACATATCATTTTAAGTACTATTTGGAAAATACTTGGTGAGGAATTGGTTAACTGTACAGGAAAAAATATTCAGTCAATTATTTCTCAAAAATCGCTTTTTTGTCAAGATATTTCCATACTTGTCAGTTCATGAGTTTGTACCTTCTAGATATGAATGTGCTAAAATAAAAAGGTAGCTGTAAAGAGGGTTTCATCTGAGTTTGAATCTGTTTCACGCTATCTGTTCTCACGCTTGTGATGTGTTATATGCTTAGCGTGGCTTAACGCTACCCTGAATTTGTATTGTACATGCTTTGAAAAAGTGTTTATAAATTAAAGTAACTAAAAGTAAACTGGCCTTGTTTGTTATTATGTATTGTGTGTAATTGTTGTGACCATTACCTTGATGAAAGGTTCAATGAAAAACAACTAAAATAAAACATGTGTCAGTTTTAATATTTTATTGAAAAAAGTGCCAATTAACAATATATACCATGCAGTGATCAGAAGTATTTAATCAAAAAAACACTTCAATAGAAGTTCTAGTTATGATCAAAAATTGAGATAATCTCATCACCTTAATTTACTAGAAAGCTGTAGAATGTCTATTCAAATAGCAAAAAAGAATCTATGCACAATAAAGAAACATTGTCTGAAGTTACAATATTGCCTAATAGTGATTTTAGGTAGACAATCAAAATTGTGGCTCACCTACTCTAGAGGGCTTATATATTAGAAGTAAGTGTTGACCATGCTTGGTTATTGAACCGTCCAGCATATAAAAGGGTTTTGTTATGAAGTCAGCTTGGACAGTTTTTTCATAAAAAGTATTTTGGTGAAAATCAATAGGTATAAAGTTACCTTAAATTCCTGTTAATTTGGGACACCTATTAATTACAATTTTTATGGGTTGAGGGTAGCCCATGTTTTCTGAAAATACCTACAGAGCAGAGTAAGTGACCCAGTATTGCACCATGACTGAATCTTTTTGATGCAAAGAAAATAAAAGAAACAATGCAAGGTTCTTGATATTTCAACTCGTCCAGTGCTGTACCCACGTCACAGGGCTTCAATCATTTTCAGATTTTTGCATCGTTTTGTATATATATATATATATATATATATATATATATATATATATATATATATATATATATATACTGTAAAACTGGTAATGATTGCGTGATTTTAATTATTGCGTTTTAATGCGAATGCATGAGGACGCAATAATTAAAACACACATAAATCTGTCCCTTCTGTTTCAGATATCTGACGTCTGGTGGCGTTCGCATTAATTAAAACACGCATAAAAGAGAAAATGAAAAAAACGCAATATTTACTACACGCAAAAATTACCAGTTGTACAGTATATATATATATATATATATATATATATATATATATATATATATATATATATATATAAATATATATATATATATATATATATATATATATATATATATATAAATACATATATATATACATAAATATACATATATATATATATATATATATTATATATTCTATATTGTATATATATTACATATATTATATATTGTCTATTCCACTGTATCACAAGTAGCACTTACATGAGAGATGCAGCGAAGGCTGATACACCTATTTATCTTATACAGACCACAACAATATCTAGACACTGATCCGAGTAGGTATAAAAATAAAAATAACATCCATTACAAAAAGATCTTTTAACTGTAAACATGCTTATCATACGCAAGAAGACGGCCACTGACTGCTTTCGGATAGTGGATAGAAATTACAGCACAGGGTCTAAAAGGTACTCTGCAACATAGTATCATGTAATGCAAACTCTACAACATAGTATCAAATGTTAATGAAATAATCAACCAAGTGAATGTTTATAACCCTTCAAATGCTTGGGCCACTTTCGTCCGAAGCACAAGGATGCAAAGATTTTTGAAAACCATCTAAACCTGTGTCATGTTGGTATTCATTTGATAGCTCTCACTGAGTACTCTCAGATGAGTACCCAGGTGCCAGGGTTTCAATAATTGTTCATGTTTTTTGCATCATTTGGTATTGACTAAATTAGCCACCAGCGGCATAAGGGTTAAGAACATATCAGCAATTATTTAGCAACTCCATTCATGTGTTGTTTTGAATAAGTCAAGAAAGCTTTTTTCTATATCCATTAACTACAAGCTTTGACATTTCACTAGCCCAATTAACACTCACCTGCAATTCTAAGTGTCTGTACAAATAACATACTAATTCCATTGTCTGAAACTACCATAATTCTCGAGATATGTTGTAACCATGGTGAAAACTGACCCATGGCGAAAAACAGAGGCTCTGAGGCTACTACAGTAGCACTCATTCTAAAGTGATATGTAATAACATCCCCAGATATTAGGGTGGTACATATAGTTTATACCAATACCTTTTTATAACCCATTAATGTTTGCAGTGGCCAAAAGCAGCCTGGCAATTTTGGTGAAATCTTTCAGGACAAAACATAATTGGGGAAATTTTGAAGGAGAAATGTTGATCAGAACTTAAGCGAGAACTCTCCTTCAATTTTTTTGTAGAATCCCTCATAATTTCCAACTTATTGTTATAAATATCAAAGACCCAGATGAGAATTTCAAAAGTTACTCTTGTGCAATAATGGGATAATAAACCCAGATATTGGGATGGTATGTGTGGTTTAAGCAAATACCTTAATATAATATTCCCAGATTATGAGGCAGTATATGTGGCTAAACTTAGGCCTTATCATAATACTTCAAGATATTGAGGAAGTATATGTGGCTTTAAATTATCCGTTTGAAATAGCTCGAAGCTAGTAATAGTGAATAATATTCCCAGATGATTAGGTGGTATATGTGGTTTAAACCAAGACCTTGATATAATATTCCAAGCTATTGAGGTGGTATATGTGGTTTAGACTAAGACCTTATTTCGTTTGAAATAGCTCTCTGCAAAGCAAGATAGCATGGTGATAGTGAATATGTGTGGTTTAAACAAACACTTTATAATAATATTCCAGAATATTAAGGGGGTATATGTGGCTTAAACAATTTTTTTATTGTAATACACCCAGATATTGAGGTGTTACATGTGGTTTAACAAACACCTTGTTATAATTTTCTATAATAATAGAGGGTCACCTTTAGATATCTTGTGATTTTATGCCTCATTCTGAAGTTACTTCCTAACTTTCACAAAATCAGATAATAATTCTCGAAGAGAACTTTTGTCATGAACAGATCAACTTTAAAACCACAGTATAGTGTAAAATAAATCAGAAATAAGTGTCATGTGTTATCACAGTGGAAACAGGTGTTTCGACTTGTTATCACATACTATTAAATGATAAGAAAAATATTACTTTTAGTGCTGTGATTTAATAAATCTGAGTTGGCAAGATTTGGCTGTTCAAGCACTGAAAAGGGTTGTTAAACTATAAGTTTGAACTCTTAGCATAAAAACCTGAATATATTGAATTTTGAATATAGTGCAAACATCAATATCAGCTGGAATAGAGTGGTATATGAAAATAAATACTATGATTTAAATATGTATGATAAGTCACGTCTTACAAATATTCTTTATGTTATTTACCATATGAAAACTATTTCCTTATGTATCAGATCACCATGGTATTTCAATAAAAAGGAGTTTAATTTCAGATTGTTCCAGCTTCCATCCCTGAAGATATGTGTATTTTGTGTCAAAACTGGATATTTTCCTATAGTTACTATCTTATATGTGATAACTATATTACTATGAATAATTGAAAGCAGATTTTTCTTAGAATGGGTCTTGGGATGCAGGGATTTGAATAGCATACTTCAAATGACTGCAATGCTATTTGAAGCTCTCTTGTATCTTTTAATGTGATACCTTGCCCAGCCTTAGAACCACAGTCTTAGCCAGCAGGGCGTCTGGGTGTCTTTTGGACACCAAAACCCTCAAAAACATCTGTCAGGACATCCAAATTCTTTTGATAGAAACTTCTTGAAATGTCAATTTCAAGTGTATAATTGAATTGTTTTCTCCTCAATGTTTCCCATGGATTTGTATATGGATATTATACCTTATAGAAATAAGTAAATACATATGCATGGTTGTAATTGGAGTATATTATGTTCTCCCTTAAAAAATGGACACCTAAAAATATAACAATTGCCAATTTTGGGCACTCAGTTTCTAAATCCTGGCTAATACCATGATTAGAACCATAATAACATAAAATTTGACAATGCCATAAGATTTCCCATGACACTCACTTGAAATTCCCTGTCACAGCAAAATATATAAAACTACTTGGCTTCAGTATTGACTTTCAAGAGTGTGATATCTTTCTTTTCCAATATAAATTACTCCCATATAGAATAAAGTAGAAAGATAGTACTTGAAAAAGTGTCCTGTAGCTTCAAGTTCAAACATTTTGATTTTTCAAATGGTTTCTTAAAATCATTAAAAACTAGCCCCAGAAATGCTGCTAAGGTAATCTAAAAGAAAAGATACTAAAATATATTTACAAATACCATTATATACATACTGTCTACTGACTATACATGAGCACTAATACTCAAAATAGACATAGCTTGTCCATTTGTCAAACACAAAACCACACTTTACATTTAAATAACATATATTACATCTATATACAGTCAAACCTGTAGTGAGCCACCTAAATAAAGACACCGTCCCAATCTCAAAGCGCACTTCATGATTCAGTAAATTCCTTACATTCTCTCATTATCAGCAGTTCTATAAAACGTAAAATTTACACTCAGCATTCCTCTAGAAAGTGTTACTGCTATTTTCATACTTTTGAAAATAACTTAGGAAAGAAGCGAAAGTTCACGAAATATTAGGAAGGAGAGTTGTAGTTTAACTTCTGGTAAACATTTCTCCTTCAAATATTTTCCCCAAAATGCTTTTATTAGAAAAATATTTCCCAAATTGTCAGGCCTGTTTTGGCTTAACCCTGTTAATGGGTTAAACCTTCCAATGCTGAGTCTACCATTGTCCAAAGCACAAGGATGCAAAGGTTTTTGAAAACCATCTAAACCCTGTCATGTTGGTATTCAATGGATAGCTATCACTGAGTACTCTCAGATGCCACGGTTCCAGTCAAAATTCAGGTTTTTTGCATAGTTTTGTAATGGCCAAATTAGCCACCAGCGGCTTAAGTGTTAATACTTTTGCAGGATATTAGTGTTGGTATTGATTGATACAACCAAGTGCCATACGCTGATCAGGAATTTAACCTTAATGCTGCGGGTTGCAAATTTGGTCAACATAAAATGATGACAAAAAGCTAGGAAATGACTGAAACCCTGGCACATAGGTACTCATCTGAGAGTACTCAACAATAGTTTTCCTATGAATACCCACAACTTGGTTCAGATGATTTCTTGTGCATTGGATGAAAGTAACCTTGCATCAGAAGGGTTAACATTGAATTTCAGTATAGATTGAGTTGCATTTGATAGAAACCCATTATACATGAGAATGTAGAGGTAAACAATTTCTAAATATGGCTCTTCTTGGGAAAGGGAACAAAAACGATCAATCCCCAATTATTATTCAATCATTTACAGTGCATTTAAAGGGGCCCTAAAGGCTCACATACATATCAGCTTATATGAAAGTAATACACTTCAAGAACAGGATGCTGCCCTTCTTTTTCTCTTAGTGATCGCATGAGGGCCATTGAGGGGAGACTTTTGCATATTGCCATCATCCTGCCCAGCCCCTGGCAGCGGCCATTTTTTTCAATTGGGTGGCAGAGATCACATCCTGCCCCTAGCTCTGCCCCTAGCTTATGCACCACTAAGCTCCTTTGCTACCCAATAACACCGACCACAGCAGGGGGTGATGACCCGGATTCACATTGACGGTGGCCTTGGCTCAGAGGAGGTGCTATTCACTAATTGCAATTTTAGATTTCTCTTTGTGTGTAGCTCTAAGGCTTCCCTGTTTATGAAAGATGTTGAGTTATGTTCATGAACTTTCATATAAACCTATGATTTGTTCTTCCCCAAGTTCCCGTTTAATTCTCTACTCATGAGTGGAGTCAGACTGCAGGTTTGATTATGTATACTCAAGAAAATGTTCATACTAAAAAAGCAATGCCCCATTGCCAAGCTGAATATATTCTATGAATCTTCTTGTCTTGAAGTCTTGTCAATAGACTGTTATCTGTTGCACGCTGACGGTTGTGGAGGCATTGGTCCATCGATTTCATCATAGCCCTCGTCACCCGGTCCGTCCTCCATTACTTCATTATCTGCCACCTCCACACCATACCGCAAGTTGGGGTACTGATTGCCGGATGCCCCTTGACCCCTCTGGAAACAAAAAATATATAAATATAAACTATAAATAAGGCCTAAAAAATCCTTATGTTTTTTCAGCCCTCCCAACTTCCAATCAACGTAAAACATGCATAAAATACACATTTTGACCAAACAAATAATGCAAAAAAGTATTTACCGAACTACCTACCCTATTTTTTTTCAGACCATTACAGGAAACAAACAATATTTTTTTCTTGGCCTAACCTACAGTCAATTTGTACAAACAACCACTTCTTTTAAACAACCACTTGCTGTGAACGACCACTTTCAGATCCCCCCAAGGCTATTCCCTGTATATTCTACATTGATCAACAACCACTTGCTTGATGCGACCAACAACCATGAACTCTTATCCCTAACAGTAAATGGCCTTTCATTCAACGGCCACTTGAATGCGAAGACGCCTTGTCTATTGGAAAGGGCACAATGAATTGATCAAATAATCGGTAAAATTTAAAGAAAATATCATTTCCAAGGGTCTTCAATTAATGTTGGAGTTCAACTTTTATTTTTCTGAATTGTTAAACCTAAAATATTAATGAAGAAATTTCAACAAACACACCTAAACATAACAACCTCAGTAATACCTGGTCATTGTTAATAACTCTTCATAACCTCACTCACACCCGCAACCCCTTCTTAAGAGACCACCTCTTAAAGAGACCACTTTTGACCTTTCCCTTGAGCGGTCACTTAATACAAGTTTAACTGTATTCACAACTTGTCTTACAAAAAACCTTTAAGACAAAATGGCATCTGGTAGTAGTATTCACATTAGGTGTTCTCATGTGTATGTTCTAAGAACTATTTAATCTCTTTATCTAAAATTATTGTATGAATCTGTGGAACTTTTGTCAATAACTTCAGAATTGAGAAGAATTTCAAAAAGATTTGGAGGAGAGTTTTGGTAATTTTCTGATTATCATTTCTCCATCAAATATTTTCCCAGCTTTGCTTTTGCCTGAAAAACTTCCCCCAAAATTGGCAGGCCGTTTTGGCTACTGTAAGCATTAACCCTTATGCTGCTGTTGGCTAATTTGGCAAATACAAAATGATGCACAACATCTGAAAAATGACTGAAACCCAAGCAGATGGGTACTCATCTGAGAGTACTCAGCGAGAGCTTTCCAATGAGTACCAACATGACAGGGTTTAGACGGCTTTCAAAAATCTTTGCATCTTTCTGCTTTAGACGAAATTAGCCTTAGCACTGCAAGGGTTAATGGGTTAATTGCATACATCCTCTTGACTTACTTGTTGTTCTTCGTACTCCTGTTGATAGCGGTTGAGGGCTGCCACTCGTTTCTGGTACATGGCATCCATCTGAACCTTCTGGTACTGCTGAAGCTGTAACTCCACTAATTGTAATTTTTCCTCCAACTCATGTATTCTCTGTGCTTGGATTTCATTTTGTTCCTTAGAAGCTTGAAGTTCTTTCGTTAGTTCAGCATTCTTCAAAAGGAAAGCAGCAAAAACCAAAGGTTACTAACTAAACACTTTTGTGTGCAATTTCTACAGTTGCTATTTGGAGAGATTGGGTATTTTGAAATAAGAGCTTTGCAAATGAAAAGACCGTAGATAAAATTTTGAAAAAGATATAATTATCAAAAAGATATAATTAAAAATGAAATTTTGGGTTTCATTGGTATTTGTAATAACTTTTCACAATAAAGTGAGCAACTTGCTTTATATGAAGTTTTTATTACACTTTAGGTGGGACTTGTTACATAACAGCTGTGTAATTAATAGGGCAAATCCATGGGTGCATTTGAAGGAGATTCAGGTATGGACGAGTCTCCTTTCAAAACTTAAAACCTATCTTTTACGTTTCAAATACTATGACATTGAGTTCAACTTGATGGTTAATATTTCAAATAACGGCACACTTACCCTCTGTCTCTCTTGCTCGGCTAAGTGCACACATGTTTCTATTTCCCGCTTCTGATCAGGAGTATAGCTCAGGCGAAAATTCCCTAATGACATATTTCAGATCTGAAAAGAGTGGAAATGAATGCTAGATAACATCTTTATGTATACAAAATGTTAATAACTACACAGAATAATTGAATAAAACATCAGGGCAGCCATGAAAATAAAGGGTTCCGCTATAATGATCAAATGGATTTATGACAATATCTTTGGCTTCGGAGTTAAAAACTATATAGTGTGCAAGCTCTAAGCACTCCCTTATTAATGATAGGTACCCATTTTGCAGCTGGGTGGACTGAGGCAAATCCACTAGCCACTAATCAGATATATGTAATATAATACCTACAGCTACCACAGCCACCTTCATGTTCAGAATTCAAATATTTCTGTCATACTGTATTCTCAATCAACACCCCCTCATGATATCTATTGAAAAGGATGACATGTTTTTTGCTCCAGTCACTATGCAATATGATATGGCCTGTGAATCAGTAGTCGTCAAAAAAGATGAATTTGTAGCACTCAATTTACCCAGATTTTTAGTGGGCCTGAGGTACCCATGTGTTTGGTAAAAATACAGTGCTCAATAGAAATATATATTAATACTTTAATATGATGGGCCTCTAATATATAAGCCTATGGTGAGAAATTGAGAAAGGGGGTTCAATACTTTACACTACAATCCAATTTTACTGAGAGTAAATGCTAAAAACGCATCCCAAGTCAAAGGAAATGTAGTTTTCCATCAAATTTACTAGTATATCTATCATACATTAATAACATTATCACATTGTATTTTTAAAGTCTGTCACAGATTTTTGTTTGTGCCTAATGTGTACCTAAAGACAGGGATTGATTCTAGCAGAGGTATTATTACCAGCTGATTTATTTGGCCATCCACAGACTCAGATACAATGTATCAATCCAGAATCATATGTTGCCATAAGATTTCACAAGACTAGTTTTATGGTAATTAAACTTTCACGCCTTTCTGTTAATAAAGTTAGAAATTGCTTGATTAAAAACATGTTACATGAGGGGGCCCGGGATTCTTTAAGCCTCGAATCATTTTTAATATATTGCGGCATGTGTATACTCCTGTTGGTTTTTAACCTGTAAACCACTTACATTTGTTTTTGATTGGTCAACATGCAATCATCGAAAAAAATATATTTAAAGTAGATATTGCATTTACCTAGACTTTCTACTTTTCTAACCACAAAAGCTTTTAACTTTTCCTTCCCCCTTCTTTTAATGTTGCATTCCAACTTTTTCCCCTGTCTCCAGACCCTCCAATTACACATACATATATATATATATATATATATATATATATATATATATATATATATATATATATATATATATATATATATATATATATATATATATATATATATATATATATAAATTATTAGTTATCAACTGTTTTGGAGTATGATACAACTTATATCTCGCAATCAGAGGGCTGTATCACCCGAGGCGCAGCTATATATATCTATATATATACATACATAGATGTATAGTACCCACATTCCCATACATCCCATGTTCAAATATCTTTTATTTATTGTGCCCTAAACAGTAGTTTATGAAAACCTACTTAGTAATATTCTATTTCTAGATGTCGGCTTGTGAATGATCATTTGACTAAGTTGCTGTGTTGTTGTACACACTTACTATACATATAGTAGTAGTAGTAGTAGTAGTAGTAGTAGTAGTAGTAGTAGTAGTAGTAGTAGTAGTAGTAGTAGTAGTAGTAGTAGTGGTGGTGGTGGTGGTGGTGGTGGTGGTGGTAGTGGTGGTGGTGGTAGAAGTAGTTACTAGTAATAGTAGTTGTAGTATTAATACTCACATGATGTGTTGACTGTTGTTCCCTGCCCTCAGCTGATGACTGATGTCACTGCTTTTCTTGGTCGACCTGATTTATCAATCCCTGGTTCCCCTATCACAGTGATGACTTACTCGACCATTCAGATATGCTAACAGTGAACTCAAAGTGAAATCAGCTATGTATATAGTACGAAGCCACCTGCTGGTATTTGGGTTATTTCGGTTTCGCGACAGTCACTGGAAATACCCAGGAAATGTTTTGAAGGAAGGTCGATGACGTCATGATAGACATTAGGGGAAACCCCTTGCGGCCTACGCCGCACTGTCACAATTGAGAATATTCCGAAAATTTCAAGGTTCATGTATCCGCTTGATTATAGGACAATGTGTCAGTGATTTATAGATATCTTCAATATCCGAAATATGGAGAATAGAGTTAATGAAGTCGCATGCATTTATTACGTAGATCTTCAGATTCGTGAGACGGAACTGGGAATGGAATTCCCTCTTCTATATATAGCGTTTTTACAACTCCGTACAATAGAGGGCGCTGCAGTTTCTTGAAAGCCACAATCGCGCGCGATCGGAGTACAACTGAAAGTGGTCAAGATTGTCGTTTTGCCCCTGTCAGTTTTCTAAGCTGCCGTACACTTGCAACTCAGGGGCGTACTCTTTGAACTGTATTTAAATGGTATCTTCCTTAGTCATTCCAACAGATTCTAGAACATCACAAGTGTAAACCAATTAGTTTGTGACACGTGGTAAGTGTTTAGTGGTCAAGTAGTAGGTGAATGTAGAATTATTATATATAGTAGTATAATAGTACAGTAGCTGCTGATTCAGTGATTGTATCTCTATCACACAAAATTGGATCTATCATCTTACACATTCAAAAATTGTTCTGTCGTCTAGGTTTGAAGGTAACTAGTCCAGAGTCTTTAATTCTAGTTAGGCTTAAGAATGAAGGAAACAGCTTAAACTGGTTATTCATTGCATTAAATTTGATTTGGATACTCAAAATATAATATGATGAGAAAGCAAAGCTTTAAATGCTCGCGCAGCTCGATGATATTTCTGCAGCTTCCTTCAAATGCAGTCACAAAGTGTTTGTTATTGTTATCCGTGACGTCATTCTTTACTTGAACTTCGCTAAAACATATTGGAAGCCCCTTTATATGAGCTTCATATTTGTGCAATAACCACACACAGTATGCGTAGCGATTGACCGAAAATATGGCATAACAATTACTGCGACTTCAACCTGTTGCAAAATCGTCATTTCACGACGGATTTCAACTAGAATTAAGAGACCTGTAGAATTATTTGTGGCGGTTGTAGCGATTTAAACTGCATTGAAATCGATTCACGGAATGATGAGTAAAGTCATTTTTACCGTGAACATCGAAGTTACGACTTTGGAATACGCGGAATTCCATCGTAACATGACGTCATTTCAATACGTCAGCATTTGTCGCACGTGAGCATGTATGTTTCAGTTGTTGCATAGTTCGGCGTGTGTTGCACGACCAAAACGCTATTTTGACACAATTTAAAGGAAACAACCCAAATTTATTATTTGATTAAGAAATATTTAAAACATGAAACGATCTGGCGGCAAAATGTGCTCTTAAAGCAAAAAGTTATGCTCATTTTTCCGAGGTAATCGACCGAGCAGGGTCGAGCGAGCGAGCCCGACGAGAGACGAACAGACAGACGTCAACACCAAAAATCCTGCCATAGTGTGTATCCTGCCATTAGGCATTACACTATATATATACCGTAAATGCTCGCTACGCTGAGCCGGCCTGACGGCCGACTCACTACGCGAGCTATTATTCAATATTGCAGTACTGGGGAAGTGGGGTACTTTCTCAAATATCTTTCTGAAAATAATAGATATGTGGCACATAGGTAAAAAGTCACTTACAAAATTGACCAGGTCAAAGATGATTCACATATGTAAATCAATTATGTATTAATTCCTACCTTTTACTGGGAAATGCTATGGATAGTGCCTTAAGATTGGTTGGTGGGGGGTGCATTCATGATCATGATGAATGTCTAACATTGCATATCTATATTGAATTTGTTATTCTTAAGGAACAGGCAGTTAACTCCACAAAGCAATGTCTATTTAATGATATGGTCAAAAACCTTGATCAAAGTTTCATGATTTTCACTTAAGGCATAGATGTTGTTTCCATGGACATATGAATGCATCGGATCAAAATTTAATCAACATCGAAAACCAAATTATACAGTATATCGATTTGGGAAAAAAATCTGACAAAAAAAAATGACAACCCTAGTCTTAGTTATCCCGCAGCTTTTCTCTAATTTCTTTCTTTCTGAATCTTTAGCTGAAGGTGAAGACATGGCAGAGGCAAGTGGTGAAACAAACGGTACTGGGAGCCAGGGCCCCACCCCAACGCCCCCGCCCCCTGGTGGCAGGAGTGCAGTGCAAAGAGTCTTCGTAAGTTCTATTCAGTGCAGCCCCAATAGTCCAGCGAATTATCACACTTTTTTGGGCAAATTGTTAATTTCATGGCAAAAGCACCAAATTTCTCACACAGATAGCTTTTAATCTATATTTCAGAATAAGATGAGAATCCAAGCACAATTTTCCAAGAATGGCCAATTCTTCGGCATTTTCCATGATAGCCGCCAAGTTCCCCATGTTTTTCCGTGACACAGGTATTGAGATGCATAGAAGTATGATCTTGGTGTAAAATAATAGTTGCACAACTGTCTACCCAAGCAATACTATTTTTGTCATGGCTTCTTGAAAGTAATCAACTACATACATAAATACCCATAATCATAGCATTTTAGTATCTAATATTCAACTTAATTTTATCCAGCTCATTGCATATTGAAAAATATTTCCTCTTGACTGCAAGCATTCCAGCTTGTCTAAAGTACATCCATTTTTAAAGGCTGATGAATAGTAAATATGTATTGGTGAGACCTGCATATCAAAATTATTTCAATGACAAGCATCAAAATGTCCGGTCTAGCTTAGATGAATAAAATAATGGATACGTAGCGAGAGACCAATTACTGTGTTATAGTGAAGGTCTACCTGGCTATCCCAGCCTCCGAGGGGTCTCGAATCTTGCCTCAGTGAGACATCACTAGGAGACAAAGACCTATGAGGGCTCTTGTATCGTTTACATTACAGAGAAAGCTGCACACCTGTTTCTTGAAGTTTTGCACACTTTCAGCAGCCTTGATAATGTCAGTGAGCTCATTCCAAAGGCATGGTGCATAGGCACAGAATGCTCTGTCACCAAACCTTTTCAGATTAGTGTGTGGTATCTGTAATAAGTTCTTAGTGTTTGATCTTAGAGTCCTTGTATTGGCTTGTTTGACTAACAGTTCCCTCAAGTATAGAGGGGCACATCCTTGCATGCATTTGAAAGTCAAAAGCAGAATCTTGAACTCAATTCATTTAAGGTTCTAGTAAATTTTCAGTCAACTAGCCCTGTTGGGTGTGAGGAAATTTTATTCTCGAGCCTAAAAGTATCGTTTTGTTTATTTCAGGACAAGATGAATGCCAGCAGAGTTGAAGCAGCATTATGGTGTACACGCATGTTTACTGTCATATCAACAATACTTTTCCTACTCCCATTACTCGGGTAAGTAACCAATACTGGCTTTGATCAGACTGTTCTTAAGTAAAAAGACACACGTTACTGGAGTAGATTCTTAGGGGACTTCAGTTTTCTCTACTATTAACATTTGGCTAGTCACAATTTCGCAGAAAAGGCTTGGATTAAGAAAAGAATGGATATGTAACGAGAGACCAATTACTATATGCCCTATAGTTACATGCTAGCCTCATGCCAGGACTAGCAGATAAGGCAGCAGCACGAGGTCACGTGGGAACAAGGACCAATCAGGGCTCCCGCATCGATTACATTACAGAGAAACCTTATCTCCACCACCTGCTGGGGGTGCCCAGAGCACCTATTAGCGACTATTAATTGACACTGTTTGAGGCTAGCATGTTCAGGTTGACCGGCTGGTTTCCATTCCATGTGTTGGTCTTCTAAGGAAAAGGGGATCTCAACCAATTCTCATAAATCTTAGGATCAGGTCACCACTTCATAGTCTTTTGGACAACCAGACCTTTAGAAATCACCCCTCAGGGCACCCAGGATATTTTGTGAGGAGTTTAATAAAATGTCAACTTCAAGCATATCATTTTTTTTTTCACCTCAATATAATATCCATAATATTGTATATAAGGTTATGATTAGTGATAATCCGATGATCGATTATAATCGATCATCAGATGGAAAGGGTTTCCATTTTGATTAATCGATCCCAAAATTTGGCATCGATTATGTTCAAAATAAACAGCAAAAAGGATGTGTTTTGACACGTCTTCTTGGACGTATTTTGATCAATTTTTCGCCAAAAACAGTACCAGAAAATGTCCGAAATATTACCTACTTAGCTGCGGAAATAGCCAGTAAGTGCTGCTGGGATGAAAGCGCACGCAACTAATTATGATCTTTCATCGATCGGTTGATCCCAACCGATGATCGATCATGATAATCCCAGCCGATTCCTATCACTAGTTATTATGCCTTATTTCAAGAGCTAAATACATGTTTATGGTTGTAATCTCAGTATTTTGGGCTGTCCCTTGAAAAATAGGATGTCCAAAAATTCAATAGTTGCCAATTTTGGGCACCCAATTTCCAAAAACTGGCTAAGACCCTGCACCGCATCATATTTATGATCAGTGATATTATTCATTCATCTCATTTTATGCTGAACTGCCCATCATACTGAGCAGTATTCTATCTATTCCAATCTGAGAATTCTCTTTTCCATTTCAGCGGCAATCCTTTCTCGTTCTACCAGAGGGCGCTGATCAGCAACGCGGCCACGAGCGCGCTCCGCCTCCACCAGCGGCTGCCACAGTTCCAGTTCAGCCGGCAGTTCATGGGCCAGGTCTTCCTGGAGGACAGCGCGCACTACCTCTTCTTCTCCATAATATTCCTCAACTGCTACCCAATCACAAGTATCCTTTTCTCAGCTCGCTGCTGCTACAGGGTCCTGCAATACCGGAAATTCTGGAAGTAATTTGGGACACTTTTTAACAACGATTATGGTTTGGGGTGGCCCAAATATGTATGTATAGGGTCCAGCAATACCGGAAATTCTCAGTAATTTGGGACACTTTTTAGCAATGACAATTTTCATAGGATGAGGTTGGTCCATGTCTTCTGAAAATACAGATCAAGCAGAGTAATAGTGGCACAGATTTTCCCTCAGTTGCGATCAACAATGGATCAATAGTGGCCCAGGTTTTAATTTATTTTGCACAATAATTAGAGTGGCCAAATTCTTAGGGTGGTCTAAATTTCTAAGAATTTACAGTAAGGCTCTTTTAGGGTAATTACGTATTCCCTTATCCTCTTCAATATTGATGTTAGGTCCAGGTACTGACATCTACCAAGAAAGTTGATCATCAGATTTTAAGTAGGTGTCATCCACATTTCTCATGTAATTAAAGCTAGTTTTCGATGATGGCTGAAGAAAAGAAAATGAATAAAGTCCTGTGGCACTTTGGTGTTTCTCAGTTTCAGGGAATCTATATATTCATATTCAACTTCCATCAGCCTGCAGGGCTCAACATTGAGAAAAAAACTTAATAAGCCCAGCAGGGCTAGTTACTGTAACTTATACTAGCCCTGAAATATATTTGCTAGCCCTGATATTAAAGATAATTTTTTCTAGTGACCTCTGTTGAAAACATGAATAGAATACAGTGTATTGTGTTAACTTGTTATATTATCGCCCAGGTATGCAGAGCCAAAGGTGGGCTTCATACTTTTTTAAACGCTGATATTCTAATTCTATCTAGCCCCTCAGGGCTACTCACAGATAGAATATACTAGCCCTGACTGTCTATAACTAGCCCGGGGCTACGGGGCTAGCCTTAATGTCGAGCCCTGGCCTGGTTCATGAATATTGAAATACTGCACATTGATTTGTCTTGTTGTTGTTGTTGTTGTTGTTGGGGTTATTCCGCCTTAACCCCATGCCAGTGGGTTTGGTTCCCGTTTTTCTCTTCGCTCTCCTCCACGCCTCAACATTCACCAGGACATTATTGGACGTAAGTAGTACTGTACAACTAGTATTTTTTTACGGGCATTTAATTTTCGCTATATTCACACTCCTTACAATAGCGCCAAAATAACATCCTTCAAATAAATATCTTCTTACAGTGATCCACATTCATGATAGCCCGGAAGCCTAGGGCTAGTTCCTGCCACCAAATGCAGGGTGGTGGTAATATATATATAGCTTGAGTGCTTGAATGCGCAATTTTAAAGAAGCACAAATACCTTCCAGCAAGGCTGTTAAGCAAAATTTTTAGCACTCCAAATTAAAGCTGTATACAGTACTCAGACTTTATCTCACCCATGCCTGTAGCAGCCAAAAAACTCAGAACATTTTATAGACATCTTTTTCGTACAAAGACGAGCAAATAGGTTAAACAAAGTGGAAATTACCAATTAATCAGTTTGGCTTGCCATATGGTGCCACTTTAAGACATGGTACTAAAAATACAGCTCACAACTCACACAAATATTTCCTCTAAACATTTATGTGAACAGTGTGTTCAAATTGTTTCTCTCTGTTGTTTTCAGCAAGTAGGACCAAACGCTGGAGCCATAATCCGCAACTTGTTAAACAAACTGCAGCTGCAACAGACAAATATACTCCGCTTTATCGCTGTAAATGAGATTTTCCTTATGCCAGCTATCGTCTTCATGATCTTCACGTAAGTACAGATATATGCTCCTCTTTATTATGATCTTCCCGTAAGAAGAGAAATATTATCCGCTCCATTGCTGTAAATGGGATTTTCCTTATGAATATTTCTGTAAATGAAGAAATATTTGCATATTCCTCCTTGTATTATAAGGTTTGAGACCTTTTTTGGATCAAGATTGCATAGTTGGCTAGGGCCTATTTTGACTTGTATCGCGAAACATTTTAACTCTGCCATTCCTTAAATATGAAGTAAGCATTCTGATTCAGGGGCTTAGCCGAAATGCGTCCAGCGTGTCATTTAGACACGCAGAACACTGTTTTTTGACAGTTTGGACACCCAAAATTTTATGTCAGAATATGCTGAAGATGACTTTTCTTAGAAGATAGAAGATGTAGAAGCTGTAGTGTCATTTTTCTAAGACACACAAAGCAGTATCTGGCCTAAAAAAGCAAAATCTGTAAAGGTATAGGGTCTATCTTATTAGTAGTATGTATTTTGTACTGCACTTTGGACACGCAAAAGTCTATGAAACCTCTATTTGGACACCCTGTTTCCAAATATCGGCTAAGACCCTGTTCTGATTCATAGGAAATTTTCAACATAGTACTGGTGATTTGCTGGAGACATACCTATTAATGTATTGACTGATTTCTATTGTTTTATTTCAGTGGTAAGGCCTCCATCCTCCTGCCTTTTGTCTACTACAGGTTCCTCACTCTGAGGTACTCCTCTCGCAGAAACCCCTACTGCAAGTAAGTGGATCAATATTTTTTGTTTTTTATAGAAATTTTGGTTTATTCTTTACTTTCCAACTATGGCCATCGTGTGAACATACTACCTGTGTCAATTTCTTGCAGAAGAGAAATTCACATCGTAATTGTATTTGTTAGTAGTAGATGTTTGATGAGGAAGTTATTTTCCTGAAAGTTAATAAAAGAGTATCACTTGAAAATACTGTGAAAATAAATATTCAGAACAACACAATAAACTAGTTTTTCAGTAATCTTTGAAAAAAGCCCACTCTTTGTCAGATTTAGTAGTCTTATTGCTAACAGTGGCTTTATATTAGTCTGTATTATATGTCCTCTTTGTGTAATTTTTAAGGAAAAAGAAGTTTGGAGAGGTTTTCTTAATTTTGGAATTCATTTTAATTTATGGAATTCAGTCTGCTTAGATAAAAGAAAGTAGTGGAATGTTCTCTTATATTTTTGAGCATTTTGTCAATTTTGCCTTCTTGTTTCTATAGGGGTGAACTATGTTAAGTTAGATAGATTTACTATTTAGTGTTCTCTACTGATGTGTATTAATTAGTTATAATTCATCCTTAACCATATTCAATTCTTATAAATGGACAGAACACTATATGAATAAAGTAGAAAAAAATCTTTCACTGAAGGGTAGTTATTACATTCATGAGTGGAAGTTTGTCAAGAAGATTGTTTACTGGCCATGTAGAACCAGTTGTGGTCTGTTTTTACTGGCCTGAAGCAATATTTTGAAATTTTTACTAGCCTGGGCGGCGGGGCCAGTGGTTCACCAATCACCATTAGTTGAGCCCTGAGCTCCGGTTATACCAATACATGAAAAACATCTTCTATTGATTGCAGTTCTACAATAGATCTTTCCTTTGTTTCTTTCAGACAACTCTTCTATGAGCTGCGCGTCACAATAGAACATTTTGTCAACAAGCCTCAGTGTCCACAGGCCGTGCGTAATATTGTCTTCAAAGCCATAGCCATGATCAATCGCCTCGCTCCTGCGACGATCCCAGCTGCCTCGTAGTGAGGCGCCATCTATTTACCATTGACAAGAAACGAACAAAAAGGGGAAGAAATATGAGGACCCATCAGGAAGTTGCGAGGGTTATCAGGAAGGAATAGGGGAGAGTAGTTTATGAAGTGCTTTATGATGGGGTGCCAAAGTGTGTAGTGTGTGTGTTTGATCCCCGTTTTCATCTAAGGTTGATGAGTAAAAGTTAGTTGTATGTTTCACAAGAACTGCTAGATATGTGACTTTAAGCAAGAGCATGTAAATGTTAAGCGCCCCTAACATGGTAGAGTCTAACCTGCTAAGAGAGGACACCTACAGAAGGCTAAATCTTCTTTGGTCTTTACTAAATCATCTTTGAATGCAGGTGGTCTTTACTAGGAGGTTAAATTAATAAATGTTAATGTTGGGCAATCATACCATGGTACAGCAAAGTAAGGACACAGGCTTAAAAAACACATGGTCTTCAAAGACAGGTGGTCTTTAAATATATTTAAATGCAAATGTATATCAACTTTGACATGGTAATTCAAACCTGTTGATATAGAGTATGGTTCGCTTATTCACATAGAGGATAATTCAATGGACTTTGAAGGCACGGTGGTCTTTTTTTAACAGGTGAAATGTAGCACATGTTTTCACCTTGTGGAATGTTTGAACTGGCCTTGATAAACAGGTGGTCTCTTAAGCAGGTTTGACTCTCCTTATTTGTCTGCCCAACATATCCTGAAACAGCTAATTAAATACTCAAGTTTGAGCTGACCCAAAACCAGTGTCTTATCCAGTAGGTTGTCTGGGGTGTCATTTGGACACCCAAATCTTCAATAATCCCACATTAGGACACCCAAATGATTTTGTGATGAAATTCTAGAAAAGTAAATTTTAAGCAAATAATTTTGAATTTTTCACTTCACTATGTATTCTAGGACATAATTTAAATGTAAGATTCGGTTTCCTAATGAAACAATTTATATCCTTATGGTTGTGAATTGAAGATATTGTGGTCTCCCTTAGAAGATTCAATGCCCAAATATGTTATGACACTCCATGTTGGGCACCCACTTTCAGAATCTTGGCTAAGACTATGCCCAAGGCAGTAAACTAAAAATGTATTATTAGAAAATGATTAAGCTCGATAAGTCTCTGATGCGGTGAAGAACAATTTGCATTGACAAGATTCACAGGTAGACATAAGTGAGGCAACCAGGAATTTGATAAATAGAAGCAGTTAGCTGTGGTTTACATTTGTTTGTTAATATGATCAGAGATGAAATAGTGTGAGAAATTATATTTCAAAGAGAGAAAATTTCATACATCATGATTGATGGTAATAGATAGATCTTGAATTAACTTCAATCATTTATCTCCTTACTTGAGAAATGTAGGTGCTGCGAAAAGGTGTGCTTGTCTGATGCATTACAATTTGGCATCAGACATTTGTTGGCAGAATTGCAATTTGGTTCCACAAGGGTTAAACCTTCATAGTGCTGATATAAATGAAAAGAATGCACTACCGGAAAATCTTTGTCCTGCCTCTTCTCATGAAGTGGCACCACATAGGGCCGTTATTTTCATGAAATGTGTAGAAAACATGTTTCGGAAACAATCTCTAGCTAGAAGAGGAACCTGCATTTAACCTACTACTACTACTAGTTAGTTGTATGGATCTGTAAGGTGTCACCACTAGTAGTTTCATAACTGTTGGTAGGTTGTGTGCTCGTGAGAGGAATTTTTCTTATGTAAATTTGTTATCTATCATCTTTTCTAGATTGTTACGTTTATTATACACTTTGTAATTGGCCTTCGTGACTCTAGCCCAGACTTGGGAATAATTGTTAATCTAGAATCACTTTACTATATATCATGACTGATGCCACAATATAAACAACAAAGGGTGAAAGAGATGATTGAATCATATCATGATATTTTGCTCTATTCACCAATAATGTTCAAATAAGCATTAAAATAATCAGTTTATAACTACAGAAGTTTTACTATGTATAAAAGGTCAAAGCTACCACCTTTCATTTGGTTTGTGCTACAAAAATAATATATGACACTAATATTCTTTTCAATTGAACTTGCATATTCTTGGTGCTTCAATCCTCAAACTATTTATGTATTTATGTTGAAAATATGTATTTTATGTTATCCAATGAAACTGTTTAGTCTAAGCCTTTTGACTTAGTTGTTTTCATCCACTTGGCAATTGAGAAGATAGATATTTGCATTGTTTGAGTGAGGTTCAAAATTAATAGAAAACTCTTCTAGTCCTGAAGGGCTAGCAGGAAGTTTTAGCACTGTTCACTTTCCCTTAAACTGTCGTACTTGCTGGGGGTAAGTTTTCCTTTTGTGCCCTATTAATAGTGTAGTAAATAGGTGCTTGCAGATAATAGGCATCTTTAGAGTAATTATCTCAGATTTTTCGGGAAACATAGTGGTGTTTCAGTGAACATTTCAACAACCAGGAAAACAGTGGTGTTTCAGTGAACATTTCAACAACCAGAAATATATTTGATCAAAATGTAATCTATTAAACATATGTCATTGAAGTTGTCAGGGGTCCAATGATAGAACAGAACAAGGTCCGCAATTAGCATACACTGATGCTTTATTTGTTGTTTTCTTATTGTTATTATGGTATCGGCAGCACTGTATATGTTTTCAGGGTAGAACTTGTCAAACCCTAACGTCCAGCATAGTTGGTTGTCCTTTTTACATGTTTTGAGATGACGATATTGTTGATGAGAGGATATAACCTTATATGAATTACCTGTATATTGGCAGTGACCCATTCATCCTTAGAGGGACTTTCTTTGGGGTATATCTTCATGACTGAGATTTCTTAGAAATTATGCTAAGGAAAAATGCTTATCAGATCACCACCAGCAATTCAAAACCTATTACTCTAACCTATGCTTTATTTTTAGAGAGACAAAAGTGAGGTGCCAGTATGCGTGTCATATCGGATTATTTAGAAAGGCTAGAAAAAATAAACCAATTATATTCAGGTAGTCGCTTACAGCTTCCCATACCATATGCACTAATATAAGTGCTCAAAATCATCTTGAATCAGTGTGTGGGGGATATTTGCATTGAATTCTCCAGGGACTTACACATATGCATGCAGGAGTATTTTGTTATTTCTAAGACACCCTTATTATTAGTGTGTATGCCCCTGTGGGCTCCCCGAAAAAGATGCGTACTTAACCCTTATGCTGGTGGTGGCTAATTTGGCCAATACAAAATGGCGCAAAAAACCTGAAAAATTACTGAAACCCAGGCAAATGGGTACTCATCTGAGAGTACTCAGCAAGAGCTATCTAATGAGTACCAACATGACAGGGTTTAGATGGTTTTCATAAATATTTGCGTTATTGTGCTTTGAACGAAAGTAACCTCAGCATTGGGAGGGTTAAAGAGCATACATTAAATACTGACATATGTGGAGGCAATCAAAAGCTATAACATCTTGCTGAAAGCTAACAGAAAAGTTGGAATAATTTTGACGCATGTGATCAAATCATCAAATATCAGAAATTAGTGAAATATAATAATTTATTAGTATTTATGCAGTTTCATTTTGCAACCTTTCTACGCATGACCCACATATTAAATGAGAACTACTTGTTTTGTGTAAATTTGTGATTACTATACTTCATGTTTACTGTGATTTCATCATTAAAAGTAATTTTCAGATTTCAATCATATAGTTGTTTTATATTCTGTTATATCTAGATATGGCTTCACCTAGTTACCCTAGCCCTGGGTAACATTGGTATTTTAGAAGGGTGTATATTCAGAGCTTATGTTAATTACATAATATTTCAGCAAGAACTTTATTAGCATTCTTTTTGCATACATTGATATCAACCTTATCATTATGCTTGTTAACTTTATGACCATCAATACAACATAATATTCAAATATACATATTTTTACAGAATATTGCAACAAATATACACTAGCTTTTCCATAAAGTCCTCTTATTTCAGCTTTTCATTGACACATTCTATCAAATTCTAATGCATCCAAAAATATCAATATAGTAAATAAATAATTGTCATGAGAATATACAGAAAAGAATCAATCATATTCAAGTCAATTAGAAAGCACCGTCCTGATTGTTAAAATAAATAGCTCACAGAGGAAATACTTCCTTTGTTTTAGAATAAATCACAGCTCAGTTTTTATGGCTAAAAGAAATTATGCAACAAAAAGTATAAGCAAATAATATATAATATATATATATATATTATATATATATATATATATATATATATATATATACATACATACGTATATATATATATATATACATATATATATATATATACATATATATATATATATATATATATATATATATATATATATATATATATATATATATATATATATATATATATATACATATATATACATATATATATTTATATGAATTTTACCCTTTTTCCTGTATCAAATTATTACTTAATCCCCTGTCACTAGGGATTGGGGCCAGTACTCGAAACGATGCAAATATTGATACTGAATGGGGAAAAAAGTATTGTATCGAAAAAGTTAAGTATTGTATAGTATCGTTAAAATTTAAAATATATACAAAATTGACTTAATTGCTATCTGGACCTCCCCGCAAAGAGGTATTTTGCTATTTACTGGTGAATTTCTTAAAGCTTATAGTGCTTAATTCAACAAAATTAGGTCCTTGAGAGGCAAGCCGTATCGTTAAAAATATCGTTAAGATATTGTATTCTTAAGGAAATATCAACATTGTATTGTGAAAACTTTAAAAGGTGCCAATCCCTACCCATCACAGTTGTTCTCACAATTTACTATGCTTCTGAGGCTGCCATCAACCATGGGGAAAAGTGTCAGGTTGGCATGGCAGTGTATTCTACAGACACTGGTCCACTCACCTAGGGCAAGTAAAAAAATATCTGGACAAGCAAAACCTCCGCCTGACTGGACCATACAGGAAAGGGACTACCAAAGCTTGTCTTGGAATTTTGTAATTGCTGTTTTAGACAGGCATTATAAAAATCTGCTGCCAGTATATACACACATATATATATATATATATATATATATATATATATATATATATATATATATATATATATATATATATATATATATATATATATATATATATATATATATATATATATATATATATATATATATATATGTGTGTGTGTAGATTAGGTACATGATGAAATGATGTCACTACTAGTTGAGCTCTTCCAGTTTGACAAGGTAGATCTCGGGATACCGAAATGACTTGCCACTCGGCACAGGCCATGGCTTTCCACATGTTCTAACGCCTCTCGCTTCAACTCCATCGAGTACTTTTTGCTATGGTGAGAATGTTTAATTCTTCTCTTCCAGTCCGCCAGGGTGGATCTCGGGATACCTAAGCGCTCGGCAGCGCCGCGTAGACCACTGATTTCTGCCTGCTCTAAAGCCGCTCTTTTCATTTGATCAGGGTATTTATTGCTACCGAGCAACGAGACATCGGTGATCAACCGTTTCCAGTCACACACTGTTGATCTAGGGATTCCGAAATGATTCGCGACGGGACGAAGACCATAAATAACAGCATGTTCTGCAACCTCCCTTTTCATGTCCTTAGTGTACTGTTTGTAATGGATAGGGCTTTTGGGAATGAACGATAATGGTACCCTCGATGCCCCTCTTTTGGGGTAGCCATACCCCACTTTAGGGTGCCTGCCACTACCCGAGTCATCTTCTTCCATCGCACCAAAAAGAGGAAGACTCTCCTCTGTAGGGTTATCAAGGCAGTGTTTCTGGGTAGGTGTAGATGAGGCATCATTATCTAACTCAGTATGGTCTGGTAGGAGGGAATTAATTCCTAACAGGTCACCGTTAGCATCCTGCACATCATCTACTTCATCATTTTCCTCGAGCTCTTTCTTAATCTCAACAGTATGGTCCAACATGTACTTCTCTTGTGAAGTATAGTCTTGTGAGGTTGAAGAGCTTTGGATGTACTTCCTCCAGTCGGACAAGGTGGATCTTGGGATACCGAAGTGATTGGCCACGGGGCGCAGACCGTAGAGAGCCGAGTGTTCGGCCACGCGGCCCTTCATCTCAACAGTGTACTGTTTATAATGGACAGGGTATTTAGGTAGAGACGCTAGCGGAACGGCCGCTGCTCTAGCCGCCGATCGCGCTGACCACACTCTCTTGGGATAGCCAGGATCCCTTTTATGTCTCTTCCTGGGAGGCGCGTGTTCCTCAACGGTGTCGGATTCGCCCATTCCTATTGTCTCTGGAGTATCCTCCTCTGCAGTATCATTAAAGTAGCCCTCCTGGGTAGGGGGCAATGAGCTTTCATTATCATTATCCAACCCAGCCAAGCCTGGTTTGGCAGATTTTCGGAGAATAAAGTATTTGGCAATATCACATATCTCATCATTGTCCTCAGTCCTCTCTTCTTTCTCATTTCTTGTCTCTACCAAATGCTTATTGCTATGCGGGGACTCAGGCACATTTTTGATGTATTTTCTCCAGTCTGACAATGTGGATCGTGGGATGCCGAAATGCTTGCCGATGTTACGCAGACCAAAGATTGCAGAAAGTTCCGCAACTTCCCTCTTAGTGTCCTTTGTGAACTGTCTGTAATGACCGGGAATCTTGGGTAAGGAGTTATTGTCCAATTTAGGTTTCACATGTCTCTTTGAGGTTGACTTCTCAGTGTCTGTGCTACCTAATCGTGAGCTCCTTCGCACACTCCTTTCCTCTAGAGTTGACTGTTCATCTTGACTTAGTGGTGCTGAAAGCCGCACAGGATAAACTTTCGTGTGTGCCTTTTTAGAACTGGTCGCCATCCAGACAACTGTGTCTTCATGCAGAGAGGCCCTCAAGGGAGATACTGTGCCATGAGAATTTGTCTCACCATGAGCTACATTTTCATTTTCTCCACAATTTTCTTGCCCGTACATTTCATCAATCCCCATCATAATTCTTTCCCGCCAGCTCATGAATGTTCGCAGCGAAGTGTCTTGGGGCTCATCCAGTGCATTCTCATCAAGTCCCTCCACTGAAAGAAAAAATATATATTTTTCATTGTATTGTACTTTTGCAGTTGATGTAGAACCCATTCTAACAAGACATGTACATACAGGCCATTTACAACAGGCTATTTAAAGTGTAACTCTACCTTCAAAAGTAAAAAAGATATGTGTTACACAAGTAAAAGGTGACGGGCCCGTTTTTGATCCCTCCATATACATGTATCTACATTTCGAAAAAAAAAATTGGTCCAAATGTCTTCCACAGGATTTTTATCATGTGACCAGTCAATACATAACCATTACATCTCACCTGATACTGCCTCACATTAGTTATCTCTGACCCCTTATATACATACCATTTGCACGCATCCCAATCACATACTTTGTAAGTATCAGTGCAAAAAGAATAATGCTTACAATAAGATTCTGCTAAATTGATCATTTTGGTGATATTGAATATATACAACATATTTTTATAACATTTTCAAAGTTTTATTCTAGAAGAAAAAAAAATTGAAAATATGTGGCTTTTAATGATAAAAATATGGGCACCAGATGTCTCTGTGAACCCGTAACGGGCCCGCTACAGCTTGAAAACCTGTTATTTTGACGGGCCCGTATAAGCCTGTCATCGTCATAATGGGCCCTTTACTGGCCCGTAACAGCTTCTCTGCCTGTAACGGGCCTGTAACGGCCCTGTTACGAGCCCATCAAAATAACAGGCCCGTATGGGCCTGTTAGTTTTTACCTGTGTAGAGCTCTATTTCATCTTTCTCAGGACACCTTGATTACAATTGTATTCAACAAATTGAATGATATTTAAACTTGAATCTTGAAAAAATACAGAAAATTCATTGGTTCTACATGATGAAAAGAGATAATAATCAAAATACCAAATCCAGCTTGACCTACCTTGATCATGGTCATCGGGTTCCTGCTTGATTCTCTGACAGCCCACCATGCCTGTGTCTGACAGAGAAGAAAATACTACAGGCTTCTGACTAGCTTCATCAGCAAGGAAGTATGACCCTTGCTCTCCCTCTCTCTCACTCCAACAGTCTCCAGCACCAATTGAGTTGGGATGACCATGTTCGGGGAAATTCAAATCCTGGACATGCCAAAATATTCTTTCCTGGACCTCCCCTTGTTCAGCAGACGGTCCTTCACCGACTTCCAGTGATTTCTCATAAAATGTTTGAGGAAGTTGATTGTCAGTTCTTGGCCTCACTTCTTCTTGGCAACTTTTGGAAATTTCTGTTTTCATATCAATCACCTCTTCCTTTCTCAAATTTCTGTTCACTAGAAAACAATGAAAAAATATGGATCAAGTGTAATGTCAAAAAAAGCATGTCTTTTTGACCTCATCATAACTGTAGCAACCCAAATGAGAAGGATGACTTCAAATGTTATTGTTTTTCTAATGAGATCAACTTTACGAATATTGTAAAATCTATATAATCTTGCGTGTTTGTCTGTTACGAACAATACAAACACGCGAGATTGTATTGTTGACAATGGGCAAATTTTACAATGTGACCTAATGAGCATATTCAACATTTTGCAGAGTTGAGACAAAAGGTATGTTTATACACACACGCGGTAGTGCTCCAAAGAGGTTTGCCAAGTTTGGACGTCAAACAAAAAAATGGAAAAAGCTGTCTGCCAAGCTTGAGTCAGACTGACTCGAGTTTGGCAACCGCTTTTTCCACTTTTCTGGGACAGAACGTTCGAGTTTACCTTCCAAACTTGTTACGGAGTTGAGACAAAAAGTGTGTTTATACATACATGTAGTAGTGCTCCAAAGAAGTTTGCCAAGTTTGGATGGCAAACTCGAACGTTTTGTCGCAAAAAAGTGGGAAAAGCGGTTGCCAAACTCGAATCAGGCAGACTATAGATAGTTGAAGTGTAAACTGCCCTTTTCGACACAAAAGTTTATTAAATTTATTTGGTATAAGGATTTGAGATAGATGAGTAGCTATGTCTGGACAGTCAGAAATATTGTGAATGCTGTTTTGGACTGGCATTTTAAAAATTCTGGCTAAGAGCCTGTGGTAGTGTGATACTGACCTGCGGCTAGTTTCTTGCTGAAGAAAGTGACGGATGTGTTTGTATCGGCCACGATGGTAAGGTTACCGTGTAGTCCTGCATTGCCTGTGTACTCCAGATTCGCCTCACAGAATGTAGCCACCACCTCACTCAGAGAAGAGGCAAATATCTCACTGCCAACGTCTTCCTAGGAAAACCGGTAAGATACAATACATGTAGCAAAATATAAAGCACCGATATTGAATGGGAAAAAGTATTGAAACGAAAAAGTATAGTATTGTATCATTAAGTTTAAGAATAAAAATAAAATAGACTTAATTGCTACCTGGACCTCTCAGCACAAAGTACCATTATCACGTGCTCTGCTGTAATTCTCAATGCTGATTGGTCAATAGGTGTTAGACATGCAGCCGTTCACACTACATAGATTAAATATCAAACGTTGAAATATAATATCACACACCATAATGAATAGCACATAGTAGCAAGTGTATGTTTTTACGGAAGTGCCCTTCCTTTTTCCATTTCTACTCTCTAATAATTATAAATACAAAAATATTCCAACACACTTCAACATAATAGTTTCAAAATGTGTTGATACAGTAATATTCACGTTCATTGAGTATTTTTTGCTCACAATGAGTGCATCATTTGAAAGATAACCGAAGAAGAAATAAAAGATTGCATTAAAATCAATAAATCTCCTTGGAATGATATTGTCAATAATTTTGTTCGATTATCCTTGGATGAAAAGAACATGGAATTGGTCACCACAGACCAATTAACATACAGCCTATTGTAAAGCCCTGGACACACCTAATCTCGCCTCAGTGTGATGTCACTAGGAGACAGACAAATGAGGGCTTGCGTTTTTTTGTTTACATTATAATGGAAGTTGGTCAGGAGACATGCGCAGTACGCACCTCTTGAGTGGTTCTCGTCAACACCTGGGCTAAGAGTCATGCCGAGGGTGTTGAGTGAGATCTGCTGGTTATGCATCCGGTGATTCACATTCACGAATTAGCAAACCACCTTTAAATTTCAAATCAGACAGACAATATTTTTGAAGCAGAATCCTAAGCATGAAAGAGTTAGAATCAAATAATGACTATGTTACCCTAGATTGCAGGCTTCCACAGGTGGGAATGATTGTATAGGTGTCCTCGGCAGTGAAGACTCTAGTCTTGGCGGCCATCTTATCCTGCTCTGTTCCTGCAGTTGTTGAGATGTTCGTTGTGTGACTCCATTCCAAGTAGCCAAGTGCTCCGACTTCACCTGGCTCAGTCTCCGCATCTGGAAACAATAAATAATATTATTATTGTTTCAGCCATCTCCTCCAATCAGAATGCTTTACTTGTACCATGTGACCACACAGTATATGTTCATGATGCTCATTCATGTTTACATTACCAACTCTAAATTGTGTCTATCTTTATTTAGTTCCTAAACTGCTCACCAGGTGGCCAACTGTGAGATTTTTCCAGTTTTCAACCACCCTTGGTGCCATCTATCTCCAGCCACAGGAACTAATACCTAGACCATAACAGAGAAAATCATAATCTTATAAAATCATTGACTCGGAGCTAGTCTAAATACCACTTTAGGAAATCCACACTTACTGTTTTTCTCAGGTATCTTTCTGGTGAAGAAGCCAATGTTTGTGGATGTATCTGTGATGAGGGAGATGCTTCCATGGATGCTGAGATGCTCCAGGTACCGAAGACTTCCCTTACAGAACTGTAGTGCCACCTCTGACAACGCATCTGTTAAATCCATCACTTCCATCTTGGCCTGGAAGAGAAATTAATATAAACTTATACACACAATACACAAAGCTTTGTCAGAATTGTTACAATGATTCCTGTATGTACCAGAGTTGTCTGAGAATTCTTTAATTGAAGCCAGCTGACTGATGCTGTTAGTATGTTATTTTGCAGCTAGCTGTCAGGGGTAGTTCAGGGAAAAATGAAAATATATACACCTGACACTTAGCGGCGAACTAACAGCATCATTACTACATCTCCTTGGCGGTGCAGGAGATTTCGTACCCAAGAGACCTCATAACCAAACAGTGTAAATTTGATATTTCCTTGCAATTGAAGGGCCAATCAGTAGATTTCTTCATTTATTTTCGTTGATAGTTAAACATTGTTGAGTTTCATTCATTTTTTAATAAAGTGTACTTCATTTTCATGAAATGTGAGCGACTTAAGGGAGATTTTCACCGATTCTGTTAGCCATGCAAGACTTAGAGGCATACTCTTTTCTAATTTAGCCTGCTCCTTAAGGGGGCTCAGGACCTTCGTTCTTTAAGTGTGACTTTCATGCAAAGATTGACCAATATCTCGGTCTATGTACAAGAAAACCCCAATGAACTATATATTTTATGAAAGCTGAGATTCTGGAGAGGTCAAATATTCTAAACTTATCTTGTGACATCTTCACAATTTCCCCGGGGTGGGGCCGAAAGACAGACATGTGGATTTCTAATACATATGTTATTGCAAACAGCCTCCTGGCTTCATAAAAAGTGTAAGACAGTTAGTGTTTATACGTTTCATAGAAAACATATTTAGGCATGAACTATTATTTTATTTTTTAATTTTTTTGTTCCGAACGGAATTTAGAGTAATTTAAAGTCATGATCAATATTTTTTTCTAGAAATTCACTTTCCTTCATTTTTGAAGAAAAAAAACACCCTATTTAAGGGTGCGAAGGTCCTGAGCCCCCTTAATGCCTTGAATCAATGCAGCACTTATTACCATGCACAGGCACTGAAAAGGCAGCCATACCACTGTCACTGCACTCTGGGCCTGGTTTCATTGTAAGGTAGGGAATTGGGGTGCCCCCTTTCTACCCCCCCCCCCCCCCCCCTGTTTTACTTTTAGCTTCCTTGTACATGTAGGCCTATTAAGCTCTCTGTCCAAGAACTTATCCATATAGTAATTCTCATAAAAATCAGAAGCGACCTGTCAAACCTGTCTTTTGGAAAGGTCGCTTCCTGAGAAAGTCCTTTACAGACAGGCAACATTTGGCAGTCATGAAATGATGAACATAAAGTGTTATCATGGGCGATAATAAGGGATACCCTTTTGAGTAGACAGTACCTGTATTTCGCAATGATAAAACGACGAAATTCGTACACTTACCCTACAAGCGCACGTTTATCACTACGGAGAGTAACTTAATGCATTGATCCCCATGGTAGTATCTCTGAAATGTCTATACAAAAAACATCAAGTCACAAGTCATAAGATTGGAACCCCAATAACATTGGCCCTGCCGCGACATCTATCGGGAAAGGAAGGAACCAAATATTCGGGATCTCTCCACAAGCTGCAGGTGCCGCTGAGAGCATACGTTACTAGGCGGCGGGTTATTCACAACTCTGGGAGTGTGGGCATTGATCCTCATATCCTTTAGACTAATAGTCCGTGGTCTTATGATGATGATGATGATGATGATGATTAGCAAAATGATAATAATAATAATAATAATAATAATAATAATAATAATAATAATAATAATAATAATAATAATAATAATAATAATAATGGTAAACCTATTTAGAAACCTGGAAAGCTCAGGTATCTATACATGTACTTTTCCTTAATCAGTATTTTCCTTGCTGTTTTCCAGTGCTTTGGAGAGTCCAGTCGGCCAAGAGCCTTAGTAGCACATGTTTCTTGTAATTGATATACCGACTTTAAGTAAGGATTACTTTACTTTTTTTGTTGACGTCAATCATTTGAATCCCAGACTGCATTCGTAACGCGGGGTCAACTCGCTAGGGCCAGAGAGATTCCATTACGTCACAGGTATTTGTCCCGGGGGGGGGGGGGGGGGGGGGGCACTTGGGTATTTAGGGGGGTGCATACGTTCGTTATCAAAATTAAAAAATACCCCTAAAGCATTTCTGGCCAAAAAAGCACCATTATTTTAATAAAACGCTGATTTTTTCCTCTAAATAAACACCCCTTCTTTTACCAAAACACTGACATTGGATGAACGGGAACACGTAGTTTAACTTAAGATTTTATAATCCTCTGCTTGTTTAGCGGCAGCAAACTCGTAAGCCCTGAGTCATTTCGGGAGTCACTCGGCGTCAGAGCCCCGTATATTTCGTGGATTGTAAGGGGATTTTGACCCCCATACTTCGTACCTGGGTACAAAAAAGTACCCTTCTTTTACAAAATCGCGGACATGCGGAGGTCTTACAAAAAGACCCCTTCTTCCGCGAAATACGTAACGAAGGTGCGGCCCCCTTCTGTACCTGAGTGCCCCCCCCGGGGTATTTGTATCCGAATAGTGATCCGAAAATTGGTAAAAATTGTTACTGTGAAAATCAAATGATTATGGGGATGAAGGCCACCCTCTTGTCAAGCCTGATACCAATTTTCAGGTTAATCCGAGCACTGCAAAGCGAGAAAAAAGACTTGAAAGTATATTGCCATGACTTAATTGTCTAATATATATTAGACAAGTCATGGGAATATACTTTCAAGTCTTGTCAAATTATTATTGTTATTATCATTTATCCATGTTTTTACAAGGATGGTGATGATGATTACAGTAGTAGCAATAGTATTAGTTGTGGCATACTGTTTGCTGAGCTTCTTTAAGGGGGCACGGGACCTTCGCACCTTTAAATAGGGCATCTTTTGTTTTTTTTTGATATGTGAAAGCTGAAAAGGTTTGCTACTTATTCTTTGGAATTAGAACTCTCTACTAGATCTACAAATGACAAAAAACAGGACTTTTGTAAAAGCTGACTGCTAGAGGAGAGAACATCCTCAGGCACACAGCTGGGATGTTTATCTAAGATCTTAATATCCTTTCCTTATCTGATCTCCTGGGAGTGTGCTTTACTGGCTGATGGGTGTGAATTGGGGGTTACAGTTCCTGGCCAGGACCACAATGTGTATTGTATCAAATGGGAGTATCCTGCTACCCAGGAAACAGGCACTGAGCAATGATTGCATTGTAATTAGGGTATTGGATAAAAGGTGTAATTCTTGTGCATCAGCTGTCTTGCTTTACAGGTGAAGGTCAGACAGTTCAGGTAAAACCAATCAAATGCTCCAGATATATTCTGGTGTGTGATTGGCAGGATGTTTGGGATATCTTACCTAGGTGAAGAGGGTTTCCTGTATGGTTAGGAGAGAACATTTAGATGCTGATCCCTGGACAGTGCAGAGTCTTAATGTATTCTTACAATGGGAAATAGATCCAAAAGGAAGAGAAAGAGGGGGTTTGAATGGCATGAAAAATCTTCTGTACCAGAAGATTTGGATACATTAGAGGAAGAGGAATCTGAAAATTCACTAACCATTCATAGTGCAAGTTATAGAAAGCTTAGACTGCTGAGCACTAGTTCAGATGACAGTGGCATAGCAATTGAAGATGCAGACTCTGAGTACTTGTTATGGAGCGGATTCACTGCCAGACAGCCAATATGCAATTAGCAGTCATTAATAGTCTCTTATCTTTCCTTATCAGCTGGGGGGAGGAGTGCTCACTAGGGGGTCCAGCCTCTACCAGTAGAAACCTCCAAATATTTGCTAAAAATCCCTTTTTATTCCAGTAATTGAGGTACCAAGTGAACTATCAAACATTCAAACTATTCTACCAATACATGCAAATCATATTCTTATTCCAAATTATCCTTAAAAGTTGCATAAAGGGGCAGAACATCATAATAGGCTGTAGGATATGGAGGGCTGGCTTTAACAGCTGGTTTGAAGGCTTTCTGAAATCACCATACTTCTCATTTTTAAAAGGCCCCCATTCATTCAATATTGATCTTAGAATGCTGAGATTTTAACACATGACCAAAACCATCCTTGGGCAGATTCTAGTTTTTCATTCTTTTTACATCTGCTCTAGTTGTTTCTTAATTCAACTTCAAAAATGAAGAAAGGTAAGATTCAACAAAAAAATATTGATCACAACTTTAACTTGCTGTAAATTCCTTTAGGAACAAAAATTTAAAAAAATGGAAAATTAGAATTTGCTCAAGGATGTTTTCTATATGATATATAAATATCAATTGTGTTAAACCTTTATTGAAGCCAGGAGGTACTTTGCAAAAACATATGTATTAGAAATCCGCATCACTGTCTTTAGGCCCCACCCCCAGGGAACTGTGATGGTATCATAAAACATGTTTAGGATATTTGACCTCTCCAGATTCTCAGCTTTCATAAAATATATAGTTTATTGGGGTTTTCTTGTACAATGACCAAGATATTGGTCAATCTTTACATGGAAGTCTCAATTAAAGAACGAAGGTCCCGAGCCCCCTTAAGGGAAATTGTCAATTCCTGTTTCTTTGGATGTTTATTTGAAGTTATGTGAGCTAACATAATTACATTCAGAAATCACTACTACCATCTACAATCTTATTTTACTTGAATGGTAATTTAAAATATGATTAAAGGCTGTAGCTTATCTTCTTTATTAGAGTTACAATTATCTCACATAATTGCATGCATGCTGGAACAAGGTGCTGAGATTGGTATCATTCCAATTTATTTCAAAGTTACTTTGATTATTTTGGTTAATTTGCTCACTTAATTGCTTTAAAAAGCTCGAGGGATAGGTACATTGCACTTAACTTAAAAGGCTCTTGACTAAAGTAAGATCTAGCAGTTCATCATTCAGAAAGTCCAACATTTACTATTATTATTATTAGTATTATTATTGTTATTATTATTATTATAGTTGTTGTTCTTATTGTCATTATTATTATTATTATTATTATTATTATTTATATTATTATTCTTTTTTTACTATTTATTTATTTTTATTTATTTATGTATTTTCATTACAAAATTGTTATTTCGATGATGATCACAGTAGTAGTAGTAGTAGTAGTAGTAGTAGATTCTCTTTTATCCAGAATATTTCAAGGAACTGATGTCTTTTGAATAATCTTTATTCATGATTCATCACACAGATGACATAAAACATATGAGTGTTATCATTTTATAACAACAGTCAATGATAATAATAATAATAATAATAATAATAATAATAATAATAATAATAACGGTAATAATAATAATTATAATAGTGATAATTATAATAATGTTTACAATAACAATAACAATCATATTAGTAATTATAATCATGATAGATAGTGCCATTACTAATACTACTACTAGAGATGTGTGACGAGTAATTGATGCCAATACATGAACGTGCATTTTGCTATTAGGACGTGGTTTGCGGGATCTGGGAACTTCGCAGGGAGTTTATAGGGGATTCCTCGTCATGCATGCAACATTGTAATGGCGAGCGTCTTTTGACTTAGTGAAGCTTCTAGTCGTAAATTTCAACTTCGGGGAATTTTCAGTACGTCTGATCCATTCTTTTCAAAATTTGGCACAATTGAAGATCAGCCAAAGGCTCAAAAAACTGTTAAGAGACATTTTTGAAAAATAATTTCAGGAGATTTTGATCCAAGGAAAATAGTCAAATTTGGAAAATTTATACCATTTTTTGACCATTTAAGATTTTTTCTTCATTTTCTCTCAAATTTCTATGGAAATAGACGCACGAAGAAGCCAGTCATCTCAATGAAAATATTCACCAAGTACATTTTTGATTAATATTTTCTATAAAAAGGAAATTACCTTTGAGTAGGTACAATTTGAAATCGAACTCTTTGTATCATGGAAATGTGCATATTTCAACTGAGCCAATCAACCTGCTGTATGAAGTCACATGATTTCATTCACAGAGACAGGAAATCCCGGGAAATTCCTGCACAGTATAAATTATTTTGTTCGAAACTTTTTGCCCATTTATCAATTTTATTTTTAGGGGGATTTCGTTTAACTTTCATTCCGTTTTAAATAGAGTGCATTTATTATATTTTCATGAAATAAAGGTGAGATTAAAGAAGCGCTAAAGGGGAAGGGAGCCGCTTTTGTAAGTGAGGGACGTTGGAACAGGTAGGCATGGAAGATACATGATGGGATACAATCTAGAATTACACTGATGTTTTATGTTTGTTTTGTTGGAAATAATACAGTAACACAGTGTATGTGTGGGGTTTGATGATTGTTGAGGGGTTACTTTTTGTGGTAAATGAGTGCTCTAAGGTGTTGCTACTGTTCCACTCTTCTAATGCGACTGCTCATGAACAGTCTTTCACTTCTGCATGTGTTCTAGTTTAAATTTGCCTAGAGGCATGTGAGACGGCTACAAACGTCCTGTAGTTAGGCTGTAGTTGTTCCCAGGGTTCTCTGATTTCTTCAACCAGTAATAACTCGAAACTCACGTCAGAATGATAGACCAATAGAAACGTCTCATTGTAGGCCGCCTGGTGAGCAATTTAAGAACTATTGAGGAATGCACTGTTTTGAGTTGGTATAGATTTTACAACAATTACATAACGAGCTTGAAAATATTACCTTGGCCTAGAACTAGGTTAGCCAATGGCCATAAATAGAACACTTGCAGGCAAGATCTATATTATACTCTCTACTTATGCCCCAGTCACACTAAGAGTCCGACTACCTCACCATTTTTAAATCGGCAGGTTGGACCTGCTTTTTTTACCTACCGTGGGATTGTCGGATCTGATTTTAAGACCAAAAACAAAATCATATCCGTCTAAAAAAGTTTGTACATGTTTGCAATCCTGTTCGCAAAAAACCACCAATTTTTAAAAGTCACAAGTCAATTTCTTGACTTGCGATCATCGTACAATATTTGTACGCAGGTCGGACCTAAATATTGGACGAAACTCATGTATTTAGACTTGTTGAACAAATGTCTTACGATTATCTCACGATAATCGAAGATAATCACAAGACATAAATCATTGACTTTTCTAGCAATATTATGAATATAATCGGCTCCCATGAGTCATACTGGAGTGACTGCAAATCCGTCATTTTTCAATATCGGAACATCCAGTTACGATTATAAAATTAGCACAATCGGATCCACTTTTAAAATTGTGCGATAGTCAGACTCTAGTGTGATCGGGGCATTAATACAACATACATTATTCTGACCAAAATAACAGACGATGAGATAAAGTCCAATTATCATAACACTATAATAGAGATACATGGAAGCATAGTGATAATATACCATGAGGGACCCTAGTTGTAACTGATGTGCATAATATATACAAACGTCAAACTTTAAAGACTTTATTTGATTTATGACACTTTTGAGGGTTTCAATGATATCAGTTATAAGCCTAAATACTGGTCATGTGCTGGGTAATTGTTAGTTTCATTTGCTGAATATTCTGTCATTTTCTAATACTGCAGTCACTCTTACACGTATGGTGTATTGGAAAATGAATATGGTGGTATCTGTGAAATGACGAATACTCGTACTTAAATTGAAAACCACACGATGTCTACAGGTACGTCTCTGATCATGCAAATAAATTGAAAAATGAATATTGTGGCATCTGCGAAATGACAAATATTCTTATTGAAAAAAGCACGATATCTATGTCTCTTGTCTTATAAAAATCTGTGAAATGAATATGATGTTATCTGTGAATTGGTGATTACTCTTCATTAAGACGAAAAGCACATGACACCTTTGTCTCCAATCTTACAAAACAATTTTTTTTTTAAGTAAGTACAGTTTTCAATTAATCAGATTCCAAGTATGCTGGCTCTTGGTGAGTTGTATAGCTCATAGTTTGTCGACGGTTATAAGCACAAAGAGTGGCCATTAAAAATTGATACCACTTCAGTCTGCATCGTGGTGTGATGCCCAAGTACAATAGGGCAAATGTGCAGTAACGCACCAGGCGTGAAGACATCATATGTGCCATTGATTAGCCTCTAGTGGCCGCTCGATAAGGGGACATGTTTATACCATAACATGCACCATTTAGAATTTCGTTTTTTCGTCACATTTTCTGCAGTATTACGGCTAATTCGTGTCTAGCCAGTTGTAACCGGAGTACCTGGCTAAAACCACCCCCTAAACCCATGTCACTGGCAATAACTCTCGCACATGCCCCTGGTGGGATTCGAAAACATGTACCATGCAAGTACCTCTACTGCTACACCCTGGCATTTTGATACATTAATGTAAGTAGTCATAGGCATTGCCACAGTCTCTTGACTCTGTTCGGGTTTTAATCCCAGCCGGGATACGGGACATAGTTTGCTGTGACTTTGGGTTAAGCAGTGGTTTTTGCTTGGTACTCCTGAATATGTCAGGGCCTATTGTGTTCGTAATAAGGTTAATTCACCTGCATTAAGGTAGCTTGTAGGCTCAATTCATTTGACCCAGTGTTTTCTTCTACCCTGCTATTTTAACTGATATAAAGTATATAGTGCGTGGAAAGTCTTTTTGTAGGGAATACACTAAGTATCACAAAAGTACCCTCAGAGCAGGGTGTGAGATATTTGGAGTAAAAAACTGAAAATAAACATGACTAGTAATTTCAAACGGAGCTCTTACCAGCTATCATGTTTCGGGATTCTTTAAATGTCATGAATGTGGAGGAAAGAGCAATGCAGAGGGAGGGGTACCACACTTTTTCCAATATAATTCTGCATTTGCCTTCAGATGCTGCCACAAACTTGCGACTTTGTTATAGGGATTGAGATCCGCCGCTGAACATTGGTGCAGATTTATAGCCAAGATGTAGGTGCTTGATGCCAACGCTGAGGCTGCCAAAGCCAAAGCTTTGCAACAAACACCCTCAGCAAGGCTATAAATCTCTACCAATGCTCAGTGGCGGATCTTAATGGCTATCATAGCAGGTTTAAGTGATAAAGAATTTTTTTACAACTCTGTAGAAATTACACAAATATCATGTGTTCTTTTGGTTGCTGAGCAGGGATTTGGTCCCGGCTCAGTTGGTTGCTATGGCACCAAACCGGGACCACTTTAAAGTCACAGAAACAGCTGCTCAGTGTATAACCCTATCCCTGGTATTGCCATAGCAACTCGCTATAATAGCTGTCACATCATTCTTTGCTTGTTCATTGCGGAAACATATTGGAAATTTGATATGACCTTTATATTTGTGCAATAAGCATGTGTAAATAGCTATTGACTGATGGCATAAAAATTAGTTCAACCTGTCACAAAATCGTCATTTTGCAAAAGATGGTAAACAAATAGAAAGAATTCTAATGATCTAAACAGTATCAAAATTGACCCACGGAAAGTCGACTAATCCGTGATGGGATGCCGCCTCATTATGACGTCATTCTTTGCCATATTCTTGTAATGAACATATCATAGAAAGTTTAACCCTGTTCATTTGTTTTTTTATCTATCTTATCCATTCCTTTGTCAATATGTATGGAATTTTGAGGAAATTATCTAGCGATACCACTTATCATAAAACATCCATAAATAAACGAATCAGAGCACATATGCATGTTGCCATGGCAATCATTTTTGTTAAATTCTTGTTGTCATGGCAACTGTTTTAAAACTTTACTTTTTAGTAAAATATAAAATGGTAAAAATATCGCTATACATTCATTTATGATCCTCAAAGTTTCAGAAATATTGGAAAAAGTTTACACTATGAAATAACAGTTTAGTTTGGCATCAATTACTCGTCACACATGTCTAGTATTACTACTACTTCTACTACAGTGATCATCATAAAAATAACATTTATGATGATGATAATAATAATGATAATTAAGACAATAGGAAACAACAGCACAACAATAACAATGATAATAATGATGATAATAATAATGATAATAATAATAATAATAATAGTACATGTTGGACTTTATGAATGATGAGCTGCTAGATCTTACTATAGCTAAATTAACCTTTTAAGTTAAGTGTAATAAAATCTATCCTGTGGGCTTATTTAAAAAAAGTCATTAAGTGAGTTAGCTGCAATTTCACAATAATCAAAGTAATTGAAGTTAATTGGAATGACACTGATATTTGCACCTTGTTTCAGGATGTAACTACGCAAGCTTACTAATTATGATAAAGAAAATAAGCTAAAACCTTTAATCTTATTCTAAATTACCAGTCAAGTAATATCCAGGATTGTAGTTGGCAGTGATTTCTGAATGCAATAATGTTAGCTCACATAACTTCAAATAAACATCCAAAGAAACAAGAATTGACAAATTCCCTAAAATAAGTCCAGAAAACAGTATACTACTCCTACTAGTAAGTTGCTCATTATCAGCATCATCAACCTTGTAATAACAACAACAACAACAACAATAATAGTAGAAGCAATTAAGTGAGCTAGCTGCAACTTTGGTGTTAATACGAATGATACCTATCCTATCACCTTGCTTCAGAATGCAGTTAATTCAAATATAGAAGATAAGCTAAAGTCTTTAGACATATTTTAAAGTACCAGTCAGGTACAATTAGATTGTAGTTGGTAGTGATTTCTACATGGAATTAAGTGAACTCAGAGAACTTAAAATAAACATTCAAAAAAGCAAGAATTGTCAATTACCCTATAATAGGCCTAGAAAACACTATGCTACTACTACTACTACTACTACTACTACTACTACTGTAAGCATTATCGTCCTTGTAAAAAAGAATAATAATGATATTAGAAAGAAAAAGAAAATAATAATTATAATACTACTAATAATAATAATCATTATATAAATACCGAGTTTAGGAGGTGGTTTTTGGCATTAACTGAATTCCCTGCCCCTTGCCGTCCATAACTACCGCCGTGGATCATTAGCCTGGGGTCCCATGGGAACTGTTTGATGGTTATTTTTAATGTGTAAGGCATTCTCAGTCTGTTTTTTTGCAAAAGAAGTGTTTCACAGGCCCTGTTGCCAATATGAACTGTGTGCATTTGAAATGATACAATGTATTTCATACAATCTGGTGAAACTGTATCTATAAAATTATACAATGTTGCAAAAAGCTTCCAAAAATATCTCTCTCCCCCTCTCTCTCAAGTGTATCTATATGGGGGTACCTAAACAGTTTCAAACATCAATGAATTATGTTCATCTATCGCTTTTCCATCTATCCACAATCTCTTTTGGTTTAAATGTATATTATCAGCTAAACGAGCTGATGAGTAATAATTCATGAAACTCAGCACTGCACACATGAGTATACCTATTTTTTTTAAAATGGTACGGCATATTTCATTTTTTTTGCCAACACATTTTTTCTACTTCTTTCTCCCCCTCACTTGCTTCTTATTTTTTGAAGTCCTTTATTTTGGGAGGGGGGGGGGGGGGGGAGGGGGTGATCATATTTAATTAGCAGAGTATTTTTTATTGTTTATTTGATTTTTTGAGTTGATTCCGTAATCCCTTTAAAACCTGTCGCAACGTTAAGAATTCTTTTCAACTGTTTCATGCCTATATTAAAGTTTCAGCTCTGTATATTTAATAATAACAATAATAATTGAAATTGATATAGTGCCATTTCTATTCATAAAATGTTCAAAAGCGCTGCACATTGTCATAGTTTGAGTCATAGTCAACAACCCCTCAATGGCCTGAAAAGGTGTGTTTTGAGACACTTCTTGAAGGCCTGACACGATGTAGAATCCTTCAGGGGTTGTGGAAGCGCACTCCATAATCAATATTTATATCAATATTTCTTTGTAATTTTTGTATTCTCTCTCTCTCCAGTACTTTCCTTTTTTTTTTTGGATATTTGATATTGCTTTCTATGATCGTTTACATTCTATCCCTCTTTGTGTTGTATGTATGTATGTCTGTATCCTGTGAATTTTTCCTTCCTTCTCACTTTGTTTGTGCACCCCATTTTCCTTTGTTAAAGATTATCTTTCCCTCCATCTCCTTATTGATATTTACTGGCAAGATCTGCTGGTGGCGAGTTCATTTTAAGACTTCTGTGACTTTTTAGAGATATGGAGGGAGGGGGGAAAAAGGGGAAAGAAATCCTGTGAATTGAATGGAAGTTGATTCTCGCTCTCTTTTATTCCAATTCTTTCTCTCTTTGCTAAAAATGAATAAATAAATAATAATATTAATAATAATAATAATAATAAAAATGATTATAAAAATAATACTGATGCCTATACTACTACTGCTACTACTACTACTACTACTACTACTACTGTTTTTTTTAAATTTTGAAATTACACAATTGTGTAACACGGTTTTTATTCAATTTTTTTTTTCTTGAAATGACATACATACACATAACAAATATACGGATATTCACATAAATTCATACAGAAAAACATATAGATTGATCGCGTAAGCACCATATTACGCATTTAATTTCACCAAAAAAAAATAATTCTTTGTTCATCATTTTCATGTTCAAATGAAAATATGACACACAAGGCATACATAAAGAATAAGATTATTGTCATAACTTCTGGTTCCATAGCATTAAATATCTGCTTACAAGGAAGAGCAATCACTGACTCTCGCTTTTATAATTCTAAGCATCTATTATATTTAGATATACTCCACCCCATATTTTCTCAAACTGAGCCTCGTGATTATTTACACCTGCTAGATATTCTTCTAACATCATTTGATTTGCCAGAGTTCGTTTAACATCTCTTAGATGGTATTCTTTCCCACCTTGTCGTTTTTGGTAGATAGTTTGTATAGTTGCGATGATGGTTCTACTAGTGATATCTTCAGGATTATCCCAACCAAAAATTTTATCAACATCACCTATTTTAATATGTGTGTCCACGGTGGTCTGCAACCAATTCTCAATTTCTTTCCAAAATTTTACAACTGTGGGACAAACTATGAAAGCATGAAGAAGGGTTTCTAGCGGTGCTTTACAATAAACGCAACTAGCATCGTCCGCTATATTCATTTCCACTAATTTTTTGTTCGTTACTATACGGGAGTGAAGTAATTTAAAGAGTATATATCTTGTGTATGAGTTCACTGGTATTATTCGCAAACATTGAAATGCCTTTTCTATCCTATACAGGAGAATCTCTTCATTTAAGACACCCGACCATTTCACTCTTATGTTTTCCAGGAGAAAATTATCTCCTGTGGACAAAGCTTTATAAGTGTTAGAGCATCCAGTAGATGAAATGCCTATCGTATCAAGTATCCTAGGAATGGCAGGACCTATAGTTTTATCTATTTCCTGCATGGTCGATTTCATTTTCTGAAAGTTAAACTTTAATGTTTCATAGTCGAGATAATTTATTTTTAAATTCCTGTTGTGCAATTCATCCAACGTCAGTAGGAAACCTCTGGCATTCAAAATATCTTTAATCAACATATAACCCTTTTGTGCCCATTCACTTCTAAACTGTAATGGAAGAGTGCTGTTGTACCACAGGGGACTTCTGTGTAAGTCTATCATGTTATTTATGTCAAAAGTTACCAACAACATTTGTGCACCTTTTGCTACATCAGCCCAGAACTTGTTTTTAACTCTTTTTGCCACAATTTCTGCATATCTGTCCCCATATAGCACTAGTTTGTGAATATTGTATCTGATTGGGAATTCCGCCCAACCATTTGTTTGCTGGTATATACGCTTCAAC
>OZ012690.1:27416373-27473061 GCA_963942565.1 Maea johnstoni
CCCTGGTGTTCCGTAGGAGAACCGATAGGGTTATTTTGAAAACAAGATACACATTTAGTTGTATTTACCCATAAATAACACGTTTAATATAATGACTGCATGAATGTGGACTTGGGAAATATCTAGTGATGTGAAAGGCTAGTTTAAGTCAGAGATACAACTCGGAATTCGTTTCTCTAAAATGTTGATACAATACAACTGGGTTTCGAACTGAGACTGGTTTCTTATACCAGGTTCTGGTATAAGCAACCAAACGTACAGAGAGAATGGAGGGAAGTAAGAGGTGTTTTCTTGAGGCAATTGTTTGTGTATGTTTGAGTTCAAGCAACCACTTGTCTTGCTGCTATCATCATATCAAATCCATCAGAGGTCAGACCTGCATCATGATCAGCTGATTCACCTACCAAAATGTTAGTTAAACCTTTGATGTCCTCTAATGAAATTAATCAATTCAACTTCTGCTTGAGCGTAGCCCCAGCAAAGTGATACAAAGTGTAAAATTCATAAAACGCAATATAGCAGCAAAACAAGTGTTTTCAGACAAAAGAGAATGTCATACTACTATATGAGCATCCACCATCAATTACTCCATTGGGACCTCTCTCTCTCTCTCTCTCTCTCTCTCTCTCTCTCTCTCTCTCTCTCTCTCTCTCTCTCTCTGTACGTGTGAATGCTTATACCAATGGTACATAACCCATATCAGTTTGATAGCCAGTGGACTTGTATCTATGGGAGCCCAACATCACTTCTGGTGTGAAATGCTTATATTCAGTGAAACCCCGTTTTGAAGGAATGTACCTAATCCAACAGGGGCTTGACCTGCTTCAGTTGCTGCACTAGCCAAAATATCAGTGAAATATGTTATGTCCTCAATACATCATATGTGAGAGCAGAGCCCTGGCAAAGTTTAAAATAACTCAATACATTGTTATTTGTGATTTGGAGTGATAGCATTTCACTACAGAAGGTATGTTGGGATAATTTTGATAAAGGACAATTGTGTTTCAAACTGAGCTTCGCAACCTTGCTCTGATATATAAGCAACCACACGTACAGAGAGAATGAGGGTAAGTGAGAGGTGTTTTCTTGGGGCAATTGTTTGTGTATGTCTTAGTTCAAGCAAACAATTGTATTGCTGCTATCATTGTATACAATGTGCCATACATTTGAGAACTTGGTTTTAAGTAGAGAATACGCTAAGAAACTATTTGGGCCTATGTTTTATTCGCATTTGTAAATTAAGTCATTAATAAATATCATAAAGTGGTTTATAAGTATTAGAAAAGGAGGTATTAATATTTGCAATGCTATGTAAATTTCGGATATTTACACTCAATGTGTCACAGTTTGACAATACATTTGCATTTGTTTTGTTTTACAGTGTGCCCGGAGGATTTCAAATTCGACCCTAATGGTCCCTTCTGTCACAAGGCAATACTGAACAGCGCAGGTTGGGTTGATGCGTCCTCCACATGCCAACAGAACGGGGCACACCTAGTTTCTATAGAAACTTCGCAAGAAAATGCCTATTTGGCAAATACATGTAAGTTATTAAATTAGATCTACTTTGTGCCTGAAAACCAAACTTAATGACCCAGTGGCTATATTCTGGTGTGTTTGTGCTTTTCCCCTTCCTGATGTACAGAGAAAGCCACCTTGTACTGAAAATAATGTCTGAAAAAGAGCATCCCTATCTATGAAGTCGACATCTTTTAATTGCATCTTTAATCAAATTCAAACTACGACATAAATCATAAAACTTGAAAAGTATGTAGTGTTATGTTTAACTTAAACCGAATGCCGGCACTGTATTCATTTATTTTGAAAATAAGATTACAACATTTAGGGAAGCGCAAACGTCTAAAGGCAGACGTCTAAAGGTGTATTATGTGTTTGTCAAAACAATTTAAAGGACATGGTTATTCAGATGTTGTCTAGTTTAAAGAGATAATGCAGTCACATGAGTACTGCGGATGCTTAGTAAAAGTCCTACTCTTAAGTACATGTATAAGGCCCGTATATTAACGTTAATGAAACAACTGAAACTAAGGTGTGTTCCACGTCAACTCCTACCCAAGTGAACACATGCACTCGTAAACAAGTGAACACATGCACCCCTACCCGAGCAGGTTCGTAACTTTAGGTCTTATGACACTTCTTGAAATTTCGATTGAACTTTCAAGAAAATTTGCATGAGTAAAGAACAAAACATATCCAACCATCAGGGTTTGGATTTAGAATTTTATTTTTTGTCACACGTATGCCAATTGTGGCTAATTCGTGACTAGTCAGTTGTAAGTAGTGTAGAAAACCGGAGTACCCGGCGAAAACCACCGCCTAACCCAAAATCACTGGCATCTTCATCACATGCCCAGGCCGGGATTTGAACCCAGGGAGTGGCTGCGCCGTAGACCACACGGCCGTCAGAGCAGGCCCTCAGCCACCAGGGGCCAGTTGCACCAATGTGACTCAGGCTCAAACTCAGGCTCAAGTCTCAACTTGATTGTCTACAACAATAGCATCTATTGTTGGAGACAATCAATTTGAGACTTGAGCCTAAGTTTGAGCCTGAGTCACGTTGGTGCAACTGGCCCCAGGGCCGGATGGTTAGATATGGTGATGTTGCCTGATGATCAGACATAAACCCTACCTATTTTCCCGTTTATGTTTTCCTATGGGACATGTGCAAATAGCATCATATATATTTAATGAAACAAATCAACCATCTGGAAAAAGTTTTCGATACATATTTAAGAGTCCTGTGGGATAATACACCTAAAACCCTTCATAAAAGGAAAGGGTAACAAACTGCTAGAACTTTTTCTGTTCTAAGGTTCGAATCTGGTGCCCTCAGTGGTTTGTGTCATTTCTTCTGCGTGATGATGAACTGTGTTTGACATCATTTTTATTATTAAGGATGAGCATAATGCATATATATATATATATATATATATATATATATATATATATATATATATATATATATATATATATATACATGTATATATATATATATATATATATATATATATATATATATATATATATATATATATATATATATATATATATACTAGTATATATATATAATCAGAGGACTTTATCAATGCATCACTTTTCCGGGACTCCTCTAACACAGATGATGGGTTCTTTACTTTCACGTGAAGATGAGCATGGTTTAACTGACATTTGGGCTGAGAAATGTGATACAATGATAGCAGTATGACAACTGTTTGTTACAGCTCACAGAAAAGCTGATCAATCAATATGACTGAGCATCCACAAAAATTACGTGAAAACACCTCTTGCTCTGTCTATATATGTGATTGTTTATACCAGAGCAATGTTACCCATATCAGCTTGCTGCCGGTTGTCTTGTATGAAAGGGAGCCCAATATTATGTCCGTTGTGATATGCTTATACCCTAAATTGCAAAGGTCAATGTTTTGAAAAAGTAGAGAATATAGAACTTTGCATTAATTTGTTCAGTATATTTTTAGAATTATAGCTGGTTCATTCTCTTCCTAATGAGAAGGGTTAGTCATCACTTTGCAAGGGCTCTTCGCACACAGATGATGTATTGATTATTTTCTTTTGAAAACAGAATATTTACCTGACATTTGGTAATACTGTAACAACTGATGCAGATCAAGCATCTGTTTGATTTGATACAATTGAAGCAGCAAAAGAAGTGATGCTTAAACTGAGCAAACAGCTGACGGGGTAATGCTACTATATGAGCATCCATAATCAGTAACCCCCCGCCTCTGTATGTGTGATTGCTTATTCCAGAGCTATGTTTCCTGTATGGGGTTTCATACCCAGTTGTCTTGTATACTAATTACTCCAACACTACTTCCATTGCGAATGCATATACTCTAAATTGCAAAGAACAAGGTTTTGAAAATATAATTGCAAAGATAGAGAACATAGCTGTTTTAACGTATTCTGTATTCCGTTAGATTTAAACTTGGTTAATGGCTCTAACCCTTTCCAGAGGAGTAATTCGTCATTTTGCAGGCGCTCTGCTCACACAGATGTTGTATTGATTAATTTCATTTGTAAACAAACGACTCAACTGACATTTGGCAATAGTAGAACGGCTATTGCAGATCAAGCCTCCGTTTGATTTGTACAATGGTATAGCAGCATGCGCAAAACAAGTGTTTTGCTGAAACAAAAAGTGATCATATAATACTAATATATACTAGTATATATATATACTGTAGAATAGGTATATATCGCGCTACAAAAATTTCGCGAATAGCCGATTTTTTGGTTTTTCGCGTGTACTTTTGTTCGCGTATGAGCAAGTTCTAGCGATATAAACAGCGCCATCTATTGAACGAAACAGGAATCAAAATAGTTTCGCGTCGGGTCAATAGGTGGCGTGCACTGTCATGTTATTGTAGAGAGCAGACGCCATGACGCACGCTCGTTCGAAATTTTACTGTGCCGGCTGGAATATTCGAAAATTCGAAATAAATACTAAGTACTAGTATATACTTATCTTAAATCCTTGACTTAATTGTCCTGGCTGGGATTATAGGTCAAAATCGCCGATCCGAAAATCGCCGACTACCTGAATGGCCGATCGCAAAAACGGCCGATGACTCATTGGGCCCTCCTGAAATAAACCTTCATATTCTCCTAATTCAGTAATTAAACGTTACATTCTCTACATATCAAGTGTCATAAACATTCTTATTAAGTATTCTGTGATCCAATAAATAGGACCCTTTTAAGCATCAGCCTTTTTGTGAACGGCGATTTCGGAATCGGCGATTTTGACCATCTACATTCAAGGAAACGATCCTTACAATCATTAAATCATAACAGTAGCTTTCAATAGCTTTTCAAAATAATATTTAATTCATACACATTAATGGGTAGCTGGTAGCGAATCAGCACTATCACTGCACTATCAGCCATTAGAGATCACGTACAATCACTGCCTACAATCGGTCGACGCGCCGCACTATCAGAGCGGCCATTAAGCCCCGTTTACACTGTGGCGTTCATGTTTGGAGTTTGCCGGCGTTAGGCGGCGGTTTTTGGGTCGCCATGAAACGCCAAGAGAACCGCCAGTGACTGCGTTCATCCGCAACGCAGTCGCGATTGAATGCCATGTAATGCCATCAAAACGCCAACCTCGGCGGAAGTTTTAAGCTGTTTAAAACTTCCGCTGAGGTTGGCGTCCTATTATAAATCACAAAAGAACCATGCACGCAACGCCATTGACCGCGATGTCAATGGCGTTGTCGTTGCGATATCAGTGCGGTCTTCCGTCACCTAACGCCGTAAACCGCGCTTCTAGGCGTCTGCGTTGCGGTTTTGCTCGTACGTCATGGAGCAAGGTAGCAGCACAGTTTAAGTGCGGTTAATGTGGCAGCAGAGGTACGGACAACGGCGATTGTTGTACGGTTCTCGGCGTTTCATGACGGCAGCAGTGTGGTTGCAACAAGGTTTCTCTACGGTTAATTGTAATTGTAATTGTAATAGGGCCAATACAAAGTAATTGTATTTGTAATATATTTCCAAGTGGTGTCATAGGGCTTTTCAAAATCAAAAAAGGTAGACACCACATATTCTCTATGTAAACATCACTCTCCAAAAGTTTCAAAATGCACAAGGTGGTGCATTGTGCTATTTGTTTTCTGGAAGGGACTTGGACTTCATAACTATAGTGATCAATTAATCTTCAATTCTGTTTAAATGAAGTTTGAGCTGCCTTTCTATGGCTAGCATGTGTTTTGACCGATATAAGACACCTAAGTCATCAACGAACAAAGATTGGTCTGCACCATTTCTTATACAGCTGGTGATGCTGTTGATCTTTACAATAAATAGTAGTCTGGCGGCCAAATCCAAAAATGTGACTTTTGATGGCAAAATTTGTTACAAGCTGCCATCCATGCTAAATCATATCTTCATAAGGTGGGCAATATGGTATGGGTGGATGGCGGGATTTCTTTTGTCGTTTAAGGTGTTTTTGGGGCAAAAAATGAACTAAAATGAGTGATTTTTGTAATTTACTTCAAAAAAATATTTATTGTAAACCTAAGCTCATGAAAGTTTGTACATATATGCTTGAGAACACACTCTTTGAGATGGTTGAATTAGATTTAGCAAAATATGAAGCGTTAACCTAAAAACTGATACAATCTGGCAAAAAATGCCTGAAAACAGTCTTTTTTCAAGATTTACGTTAAAGAAAAACGTCCATAAAATTCCCTTGGAAAGAGCTAGGATTATGAAACGTGGCCAAAAATATCCCTGATGTATCCCAATAAGAATATGATATTAGTTTACTGTGTATGTGACCTAATGATCCTGTACTGGGGTTGTTGAATTTGAGATATACACAATTAATGAACATTGGCGCCATACCGTATATTACACTTATTACAATAGTATGTCATAATACATGACCCTCATTGATAGAGAACTTGTAATATAGGTTAGCAGCAATGTTTCATATATAATATGGGTGGATGGCAGGATTTATTTTGTCGTTTAAGGTGTTTTTGGGGCAAAAGTTTGATAAATTGAGTGAAAAAAGTAATTTTTATCAAAAAAATACTTGTTGTCCTCCTTGGCTCATAACAATTTGTACATATATACTAGAGAACATGTTCTTTAATATACTTGCATTAGCTTTAACAAAAACTGAAGTGTTATCCTAAAATGGCTAAAATCTGGAAGAAAAATGGATAAAAACAGTCATTTTTCAAGATTTTTGTCTACAGAAAAACGTTAATTTAATCATCATGCAAAGAGCTAGGAACGTGAAACTAGGTCCAAAATGTTCCTGAAGGGTTCCAAAAAACATGCTTTATAGCGTGTGCTTATTTCACCAAATAATTGATCAGAAGTTTGTTCAACTCGGACGATGCAAAAATCAGCACGTGTAGCATATGTTAAACATACTGTTTGCTATTGACACTGAATGATAATTTTATTGATTGGACATTGTTCTAATGGAATATCAAGCCTAGTCTGATAGATTTGGTGATGGCAGGAGTAGTGTCTAGATATAGGTGGCAGCACCAAGATTTTTGATTTTGTTAGCTTCAAGACAGAGGGCCTGAGAGGGGGCTACTGCAGATGTTGTGGAAGTTCATAATATCTAGGGCTTGCTCTTGAACCCAAAGGGTAGGCTCTGTTTTAGATTACCTCAGAGATCTGATGGACTTTCACTCTCAGGGTTTAGCTAACTGCAAGTACCACCTCAGTGACAGGGCAATGAACTTGGTTGTATGGTGAGAATTCTTTAAAGGGCAAATGCACCATCATGATGATTTAGGTTCAAAATGTGCCTATACGTGTCACCTTACAAATAAGACCACCCGCAAGTCTGTCCAACTCAGCACCGATATGGCTAAATAAGCCACTTATGAAAGTGAGTAAAAAACAGGCCTCAGTATAGGCATGGAGGCTGACATTATCAGGACAGGGCACATTTTAAGCACCCAGTTAGGTGTGAAAGAAGCCGATTGATTCTTATCTAATAGGAGGAATGGGAGGAAGCGGTCTTCCGTCACCTAACGCCGTAAACCGCGCTTCTAGGCGTCTGCGTTGCGGTTTTGCTCGTACGTCATGGAGCAAGGTAGCAGCACAGTTTAAGTGCGGTTAATGTGGCAGCAGAGGTACGGACAACGGCGATTGTTGTACGGTTCTCGGCGTTTCATGACGGCAGCAGTGTGGTTGCAACAAGGTTTCTCTACGGTTAATTGTAATTGTAATTGTAATAGGGCCAATACAAAGTAATTGTATTTGTAATATATTTCCAAGTGGTGTCATAGGGCTTTTCAAAATCAAAAAAGGTAGACACCACATATTCTCTATGTAAACATCACTCTCCAAAAGTTTCAAAATGCACAAGGTGGTGCATTGTGCTATTTGTTTTCTGGAAGGGACTTGGACTTCATAACTATAGTGATCAGTTAATCTTCAATTCTGTTTAAATGAAGTTTGAGCTGCCTTTCTATAATGGCTAGCATGTGTTTTGACCGATATAAGACACCTAAGTCATCAACGAACAAAGATTGGTCTGCACCATTTCTTATTCAGAGAGGGATGTCCGCACTCTCACTCAAATTATTCCCTCAGATGACAAGTCTTGAATAAAAAGGGGTTAATGTCCCCTTAGGCCAATATCATATGAATCTTTCATAATTCCCTTTTTCCAAGTGGTGTCATAGGGTTTTTCAAAATCAAAAAAGGTAGACGCCGCATATTCTCTATGTAAACATCACTCTCCAAAAGTTTCAAAATGCACAAGGTGGTGCATTGTGCTATTTGTTTTCTGGAAGGGACTTTGGACTTCCTAACTATAGTGATCAGGTAATCTTCAATTCTGTTTAAATGAAGTTTGAGCTGCCTTTCTATGGCTAGCATGTGTTTTGACCGATATAAGACACCTAAGTCATCATCGAACAAAGATTGGTCTGCACCATTTCTTATACAGCTGGTGATGATGTTGATCTTTACAATAAATAGGGAGACTTATAATTCTACTCTGCTGAATTTCCATCTCTTGGTCATAAAGATCAGAGAGGGATGTCCGCACTCTCACTCAAATTATTCTCTCAGACAAGTCTTGAATAAAAAGGGGTTAATGTCCCCTTAGGCCCATATATACTCACGTTAGTAGCTTGTCTACTGGTGACTCTTCAGATATGCTTGCGAAGAAAATCAAACTTCTCAAGAACCCATCTGTCCCGGTCGGTCAAGTCACGTGTTCCATCGCCAGATTTCTGGGTTGTCAGCTTCGATAGCCTGGTGCGCATACTCTTATACCACGTCTGCAGGATCTTGGCACTCTCTAGGTTGAGTTCTTTGGCTTTTTTCTCCCACATTCTCTGCTTTTTTTGAGTGTCTTTATATTCCTTCATACCCTTGGCATATAATATTGGATTCTGCAGCAACCATTCTATTATGTCTTCTTCCATGTCCTCTTCTAGAACTAAGTTCTGGCGACGCTTCCTCTTCTTATCCTGAGTACTAGTAGTAGTAGTAGATTTACTAGGAGAATCTACAGGACCTTCATCCTCACTCTCTGCTGGTGGAAGCTGTGTTTCTGGAATGGTACCCTCATCCTCTTCCTGCTCGCTTCTATCAGTGGGTGGTGGACTAGGACTGGGGCAAGGACTGGTTGTTGGTGTTCTGTCTTTCTGTCCTGTTTTCCCTCCTGAAGTTTTCTTTTTTTTTTTGGCAGGCATGATCTTCTGAATTTAGGCACACTTAAGGTGTGAAGCTATCGAATTATGTCTGTAAAATATATGGTGTGAAGGTCCGAAAATGTTCCAAAGTGTGGAGCAGGTATAAACACGTCTGCACCTGTCCAATGTCTGGCCTAAAGTGACTGAACTGACTGACTGAAGCGTGTGAGTTTGGAAAATTCCACCACTCCCAGAAGCAAGCACGTGGTGGCGGAAGCAGTACGCTCAGTGGAGGTTTACCGCCACTGAGCGTACTGCTTCCGCCGCATGGTCGCGATGAACCTCCGCGCTGCCGTGTCACTACCGCCGACAATGGCGGTAGACATGCGACCTTCCGCCATCGAATGCCGCCTAACGCAGACATCGTTGGCGGATTCAGTGCGGTTTGCCGGCAACGAACGCCAGGCATCGCCACACAGCGCACAGGCACCGCACAGAAAACTCCTATGGTCGTGTTGGCGTCGACCATGACCGCATGGACAACGTCAAGAAACAATTTCTTGGAAGTGCTTCAGCGTTTCTCGGCGTTTCATGGCGATTCAGTTAATCGCAGAGAAACGCCGAACACGGCGGACAACCGCCACAGTGTAAACAGGGCTTTACAGAAGAACGCCGATCAACTCCAATCGATCGACGTACCCCAATGCGGTGGTGAAATACAATACTAACAAGACAATAGATCGCGTGTTATAAGTTCGCGAGGGCGATACTCTTTCGCGTATTTGCAAAATATACGCACTCGCGAACTTTACCCATTCTACAGTATATATATATATATATATATATATATATATATATATATATATATATATATATATATGTGTATGTATATATATATATATATATATATATATATATATATATATATATATATATATATATATACTGTAGAATAGGTATATATATATATATATATATATATATATACATATACATAGATAGATACATATATAGATATATAAGCATCCACAATTAATTACTCCATGGGAACCCCTCTGCTTGTGAAAGCTCATATCAGTGCTATGTAAACCATATAGTTCAGTTTGGTAGCCACTTGACTTGTACCAAAGGCAGCCCAACATTATTTCTGGTGTTGCTTTCTCCCTAATCAGAGGAGTTATGCATCACTTTCATTGGCTCTGTAAACACAGACGATGAATTGATTGCTTTAATTTGAAGACATAAAAGGTTCAAAATTTGGTTTGAAATTATGGCGATGGGAGAGCAACTATTGGAGATCTGATACAGTGGTAGCAGTAATTCAGTGTTTGCTTTAACTCAGATAAAAAGTGATCATTAATTCTACAGTATGAGCATCAATTGTTTTCAAAGTATTCATAATCGTACAGTTCTGATTACATTTCAACCACGGGTTGCACACTTAATGCTAGCAGCACTAGGATGGAGAAGTTTTCTACGGAAACCCCTGAAATCTCAGAAATACCAAAGAAAATCTCAATATCCACATTTAGAAATAATTCAGAAACTATTGACTAGGTAGGTATTGTCACCATTAACCCTACCAAATACTCACTGTCAACCAGAAAGGCGCACTCATTTATTTACGTCTTAGGGTGGACGCTATCAACTACAAGGACCCCTAGAATCCCCAAAAATGCATTACAAAAGAAATTATGCAGGAACTTTTGACTGGTAGGTATTGTCACCCATACCATACCAGTTATACTCAATTTTAACCATCCTCTATGGGAAAACTGATCATGTCCCCAGATGGTGGCATGGCACTTTTAGAAATCCCAGATCCTACCCTTTCTTTTGAAATAGAGTGGGGTTTGAGCTTTTTGCCACTGGACTACTTTGGTTAATATTGATTGTTATTGTCATACGTATGGTTGGTTATATCTTTCAGTGATTTTTTGCTGATTTATTTCTAGATGTGGATAGTTTTGATGGTTTATGGTATTTTAGAGATTAAATGGTTATAAATAGGAAATATCCCCGCATGGAGCTGGAATTGTTGAGCGCACCAAACTGGTTAAATTGATTGTAATTAGTATGGGTAATTTGTTATTGATAACAATACCTACATAGTCAATTGTTTCCTGAATTCTAAGAATGCATACTTTTGAGGTTTTACCTTTGTAGCTACTTAACCCTTTTGCTGGTGGTGGCTAATTTTGTCAATACAAAAGGGTGCGAACACCTGAGAAATGATTGAAACCCTAGCAAATTGGTACTCATCTGAGAGTGCTCGGTGAGAGCTATCCAATGAATATCAACATGACAGGGTTTAGATGGTTTTCAAAAATCTTTGCATCCTTGTGCTTTAGACGGAAGTAGCCTCAGCATTGGAAGGGCTGAATGCCATCCAATCAATCAAGTGTCTCAAGTACCTGGAGCATAAAGCCAGTTTTGTTTTAAATTTCCTTTAAAGATTTGGGTTATATTATCTTTCCCGGACATTCTATTGACTGCATAGAGCATGATCATTAAAAATTCAATCATATTAGGCCTGCATTTGAATAAATGCGTAAGCGAAAACGTGCTAATAATTAGATATAGAGAGTAAAAGAAGAAGCTTGCTTAACTGAGCTGACGATTGATCCTGGTGGATAAATTATACTTAATAACCAGCCCGCCCCCCCCCCCCCCCAATAAAAAACACCTTAAAATAGTATTTACTTTCAACTAGAAATGTCCAGGAGACACACGTTTGAAAATGGAACAAATCATTAGGCCAATGATTCACCAGATCTTCGATGTTTGGCATTCTTCCTGCCAAAATGCTTTGTTGTCATGGCAACTATATATTTTGCATGTGTTATAAACACTTGTAAAAGTAGATTTTCCATTCTAGGCCCCTTCCCGTAAACATTGCCTGTTTCCTGTTCAAACATGTATATTTGATCTATGGCACTCTTAATTTCATCGAAACAGCCAAATATATCCTCCTGACAATTCTTGTTCTTGTTCTCTTTTTCTGTTAAGTCATGCCCACCTATAGTAAAGCCGATTCCTGTCTTCAAACACTCTAGGATGTCTCTAGTTGTATTTCTTTTTGTTGATAATTTCAGTCCCAACAGGTTATTATTGGACGAGTGGAAATGACGAAGAGAAGGAGGGGACCTGGGTATGGTGGCAAGATCATCCTCTTACTTACTTTTCATGGTACTACAATCAACCAAACAATTCACCCACCGAAAACCACATTGTTGCGAAAATACCGTCTGGAAAATGGGATGACTACCCACGCGACGACAAATTAATGGCTATCTGTGAAGTTGACATGTATTAATTGCATTTCTATTCAAATTATAAACTACGACATGGAACATAAACCTTAGAAATTGTGTAGTGTATAAGGTCTAACTCAAGTCGAATGGCTGCACTGTATTCATTAATTTTAAAAAGCCAACACATATGCACTTGGCCACAGGTGAGCACATGCTCTCGTACCTGAGCAGATTCGTAACTTAAGGTCTTACGATACTTCTAGAAATTTCGATTCAATTTCCCGGAAACTTTGCATGAGTAAAGATTAAAACACAGTGATCTTCAGAGTATATTTTATTCATGGGGTCATTGACATTTTTTCCACTAATTTTTGAAATTGCAATTTATGTTATGGCCATCACTCTTTCTCTAAAATTTGTTTCTCTCAGTGCTTAATTTTTCCCTCGTGAGAAACTGCCACTACCTGAAATGTGTTGAAATTATGTTTCCTGTTATATAGGAATTATGGGGCAAAATCAAGGAATTCAAGAAGAAAAGCTTTTACCCAAAATTAATATGTCAGAATAGGCAAGTTTAATTATCACCAAAATGTGTCTTAATTATCTATACAATTCTTTTAACTAGAAAGCATAACGAATATGAGGTTATTGGGCTAGTTTTTGAACCACAGATGGTTTACGTTTGTAAAATATAACTTTTTGGCAGACTTTCATAAACATGGTACAAAAGAGTTACGCAATTGGTACCGTATTTGCCCATCTGTATATAAGTTTATAACCATACATATTTTTTGAAAACGTTTCAGATCATCAAACTCAATTGATGTGGAAATCGCTGTAGCCAAAACATTCAGTGTTAAAAGCTTCAGTGTTTCTCAAAGGTCGCTTTCCCTTCATTGGCAATAACAATACGTTTTATTTTAGAGATTATGTATATCGAGTTAAATAATGGAGAAATAACCCAAAATTGGTATGAGTCAAAATTGTGAGTTTAGTTTTCATCAAAATTTGTCTTAAGTATCTACGCAATTCTCTTAACAAGAAAGCATAACGAACATAAAAGGTTATTGGGTTAGTTTTTGAACCACGATTTCATAAAAATGGTACAAAAGAGTTACCCAATTGATACTGTATTTGTCCCTCTTTATATAAGTTTATGACCATACATATTTTTTTTGAAAATGTTTCAATATGGAAATCGATGTAGTCAAAACATTCAGTGTTTTTCATAGGTCACTTTCCCATCATTGTGAATAGCAATATTTTAGGTGTTATGTAAATCAAGGTTACCTAATGGAGAAATATTTGTATGGCTGTTTTAATGTAAGTATTCATTATAATCAGCCGGTAGTTCGGGGAATTGTCTCTATCACATTGCTTCTCAATGTTCATCCCCGATTTTGCTTGATTGTCCGAAACATGTTTATCCTTTTGGACCAATGCTTGCTAAAATAGGGCGTTTCTTTAAATTGGGAAGCAAAGTATAAAAATCCTAGTTATATCATAATGTAAGCCTGTGCGAGCTGGCTTGGGTACAGGTTGACCTGCTCCTGGACAAGCTCGTGTCCGAGGTGGACGAGGTAGATGAAAAGAAAATGGTGGAGGAGACTCGTGTCAAAAGTTTGATATATGCGATGTGTCTCGGACTGTGTACCAGATAAGTGACGCATAATGAAGTATATAGGACTGGTTTAGGACCAAAGCTTTTGTCCGGGCGAGTATGAGGTAACTAAGGTTACTTTTATACATACATACAAACATATATGAAATACATACTTACATACATACATGCACACACACACACACACACACACACACATATATATATATATATATATATATATATATATATATATATATATATATATATATATATATATATATGTGTGTATAAATATATATATATATATATATATATATATATATATATATATATATATATATTATATATATATATATATACACATATATATATATATATATATATATATATATATATATATATATATATATATATATATATATATATATATATACCATTTTATAACTGCTTGGTTTGCCTCATCTAGTTTTCATTCTATCTAATCTAGAATGGGCGTTACAGTTCATTTTGTTTTGTTCATTTGTTCAGTGTCTGGACCACTTGTTTTATTAGTCATGTTATTTTCATCTATTTCTTTTTTTACTACAGTGTGTGGGTCATGCATAATTTTACTTTAATACTTTATAGTTTTAGCAGCGAAAACCTCTCGTTTCACTATTTACACTATTTGTATTGTCGTTTGTATTTCTGTCTTAACAGTCATTGATTTTTCTGTTTCATATCGTTATCAGTCATGAAACGTACCGTTATAGTCATATTCAGCTTCAGCACCTTTTATTTAGCAGTGAATTGCTTTTATTCATTTTATTGCATTTCGTAAGCCATGTGAATGTTCCTGTTTTACTCCTTTCGTTATGTTTTGAGCGATATATTCTAGTTTCTGTTATGCTATTACAATGCCGTGTAGGTAATGGACTTCCGACTTAGTCACTTACTGTATTTTTATTTGTTTTATTTTTCTGTGGAGGAGGGGGGGGGGGTATTTCCAATTTTACTTATTTTCGTACTATTTTGACTGCATTAGATATTTATTTTTCGTGAGTTTATAATAATTTGCTGCTCATGCACATTTTCTTTGTACACAATGTAAGGTCATGTTTCCTTCATACATACATTTCTCTGTTGTGGTTCCTTTTAATTGTTTGCTGAATCATGAATTGTAAATAGTTCAGTAGTTGTCCTACTTACATCAGAGTCGTGAATACAGGGATATAGGGATTAAGATCTGCCGCTGAGCATTGGTGCAGATTTATAGCCGAGACGTTAGTGTTTGTTGCCAAAGCTGAGGCCGCCAAGGGCGAAGCTTTGCAACAAACATCCTCGGCGAGGCTATAAATCTGCACCGATGCTCAGTGGCAGGTCTTAATGGCTATTATAGCGCATTTGAGTGATAAAATACTATCCTACAACTCTGTGGAAATGACACATGTTTTCTAGTGGTTTCTTAGCCTGGATTTGGTCCTGGCTCCCTGCTGTGAACCGGGACCACTGGAGCCTCATTCTGGATTTGGTCCCGGCTCCCTGCTGTGAACCGGGACCACTTTGGAGCCACAGAAACAGCTTCTCACTGTACATAGTGTGTTTTCCAAGCCTAGGTATTTTCATAGCTATGCGCTATAATGTAAGGCAAATGCCATTTTTAGCAGCCTTCCTAGTCTGACTATATGCTTTTGTCATCAGTTGTCAGAACGTTCGCTGGTAATAGACTATATTTTGTTTAATAGACAAGATGGTGTCTTATCTATCTATCTATATCTATATATATATATATATATTGTAGCGGAATAGGTCCTTGGCCGAAGGAAGGATCCAACTAAGCATACAGAATCACCTTGCTTAAATAAAATAGTTCTTAGTTCTCTAGACCCGGTTTGTGTCTCTATCCACCGTAGTGGATGGCAGATTTTTACAATGGAGTGGTACCGTGTCTCTGAAGGCCATATAGACGTCAGTATTAAGAACAGCTGGCCTGGATAGAGACACAAACCGGGTCTATTAGTTCTCTTGCTTAATAAATAAATGTTCAGTTGGCTTCTCAACCTGTGATAGCATTTAGCGTCAGCTGGGGAAATGGATGGGTTGTAGAGTGAAAACGGGACAAGGAAATATAAATATCAGCAGCAGTTTAATAACACCGCCGTCGTTCCTCAACAGTAACAGTTCCAACACAACACAGTTCCGTCTCATATAAACAACCATTTCACAATCTCTAATTTTTTCTAAATGTCTGGTCTCATGGGGATTAATCCTCCCATAAACAGCACGCTCCCGTGTAGGATATTCCTCGTTAATCTGGCATAATACACACCGTTATCCTTCTAAACACACCTCGTAATCCCTGGTTCAGCTGGGTCGTTACGTAGTTGCTTGACCTCTCTGTATTTAATCCCTGGTTAGTCCAATTCCAGTCATTTAGCTGATCTCTGCTCTATCGTCGTTACATTAGCTCTTTTCTAATGCCTCTCTCTTCGACAACTTCTCTAGACTCTCTCTACTCCAAGACTCACTTGACTCTAACTTCCCGCCAATTACGCTGATTCGTCTGACTTCTAGCAATCACGCGCAGCTAGCTGCACGATAGACCGAAATATCTGACTCTCCAACAGCCATGTAGATTATTTTCTATGCTTATTTATCTATTTATGGACGTTTATTGTTTATGTTTTGATCTCTACTGCTGTTGTGGAGTCAGAAAGCCACCTGTGCTAAAATCTGCCCAGTTGCTGCAGCAAAAATGCTGCAGACGTTTTTGCCCTATCTAAACGAATCTGCAAATCAAAAACGGTCTCAATCCCTTCCCACTACTAAAGACATTTGTTCCAGGCACCCCTTACCTACTGTCATCCCATATTTTATTTAAAAACTTACTGTTTAATCTGGAGGCCTGAAAATTCTCGGAGGCACCATTTTGAATGTATGAATCATGCACATGCGCAATGACACGTCAAAAGAAAGGCAAGACTGATCGATCACTCTTCATGAGAATGTATCTGTAGGATTTGGCTGTGAGAGTTTGTTTGAGACTGATCGATCAGTCTTGATTTTCTTTTGACGTGTCATTGCGCATGTGCATGATTCATACATTCAAAATGGTGCCTCCGAGAATTTTCAGGCCTCCAGATTAAACAGTAAGTTTTTTTTAATAAAATATGGGATGACAGTGGGGAAGGGGTGCCTGGAACAAATGTCTTTAGTAGTGGGAAGGGATTGAGACCGTTTTTGATTTGCAGATTCGTCTGCAGCATTTTTGCTGCAGCAACTGGGCAGATTTTAGCACAGGTGGCGTTCTGACTCCACAACAGCAGTAGAGATCAAAACATAAACAATAAACGTCCATAAATAGATAAATAAGCATAGAAAATAATCTACATGGCTGTTGGAGAGTCAGATATTTCGGTCTAGCTGCACGAGCGCTACGTTACAAAGTAGTCGGTACAACTAGTATAGACTCGGCGGAGACCCAGAGTTTTTCGGAACTGCGGTTGGATGCCATGTGTCGGCAGTAGAATGGATGTAGTTGGGGGGGGGGGGGGGGGGGACGGGGGAGGTTGACTGTAACATGTTCGTGTTCGGCGTTCATTTACACTACAGAGGTCTGTAGTGTAAATGAACGCTGCTACGCGTTGCCACCGTCGCGTTCTATAATTAGCTTCCAATTACTTGTGACGTCATCAAAACTGTAAAATCGCTAATTTCACCGATTTAAAAAAGGTTATTTAATTTCCTAAAAGTGTATTCTTAGTACATTTGGTCCATTGAATGTATCCATGCTGTTTGACCAAAACAGAGTGGACGCTATCATACATAACTGGAAGAACCAAGTTTTCTCTAATGAAACAATCCAAGGCGTTCCACTAAGGCATTCGACGTCTTTGAAGCCGCCTATCGGCGGGTTCCGGAACCTCGCGTCCAGAGTTTTTCGGAACTAGGGTTGGATGCCATGTGTCGGCAGTAGAATGGGTGTAGTGTAAATGAACGCTGCTACGCGTCGCCACCGTCGCATATTATAATTAGCTTCCAATTACTTGTGACGTCATCAAAACTGTAAAATCGATAATTTCACTGATTTAAAAAAGGTTATTTAATTTCCTAAAAGTGTATTCTTAGTACAATTGGTCCATTGAATGTATCCATGCTGTTTGACCAAAACAGAGTGGACGCTATTATACATAACTGGAAGAACCAAGTTTTCTCTAATGAAAGAATCCATAGCATTCAACAAAGGCATTCGACGTGTTTGAGGCCGCCTATCGGCGGGTTCCGGAACCTCGAGTCTATTTTACAATAATTGCTAGTGGCGGAACGTGACCACCTTCTTAGGCCTGGGGTCAATCCGCCACAATATATATATACATAAACATATATATATATATATATATATATATATATATATATATATATATATATATATATATATATATATACATTTATATATATATATATATGTATATATATATATATATATATATATATATATATATATATATATTTATATATATTTATGTGAACAACTGCTCACTAAGCAGAATATGCAATTGTTAAACAAATAGCTGTCAGATCTTCATCTACAAAATTCAATGAGTGTTTTAGTTTAATGTTTATAAGATACTGTAGGAGTGAATAGGAGCATGTTGCAATTGGGGACTGTATGTGGGATGAATTCCAGCTAATATACAGTAAAAACCAGAGATATATAGGTTAGGGAGATAGGAGACAGCTAATAATAGCTCCTACACCAGTCAGACACTATTGTTATGCAAATGAGCTCTTATCTGTATCCCACTCATTCCCAGGGACTCAACCTGACTCAACTGAGCATGGGCACTGCTCTACTTATCACCATTTCCTGTGTATACCACAGGGTTATTTGATTACTTTCTCTGGTATGGGGAATGTAGAAGAGCTCTTTTAGTATATATATTCCATGGTTAAACAGGTCCATAACATCAGACAGGATGCAGTGACAAAACCTGATACTTTCCTGTCTCAACCTACTGCTGTGGATTGCCTTTACATTCAGGGCCGCACCTTTCAGGGGCTATACAGGATACACATGTCTGATTGCAATCCTATGTCTGGCTTAATTCTGATCAATAGGAACATCCCTGTCTAGAGCCTGAGGTATGAGTACAGGATATCAACCCAATAAACACATGCCACACTGCTTTTGTTTCTCATTATATGTCTATAAAGGAAGTCGGAAGATTTAAAGGGGCTCTGAGTAGATAATAAACCTCTCATCCTCTGTCAATGTTACTCACTCAAGACTGAAAGAAATTCTCTGGCAAAAGAGGGAATATACCACATGTATTGTTCAGTTTTTTAAAATGTTTCATCTCTGTTGAGTTTAATGTTTATTCAAATTATTTGAATTAAAGGGCTAGTATGCTAATTTACCTATTTCAATACAAAGATATGAATAATCCATATACAATCATTACTAATTGTGTTTACCTTTTGAGGAGGATTATTTACCTGGGCATGTTGGTAGGAATGCAGGTGAGCACTGTTCCATGTGTTTACAGTTTAATTGATGTTAGGCTTATTGCAATAAGTCTAATCTTGGTTCAACTCAAGACTTTTGACATGTCTTCAGAATGCTAACATAGATATGTGCCATAAGTGCCATTTCAGTAAATAACCCTGTGCCTGACTGTCTTTTACTGTTAGTTTATCAGCATAGCTCATAACAATGATACAAGGAAATATTTATCTATTATTATTTCTACATTTTTACATGATGTGAAATTGAAATATATAAAAAAGTAACCTTTCATTTACTATTCAGCATACAAAATGGGAGAAAATATAGTTCTATTGTTAATACCTTAGAACAGGTCCAGACAATGTGACAAATTTACAATTTCAAGTATACATATTCTCTTTGAAAATAGAACAGCGATAAAGATTAACTTCTTTATTTATCTATTTAACCTCATATACCAACTTAAAATTGTTGGTTTCTCAATAAATTAAACCAGCACAGAAGGGGAAATTTACTGAGATGACTGATGTTTAGTCATATCACAAGTTAATTGGAGTACCCAATTAAACCTCCCAGATACATGTATTGCAATTGCGCTAACATCAATTAAGCAAAGTTAGCACAAGTTCTTACCTACATCCCTAGCATGTCCTTATAGTTGAGCCTCTCCAAAAGGTAAAATCCATTTTTCACATGTTTAAAAGCACAAGTAGTCCATTTAACATTATGACCAACACAATAGGCCTAAGATGGCCACCCCAAATCTCACGAAATCTCACCCAAGTCTCTAGCCCTTTCAAGCCTCTGGACGAGATTAGCCTTCACAGTGGGAGTGAATGGACTGCTGGCTAGGAGTTTCCTGTCACTGTATTCCTAGTCACTGGTAAAAACCAATGGAAGATTGCTTTGCACGCGGTACCTACGCTGACTTCTCAGATTCTTAACTTTACTCCCACGTTTCCAAACCTTATAAAGAGGTCGTTTCAAATCCCTGTCTTCATGTCTCTGATTTCATGTTCTGTGAGTTGTGGACATATCCGATGCATGTTAATTGAGTACTTTTCATGAAGAAAAATTGGTCACGAATCACCTGTTTAGGCGTAGCAGTTTGAATACATTCAGAGTCATAAAATGCAACTTTGCAATATGGTTCCATTTGCCACCAAAAGGTGGCAGAAGGATACATTTGTTACTGAAAAGGATTACACTCTAAGCTTATTAAGGACATATACAATTGATTGGCATTATAGGTTTGATGTGGTGAATTGTGATATGATGTTCATGTATATATCTTGATATCTTGATTATCTATCTATACACGTAGTAGTAGCCTTTCTGTACATCTCTATCCATGTCTATTTTGCAACAACATGGAGCAGCTATTTTGTGTACATATATAACTTGTTTCTAACATATTTATCGATGGATCAGTGTTTTGATTGTGATGAAGGGAATTTCTATGGCATGATGGGATTGAGAACTGAACAATATGATGGTGTTTCTCTATGTAACAGGAGTGTTGGATCTGACAATGGTCAGTGTATCATGATTTGACAGTGGGTCAAAAATTGTGTTGACAGTGTTTTCCAAGTAAAGTCAGGCCAATTTGAATTCGTTGTCCTATGAATATTTTCCGTCTTGAAAGATAACACGAAAAATCTCAAGAAAACGTTTTTTTATTTCAAACTAGGTGAATCGAGGGTATCATGCATTTGCTTTTATTTGAACTGAACAGAATAATAGATTGAGCTAAAATTACCATAGCAACTTATTCTAATTCGCCTCAGAATAATATTAGTTTAAAAACACTTAAATCTACACTTTTGATGAAAAAAACTTAGGCAGGATGTGTAAGACTGCTATTAAGATGTCTTGTCAATACAGAGAACATAGGAAACATTGTGGAGAGCTCAGTGATTGGGGGAACAACGCGATACCCATTAAACCACATTTGGAATGAGTTGTCGGGTGAATGTTAAATCCTACACTCGGGACCTGTTGGGAAATGCCGAACATTGCCGAGTGCTGTCGCTTAGATACCACGACGAACAGTTTAAGGTGGCTGTAAACGTTTCCGGTGGAGAGCAGACTTTCCCTCAAACAATGGCTGATTTCTCATTATCTGTACAGTAAACCCCTAACAAACTATATGTTTTTAGAAAGCTGGGATTCTAAGGAATACATAGGATATGGATAGGTTGTATGTGCTCCAAATATTTTGAAGATATTGGGGTCGAAACTATGGCTAGTCAATTTCAGTACATGTGTCACGGCTGACGCAAATCTAAGAGCAGGGTCTAAAATAATAACCTGTTTTTTTAATATGTTGAAAAAAAACTTTGTTTCTAGAGAATGAGACGGGGGTTTTGTGAAATATTGCCCCTAACTTTTTTTATGGCCATTTATCTAACAACAATTTAGGAAGAAAATACTTTTTTCATTTTTCGCTATAAAAGATAAACTAGATAAGATATTGCAATATCCCCGTCTCCTTCTCTAGAGCACATGTTTTAGAATCTATATGCAAAGTTTGAAGCTAATTGATTAAGATTTGTGTCTAAATTCACGTCAGCCGTGAGAGTAAAACTATAGAAATCTAAGCTGAGAAAATGGCAGTTTTGTGTTTTACACAGTTATTGTAACTGTGCAACAACTTGCTACTACTTTAATGTATTTATTTTAGTCCAAGTGGAAAAATAAAGTAACCTTCCATTGTATTTCACAACTGTCAACATTTTTTTCTTCTGAATTACCTCAAAAATAAGTATAAATAAGTACATTTCTGCAACTGCCTGCAGCCTTTTTAATTTTAAATCATTTTTTATTTCTCCTTCATAAAAAGCATATATCAGTACAGTACAAACAATGTAGAGTATATGTATGTATCAGTATTTACAGTAATGATTAGCAGCTATTTTCAATTGTAAATATTTGACAATAGAGCATATTGTTTATCAAACAATCTTTTTTTACCCTTTGTGTAATGTCTATATTTCTCTAGAAAATAAAAGTTCTTCACATCATTTTTGATCTGAAATATACATGGTTTTTGTTCTTTTTTCATAGAGTTGTAAATAACCTTTTTTGTGATTAAAATGATGGTGTTAATACACGTCGAATTTTCCATATCTCCCAGAATTCTCTTTTCTTGTGTGAGATTGTATTCTTCCATACCCAGTTCGCGTATCCAGCTTTCTACCTTACACCACAATTCCTCAGTTTTAATGCACGTCAGTAGCATGTGGGAGTTAGAATCTTCTGTTTCATGGCAAAAGCCGCACAGGTTTGAATTTTTAATCCCCATTTTAAATAATAGATTGTTTGTAAAGAATCTATGGTGTAAGGTCCTAAACTGGATATACTTTAGGTATGTGTCCTGGTATTTGAGATGATGGTATTTAAATGAAGTACTTAAATGAAAACCTTCCAAGTTCAGATTACCTTTGTTTAGCCAGGTGCATGATGCTGTTTCCAAAATGTGACCATTGGAACCTTTAACTATACTGTATAGTTTTGAGCATCCTTTCGCAGTTATGTTTAACATGACATTCAGTGCACTATTCCATGGTTGCTCCTCCTGATGAAGCGGGAGTTCTCTCCATTCAATGTGTTTTTTAATTATTTTTTTGTTATTGCATGGTATTCTAAAAAATTTGTTTTAACATTGAATTTTTGTTTAAATTCTTCCATTGATAAAGGCACATTCATTATTCCTAAAAAGTCAGCAATTGTGGAGATTCCCTTTTTAAGCCACTCTTTTTTAATTGGAATGGAAAAAACTGGATTAAACCAAATAGGCGTGAACTTAATGAAGTTTTTATGAAATGGAGCTTCAGAATTCCAAAAAAATTTTAAACTTTTAATCACATCTTTCCAAAAAGGGTTAGAAGTCATTTCGATAGTGCGTTCTAGGTAGTCCGGGCCGAATTGGAAAACACCGTAAAGTTCAAAATCATTCGGGAAGATTGTCCATTTCCCGGAGGAACACAAATATCTTTTCAGCCAGCTTAGTTTAAGCATCTTGTCAAATAATTGAATATTATGTAGTTTTAAACCTCCTTCAAGAAATTCTCCCTCCAGAATACCTTTTCGCCATTTTGGGGGTTTCCCGCACCATAGAAAATTAGAAAAGGTTTCATTAATTTCTCTAATAGTTTCAGGGCTGGGGCTGGGGAGAGACAGCAGCATATGAGTAATTTTGGAAACTAGTAAAGATTTTATAATGGTTACTTTACCGTAGGATGTTAAGTTTCTAGAACTCCAGATTCTTATGAGTTTTTTAATCTCACCCATTTTCCTGTTGATATTTAAATCTCTTATACTGTTTAATTTTTCCATGTTGTAATGTATTCCCAAAATCTCGAAGTTGTCTGCCCATTGAAATCCGAATTTACCCTGTCATATTATGCTGCTGTCTCTCGAAGCCCCTAGTTTGACCATCTTTGTTTTTTCCTTGTTAATGTCTAATCCTGAAACTGATTTAAACCATTTCAATATGCGGATGACACTAACTATAGACTGATAGTCTTCATATAAAAGAAGAGTAGTGTCATCCGCATATTGCGATACTTTGAATTCTTCACCGTGTACATCTATCCCCCGGACGTCCCCGCTCTCCCTGATAACATGTGAAAGTATCTCCGCGCACAATACGAAAACATATGGTGAGAGGGGATCCCCTTGTCTACAGCCTCTGTGTAATTCTATTGTTGATGAGAGAAATCCATTTTGGACAACCTTTGAGGTTGAGTGTGTTTGACAAAGTTCTATTGTGCTAGCAAATACCTTACCAAAGTTTAAAATGTTTAGGACTGTGGATATAAAAGGCCACTCTATCGTGTCAAAGGCTTTGGAGAAATCAAGTATCATTAACAAACCCTTTTTATGATGGCTTTCACAATACTCAAGAGTGTCATAGACCATGCGTGTGTTTTCTCCGATAAACCTCCCCGAGATAAAGCCAGTCTGATCTCCGCTGATTATGCTGGGTAAGCAATCTTTTAGTGTGTATGAGACCATTGAAGAAAAAAATTTATATATGCAATTTAGGAGGGTCAACGGCCTCCAGTTTTTTAAGTCATTACGTAATTTCCCTTGTTTGTGGATGCATGTTATTACCCCCTCCAGTGCACATTTTGAGAAAGATTGATTTATTATAGCTTCATTTATATATCGAAAAATCCAAAATTTAAGTTCCTCAATGAAAAATTTAAAAAATTCGTTCGAGTATCCATCTGGACCGGGGGCTTTGTTGAGTTTGCTATTTATGATTGCTTGAATCAGTTCCCCTATAGTATATGGCGCGTCCATTTGTTCTTTGGTTGAGTCTGAAAGTTTTGGGAGATTCTGGAGTTTATCAAAGAATTTGCTTTCTTTAAGTGGAATTGTCTCTTTAGAGGAGAATAGATCTTGATAAAATCTTTGTTGTAATTTTAAAATTTCTCTTGAATCTGTTACTGTCTTTTCTTTTTCATCCTTAAGGGATGGAATGTTTTTTGTTAACATGGTTTCTTTTCTCAAGGCTTAGGAAGTATTTTGATGGCTTCTCCCAATTGTCTACTAAAATGGCTCGAGAGCGGATGATGCTGCCCTTAATTTTATTCTCACGTAAATTCTCCAGTTGCAGAGATAGTTCTCTAAGAGAATCCTTTTTATTCAAATTGTTAATGGGATCAGAATTGATCTCCTCTTGAAGATGTTTAATATAATTGGTGAGACTTTCCTCCATTTCTGTTTCTTTTTTTTTGATAGTTTTTGAAAATTTAATAATTTGTCCTCTCATTTGGCATAAGAGTGTTTCCAGAAACAGTGTGGAGGAGATTGAAATTTCAAGGGTCTCTCCTTTATCTCGAGCGACAAAAGTAGGATCATAGACAGGAAGAGCATATGTTTCTTCTGCCAACAAAATTTCTGCCTTTACCATTTCTATGAAATCTTTATTTTCTAGTAATGCATTATTAAATTTCCAAATGCCTTTTCCTCGTTTTTGAGAAGATTTACAAAAGGATAGTTTAATAATATTGTGGTCGCTTTTGTAAGCATTTAGAATGTCGGCTTTGGGGTCAGAGGATAAAATGTCTTCACTGACTAAAAAATAGTCAAGTCTTGATGCTTTACATGGTTTTTCTGACCTCCATGTGAATCTTTTTCGTTCAGGATATTGGGCGCGCCAAATATATCTACTAGTCCTGATCTTTCTATGTGTTTATTGATGGTGGAACTAGACAAGTGATTTCTCAACTGTGAATAGTTGTATGTATCATTAAATGACAGAGCTGCGTTCCAGTCCCCAGTCCAGATTTCCGTACCATTTGAAATTTTTTCTACCTTATCAAATAGAGTTTGATACCAATCTGGCTCATCTCGGTTTGGCCCATAAATGTTGATAATAAAAAATGTGAAAAGGTTTGCCACTGATATTTCTAACACGATATAACGGCCCTCAGGATCCTTAAGACATGAAGAAATTGTGTACTCAAAAGTATTATTTATTAAAATTGCCACACCTCTACTGTTAGTAGAGTTACCTGCAATGAAGTACTCAATATTCCATTCTTTCTTTATTTTGTTGAGATCTTTCTGGATAAGGTGGGTCTCTTGCAAACATACTATGTCTACTTTTAATTTTTTGAAGTAATTAAACAAGTCTATTCTTTTGAACTGCTGTCTTAGACCCCTAACGTTGGCGGAGATAATTTCTATGTTATCACTAACCATTTGGATATTGGGAGTGGTGGGTGTCCGGGCGATACGCACTGATAACTGGAAGGAGATTTTCAAAACTTATAAACAAACAAAACAAAAAAAGGCATATAAAGCGGGTTGAACTACAACTCTGATAGATGTAAATATTCATCATATTTTGCTTTTGCCTTATACATGTTAACATAAAAACAAACAAAACATTACAAACATACATATGAAGCAAGGTATTCTCGCTATCTTGTTCACATTGAACTATGTCTCGGGCTACAAGACTGTTTAAATTATAACAGAATAAATATAACAAGGAATGTGACCAGCCATCTTTGGTCCATATTACACGATTAAACCGTTAGTAACTCCTTAAAGGAAATGTTTTTCTTAAGAATTATCAGAGATTACAAATGAATGTAGAGTACTATATATAAGTATCTGATAATGTAATATATTTTTAATGAATAAGGTTCCATAAGCCTATCATGGCTAGAGTTTGTTAAAAATGAAGAGGGTGTATTTTGTTTTTTATATAAGAATTAATATTGAAACGTGCTGCAGTACTGTTGTACATGCTTGAAATCTGTTAGAATTTGAATATGATCATTGACCTTGAATTCTTCATGTAAAGTAAAATTAAAAAAAGCAAAGTTCAGGAAATATTCAACATTTGTTTAACGGAAAATGTAATATGTTCTTCATGTGACCAAATATTATGAAAATCATTAAGTACTCTGCATTTAGATCTTCTTATATAATAATATTAAAAAAATCAAAATCAGGAGGTATTTGAGCAACTGTTTAACAAAACATGTGTTATGATCTTTCTATGATCAAATATTATGAAAATCATGAAGTAATTAAGAATTCAAAGATGAAGCAATTTTGAGATTAAATAGCTCTTATTCTATAAGACTTTTAAATGGAGGCTTTTAATCCACCCAGATGCAGGTCTACTTAATGTCTCTATACTCTCCAAGTAGAAAAGCATTTGAAAACAATTCTCAGGAAGTATTTGAAGATCCTTTACAACACAATTTTCCTTAAATTGTAAAACAATTCCTATATTGCCTGCCTGCAGCCTGTCAACATAGTTGGTATGCTAATTTGGAGTGCCTTCCATATATGGGCATCATGTGATCTCACCCTAGAATCTTGTTTGCATGTTAATGTAATCCATCATAGTTCTAGATTTCTTAATTATTTAAAGAACTGTGCCATCAAAATTAATTTTTGGCTATCTAGTTTGTTATGCTAGCAGCCTATTTGACTGCAAGTATATTGATTTTACAAGTAAAAGCTTGTTATACTTTATCATTTATCTAAAATAAACATGTTGCAGGGCCAAAGGCTTAATACTTTGAAGCTATCCCAAGCATAGCTTTCTAACAAAGTGGCTTGTTTTTGTTCATATTTTTGGGCCTTAATCGTTGAAGGGATGTACCTCTTTCAATATTCCACTTGGTACCTGAGTAAATCAATCTATCTGTTTAACTGGGTGCTGCTATTGAGAATAACTTCATGCTATGGAGTCATGAAGAAAAATAATTTCACAAACCTATTTTGCTCTATCTGCTTCTACTCTAGAGACAATCCAGTGATCCAAGTTCAATAATCCTGAATCAGATAGCTGCATAGTTTCTTAGATGAGCAACTTATGGTCCAAAATAGTTTACAGCAGAATGGGCACTTTCCTTAAGGTCCCACACAATATATTCCTTTGTCTTTACTGCTTGAAGTGCTCAGGGCAAATGAACTTTTCTACCCAGACAGCAGTAAGCCCATGTTTGGCATTTCCTCTCAACTCCCAAAATCCTTGAGGGGATTATGTGTGACACTACACACTGAGCAGAGACCTGAGGGGATTATGTCCAAATGACACAACACAGGTACCTGTATCTATTTCCACAGAACTGAAGCCACAGTGCTAATCAATCACCTAACCCAATTGTTCACCTGTAATTCCAATCTTTTTTTTTCTCTCTCTAACTGACTGACAACATTGTTGTGAAAAATACAATACAGGCTTCAATTAGATGATAGCTGAATTATATGGATGTGATTGTCCCATTTTAGTATTGTTAATTACCCAAAGAGCATGGAGTGTCTGTTCAAGCTGGAGGTATGAGAAGGAATGACTCAACATGCAAAGCCCAAGTTTTCCCATCAAATACACACATTGTATTACCTGTTGCCCAAAAACTGGGATGTATGTTCATTTTTGGTCAGAATATTCTGGACCAATTATGAACATAGCAGCGATGTTCAGGTCCTAACATTCCTGTAATTTTCTTATTTGATGTCATATGATTGTTCAATTTTGATTGGAATGTCATGCACCAAAAATGAACATTCTTGCAACCTTCAGGTCTGAACATTCCTGGAATGTTCAGATTTTACATTATATAAACATTAAATTGAGATATTTCCTACTTCATGAAAACTGAACCGTTACCAAGACCTTCCACTGCACAGACACCTTCAACGTTATGACAAAATTCAGAATCCAAATGATTCATTTAGCATTCAGCTCTGAACATTCTATGAACATTCTCACCTGAACATTCATACAATTTTCATTCTGAACTATGAGGGGATCATTTTTGAATGTTCGCCCAAACATTCCTGGAATGTTAAATGAATGTTACCGTGCCCACTGGGCACACTCTGTGGGATTCGGGGGAGCTTTGCCTTCCGCCTGTTTGTTTTTTTCAAAAAGGCTAACATTAGTTTTTTAGTCACTAAGATTCACTAATTGACACCAGCCTGAGGGCGCCTTGAAAAACGTCCGTGTTCTTATGGAACTAGAAATAAATTGCTTTTATAGTCTGTCTGAACCAATCTTGGCAGACCGTTTTTTTCTGTGTTTTTTGTTTTTGCAGAGATATATAGATTATAAAACTCCCTGGTTTTTGTTACAAAAAGTTGGTGTTTCTCATCCAATCTTGGCAAAACTTTTAGGAGCACTGTGTTCTTTATCTTTATACCTACTGTCTTTCTCAACTCTTTGAAATATTGATTTCGCTCATTAGATAGATTAAGTGGGAGGGGAAATAATTACGGAGGCTCTGTCACATTTGTGGGTGGTTAACGAGGAACTAAAGCCTCACATACATATAACCTTATCTGAAAGTAATTCACTTCGAGAATAGGATGCTGTCCTCCTTTTTCTCTCAGTGATCCCATGAGGGGAGAATTTTGCGTATTGCCATCAGCCTGCTCACACCCTGGCAGCCCCTGCTAACAGCCATGTTCTCCAATTGCTATCAGCTGTGACTCAATGAGTGGCATTGCCACTTCCTGCCCCCGCTCTCGGATATTTTTATTCATTCTCCCCAGAAGGACTGTCGTGTATTGTTTTTCTCTTTCTCACATGCACCATCGTAGTCAGATAAGAAAAAAGTTTGCATTTTAGTGAAATTGATTTTGAAATATATTACATACGTTTGAAATATATTTACATTTATTTGCCTGGCAGACATTAATATTAAGCATCTAAAAGCTGAGTGAGGGATATTCAAGGAGGTTCTGTGGTGAAGGGTTTGAGGTAGGAAATTGTCATTATATTAATGATCAAATGGCAGAGTCTGGTTTTCGGGTATAGGGTGAGTCTTGACATTTTGCCCAAAGCACATGCAGATACGTTATCTAAGCGGTGCCACATCATATAGAAATACATTGTACACACTTATTGATAAGTCTATAACTATTTATGAAATATAGGGTGTAACCTATACAATGGTATATGTGCCGTTGTCTTCTGTTGATTCGGTTTCCAGATATTCTACTATCAAAAATGACCCTGGTTAGTGGTATCGAGTAGGGTTCGCGCAAAGAGGATAGTGCATTAATAGGAACGTGATTGTAAAACTTCTCACGACTGTCCGCACGGCCAATTCATTTGTGACCACAAATGAAAGATCTCTGTTTGGCCGCATGCGACCTGTTCACGGCACTTTGGACGCATGCGATCAATCAGCCGCACGGAGGTCTTTGTCATATGTGACCAGGGCTTTAAGGGGTAAGTGATGGAAGATTGGTTGAGGAGCAACGGATGTGCAGAACAAGTATGCACTACTACTACTACTATTACTACTCTTATTATTATTATTATCATTATTATTATTATTATTATTATTATTATTTATTTTTTTATTTTTTTATTATTATTATTATTATTATTATTATTATTATTATTATTATTATTTTGTTTATATTAATATTTTCATTATTATTATTAGTAGTAGTAGTAGTATTAGTAGTAGTAGTAGTAATAGTAGTAGTAGTGTTGTTATTATCATTATTATTACTATTATCAATTTATCATCATCATCATCATCATCAGTATCATTATTATTATTATTATGATTATCATTATTATTATTGTTATTTTCACCATTATTATTATTATTATTATTAGTAGTAGTAGTAGTAGTAGTGTTATTATTATCATTATTATCATTATTGATATTATTATTATTATTAATAATATTGTTATTATTATTATTATCATTATTATTATCCATTGACTATATGCCCTGGTTTGCCGGCTACAAGGATTTTGGACGTGGAGTACTTTTCAGATCGCTCAAAAGCTAACATAGCATGGACCCATCTCTGATTCTATGAACTATTTCATGGTGAGTCTCATGTATTGACCGTATCATGAACATGTTTCTGCTTCTTTCGCTTCTATATCAGACCCGTGACCTATTTTTCACGGCTCAAAGTCAGGGTTCAGGAGAAAGGAAAGATTAAACCTTTGCCATTACTAACGCTTCTTTAGATGACCACATAGCTCCAAACAACTTCCATCAACAATGATCAGACGTCGGGAGGTAATATATACATTCATACACACATACCTACCTACCTAACTACCTACCTACATAAATACATACATACATACATACACACACACATACCTATATGCCTACATACCTACATACGTATACATACTCACATACATGAATACATACACATACATTTACATACATACATACATACATACAAACAAACATACTTCCATGTATACATACATACACACACTTGCATACATACATATATACATACGTACATACATACATGCACATACATACATACACACATACATACATGTGTGTGTGTGGGGGGGGGGGGGGGTAGGTATGCACGCATGAGTGCATGTATGTAGGTAAAGGTAAAGGTATTCGGTTTATAGTCTTGTATCCACCGAAGTGCTCCCACAACTAGGTAAGTATGAATGTATGTGTTTATGCATTTTTAAAGAAGATTAGAATAGAAAACATTCGCACTATGGTTTAGTATTAAGATGATGTCGGCTTCAATGTAGTTAGTCATGTATTCAGAATTTACAAAAAGTTTATTCAATTACGAGTCCCCCTAATCCTGACAACCATCTTTCAGTACAACAGTTCTGCTGCTGGTACAGATCCTTCTTCGGGACAGGGGAACCCCGGGTCCGAACCGGAGAGAGTACCAGAAACACCCTCTGGACCCATAGCACCTGAAGGGCAACCAGCTACCTTTACTAAGGGGTGAGTCAGCTTGGCCGAACAATAGTTGTAACATAATTGAAAGAGATTTGGATAAATCCACCTATTGATGTAATTCAAGGCTTAATCGTGACTGCCTAGCCTGGTGTAATAGCGCTGGAGGAAATTTCCGTTAACCCTTGCACTACCACCGACAACTTGCAAAGCAAGATTCAGGAAATTCCTCACTATTTTTCAGCAAAATGTAGTGTCTTAAAGGTTCCATTCCTCTTGTTCTAGACTAATGTTTAGTTACGAATGCAAGATACTAGTATTTCATTTGTTCCTCATTATTATTACCTTTGAGGCCATAAAGAATGTGTATTTTTCAAGATAAATCTTCATCCTAATATTAAAGTTAGAAATGTACGAGAGTTTGTACAGATGGACTGTACTATAAATCCAAACTAGGAGACGCTGTTGAGGAATTCCCTCGAAACATTTGGATGTGTCCTTTATTTTGCAATGCGGGAATAGTTCTAGCTATATTTTTGCGATAAACCTAAATACATACACTTAATTGTTGCTTAATCCCTGTAATAATTTTGCAGAGATGCGCTGAGGAAGAACCATAAACAGAAGAGGAAGTTGCGGACGCTGATTACAGTCAGTTTCATATCCTGTCTTCTTCTAATAGCAGTCGTGAAGGTTGACATATGGATGTCAGGTAAATGTTCTAGCGTGAATAATTAAAGAAAATCCCCATTTTGTGTCAGTGACATTCGGGTAAGAATCTATATAGCATAGTAAGATCATGATCATGATGATGATGATGATGATTACTACTACTACTACTACTACTACTACTACTACTACTACTACAGCCACCACCACCGCCACTACTACTACTACTAATACTACTACTTCTACTTCTACTACTACTACTACTACTACTACTACTACTACTATTCCTACTACTACTACTACTACTACTTCTACTACTACTACTACTACTACTACTTCTACTAAGCTGCACTCATGGAGGGAAATCAACTTATGACCTCACCACCACTTTGAGTCATGAGCTCATGAACACACGTTTTCTTAAAAAATAAATATTCATTATTCAGCCCACCAGTCAAGAGAGAAATAATTACTCATGGAGATTTGCAAACATTTACATGGTTATTTCATTTTAAAATGTGCTTGCGTAGAAGAATGCATGTATATATTTACACAATGCTTTCTCTTTAGCGGTACAAAGGTTGGTATAACGCTCAATACTGCCTTTATACATTGTGTATTGTAAACAAGGCATGACAGCGATATGCAGTGATAAGACAGTGGGTGAGTTGAAGTTCTGCGTTGGTGTTAACGCGAAGATGTTACACCAACCGTTGCGTTAACCTGTACATCTTAACGCCGAACATGTCCTGTTAACATTAAAAGCCTTAACATCCTGTTAACAGAATCTGTTAACAGAATCTGTTAACATTATCTGAAATGTGTGTTAGCATGAACAATAGTTACAAGGAAACACATTTACTACCCCTAGCGTTTGATATATTGCAACATCTTAAATCTACCACAAATTATTTAGAAATCATTCAGATCATGACAGAAATTTGGATGAGTATTAAATATGGTTAGTGCCCAAATTAACTGTCTGACTGAGATTCAGAGCTGCGGTTTTAATTACTCGCTGAGAAGTTCCAATATCAACAATGCAAAAATAAAGAAAAGTGCTAAAAAGAACTATTATATTTTCAGTTTTGGAGATCTAAAAAATCTTACTTGTTCATTCTTATATTTTTATTATCTTATTATTTTATATACAAAATAACCTCCCCCCCCCCCAAAAAAAAAAATCTCGCTTTTTCATTCATATCTTGAAGAAATAAATTCCCCCTAAATTGAGCAATGTGGATAGATATCAGGATGTTTATCAATAGCAGTTTCAATCAATAAAATTCAAAAAAGTTTGTGTGAGGTTTGCAGTATCTTCTTTGAAGTCTAGAGTCAGATCCCAAAATTATACTTTTTTTGATGAAATCCCCCAAAATCAGGTACAATTGATACATTTCAAAATGTTTACCATAGCAGTCTCAATCAATAAACCACAATAAAAATATGTGTAATATTTGCACTTTCTACTTTGATGTAAAGGTTTTTCTTAGTCAAAGTTTTACATCTTTTCTTTTCTAAAATTAACCAAAAATGCAGTCACTAAGGGGACCTTTTAGAAACTTTATGGATGTCCGTCATCAAAAAACCTTTTAAAGAATTTTTGTATGAGATTTGCAGCTTCTAATCTAAGGCCTAGGAATTTTATGGTCAGATCCCAAAAATTGCTTTTTTCTTTCCTTTGTCTAGAAAACACCCCAAAGACATAATGTGTGTCAATTCATAATATTCACTACATCAGTTTCAAACAGCAACTCTCTTTAGTGTATTTATGCCAAGTTTAGAGATTCCACTTTCCTCCCTGTATTTTTATTGTACTATGCCTAAAAATCATGTATTATTATATTTTGCATAAAATACCCCCAAAATAGGCTTAAGGGGCAACTCGCACTCTGCCTTCTATATATGAATATTGATGAGCATCACTCAGAGTATAGTTGTACCAAGTTTCATGCTTTTTTCTCAAAGTGCACAATATTTGTCCTAGCCTGCTATTAGCTGATAATTAAGCTTAACAGATCTGAAACTTGAACTGAAGTCGATGTTAACGCCTAAGGCGTTAGTGTTTTGGCCTGTACAAACTATATGGGAAGAGGGCTTTCCTTAACAGAAAGCTCAGATCAACACTAACATTTTCTGTTACATTTGGTGTTGACGCAAAATTCAACACACATCTTTGCGTTAACGCAAACATCTTGCTGGGATTTCAAGTGCTGCGTTAACGCCCATTTTAACACTAACGTCGGTGTTACATTTTGTGTTAATGCAGTACTTGAACTCACCCAGTGTGTGTAAGTGTTCTGTGTTAGGCTTGTGTTCCCGACATAGACGAGTCACGAGTTGACAACTTCAGCTCGAGCTCGGCTCGCCTGCTCCAGTGCTTGAGCCACTCGAGTTCATGAGTGGTGAGTGCAGCTCTACTACTACTACTACTACTACCACTACCACTACTACTACTACTACAACTAGTACTACTACTGCATGTATGTATATCTATAGACTGTATATTATCTCTATACTAAATCACACAAAAAAGGTTTAAATGAATACTAAACAAAATGAAAAAAGGGAATAAACAGAAAGAAACTAAAATGAAAGGAAAGAGATGAACAATATAAATTATATACATTAAGGTAGCGCTGATTCGGCTAAATAAGTTTGTCTGTGGCGAGTGGTCATTAAACGTGCTCAAGCTATGTGGCCGCCTTAAACCAGAGGTTGATGGTACCAATCAGGCTGGCTTGCTAGAGTCCTCAAAAGGGGCCCAAACGGAAAACTACTACTACTATAATAATAATAATAATAATAATAATTGGAATTTATATAGCGCCTTTTCCATTCATAAAATGTTCAAAAGCGCTGCACATTGTCATAGTTTGAGTCATAGTCAACAACGCCTCAATGGGCGAGCCTGAAAAGGTGTGTTTTGAGACACTTCTTGAAGGCCTGACACGATGTAGAATCCTTCAGGTGTTGTGGAAGCGCATTCCATAATCTCGGTGCAACAATGGAGAAAGCGCGATCTCCAAATTTGAGTCTAGTCCGAGGCTCATCCAGAAGGCCCTTAGCTTCTGATCGTAGATGGCGTCTGGGTTTATAAGGCACGAGCAGCTCCTTGATGTACTTAGGTGCAAGTCCGTTGAGCGCCTTGTATACCAGCAGTAGGACCTTAAATTGGATGCGGAATTTGATTGGTAGCCAGTGAAGCTTGATGAGAACAGGTTTGATATGTTCATACTTCCTGGTTCTCGATACTATCCCTGCTGCACTGTTTTGTAGTCGCTGCAGCTTTGCAATCAAATCCTGTTGTACATTGTATTCCAATTAGGAGAGCATTGCAGTATTCCAAACGAGACATCACCAGTGACTGCATCACTGTTTTTGTGGCATCTTCTGTTAGCACACGTCTCGCTTTTCCAATATTTCTCAGGTGAAAGCTAGATTTTTTGACAACACTTTTGACATGGGGTGCCATGATCAGTTGAGAGTCAAACATAGCTCCCAGATTCCGCACAGGCTCAGATGCAACAGACACATCAGTCGCCGCTACAGAGAGTGACTTAATGTTCAGTTCAGCCAGGTGTTTCTTAGAGCCGAATAGAATGATTTCAGTCTTGTCATTGTTGAGTTTCAGCTTGTTCTGAGACATCCAGACACTAATGTCACACAAACATTTCTCAAGATTTAGGATTTCACGTTTGACTATTGCGTTATCACTTGTCTTTTTGAATGATAAGCAGAGCTGGGTGTCATCAGCATAGCCATGATTGTTCAGACCGTAGGTTCGGATTAGCTGTGCCAGAGGTATGATGTATATTAGGAACAATAGTGCACCCAACACAGATCCCTGTGGTACAGACCACAGGATTTCCTGATTTTCGGAGAAGTCATCATTGATTTTAATCCTCTGTTTCCTGCCTAGCAGGTACGATTTGAACCACTGTAGAGCAGATCCTTTAACTCCAAGAACTGACTCCATCCTAGATAGAAGGATGGAGTGATCGATTGTATCGAAAGCAGCGCTAAGATTGAGTAACACAAGGATGGCGGCCCCACCCTGATCGAGAGTGCGAAGGATGTCGTTCTGTACCCGCACAAGTGCAGTCTCGGTGCTATGACATGCTCTGTATGCCGACTGCATGGGTTCATGTAGCTGATTAATAGTCATGTAGTTGGTAAGCCTTGCCGCAACTACCCTTTCCAATACTTTTGACAAGAATGATAAGTTGCTTACAGGACGATAGTTCTTGAGCACTTCCGGGTCGAGATCATCTTTCTTCAGTAACGTAGTGACTAATGCCTGTTTCATGGAGTCAGATACGTTGGCACTTTGTAACGACAAATTCACTAAAATCGTAACCATTGGAATAAGCTCATCCACCGAGTCTTTCACTATCCAAGTAGGAGCGGGATCTAGAGAGCAGCTCTACTACTACTACTACTACTACTACTACTACTACTACTACTACTACTACTACTGCTGCTGCTACTTCTACTACTGCAACAACTACTGCTACTACTTCTACAAATATTACTAAGGCTGCTGCTGATAGCGATGATAATGATGATGAGATGAAGAGTGACCAATATATTGATACATCACTAGCATTATTATACGACAATCCTAAATGCCATTACACTCGAGGTGATTGTAAAATTGCAATGGTTCAGTTCTGTATCTGTTTCAGTAACTGGTGATGTTGATGCCACTGAAGTCAAGACAAGTATGGGGCTCATCAAAGGGAAAATAGTGAATTATCCAGAGGGCAGAAAAGTGTACGAATACTTAGGCATTCCCTTTGCTAAGCCACCTCTTGGAGATCTCCGTTACAAAGATCCAGAACCGGCTGCCAGTTTTCCTGGTAAGTTCTTGCTATACATGTTTTTTATCATTGATTCAAGAATGTTATTCAATTAAGTCTTTGTTGAAACACATTTCTCCTGCTTAGTGTCAGAGAGGGCACCTGTCAATATTAACTCTACTATAACTCTACTTTTACTGTCTTCTGATACTTTACTATGTATACTGAATGGCATCCAGATATAAATCCATACACAATGTTTTTCACTATAACAAGCTGTCCCACGGTCTAATGCATCCCAGATAGAAATCAATATGCAATATTTCATTATTATGGGGCTTGTGGCGTGTGGGAATTTGGTAATGACTCGTGCCAATTGGTGGATATCATAGACACTCTGATTACTTTCATGATTACTAACCTAGCTATGGGGTAGCATTAGTATCATGGCAAAAAGAAGTAATACACTTGGTTCCAAAGTCATATCCTGAAAATATTCTAAAATGAATAGCATGCTGACATATAATGTCCCTTACCACCTATTTTCCTCGTATGTTTCCAGGAGATAGCTACGAAGCGTTTAAACATGGCAATGCCTGCATCCATCGGTTGGACACTGGATTTGGCGATTTTGAAGGCACAGCCATGTGGAACCCAACTACGCCCCTTAGCGAAGACTGCCTATACCTCAATATATGGGCCCCCTACCCGAGAACCACGCCTCCTTTGTCAGTACTGGTGAGTACACAGCTTTGCAATGAAATGAGGATGTAGTGCTATATATTCTGTTTTGCCTGTCTAAACATCCCTACCCATAGAAGAAGTAGTAGTAGTAGTAGTAGTAGTAGTAGTAGTAGTAGTAGTAATAGTGTAGGTAGTAGTAGTAGTAGTAGTAGTAGTAGTAGCAGCAGCAGCAGCAGCAGCAGCAGCAGCAGTAGCAGCAGCAGTAGTAGTAGTGTAGGTAGTAGTAGTAGTAGTAGTTGTAACAGCTATTGGTATAATTTTTATTCTTGTTATTCTTTTATTTTTGGTTGGTTATACCCTGTATTGTATTGGCATTTGGAGTCACCTTAAGTGCACTCAACTGACCTGCCACCTATTGCAAAGTATGCAAACTATTTTTTAGGGTGTGTATTCTTAAAAGGTTTTTCATTGGATAGTCTTTCTCAGGCCATCTGAATGGTCAATTTTCTGCTGACCAGTCACATGACTGGACCATGCAACTTTCCTTTTTCTATCAGACATCAAAGTGACAAGAGCTACTGCTGCTATTCAGCCTAAGGGCAAAGGTGTGATGGAGGTGAGAGTTCAGTTTATATCATTAAGTAGTCATTTTAGGGTACTGTTATTGTACTATCTGTATTTTCTATACTGAATATGTATCTATTTTGTGAATTTAGTGAATTTGTAGCTTAATTTCTAGTACTTTGTTACAGGTTTTCTGACATGCGTTTTTGTTTTGCTTGTATTATTACAGTTTCAAGGAGTAAAATGATGAGTCAAATGCGTCTATATCAATGAGAATAAACTCCCGTATGAACCCTGCACCAGTATCTGCGTCCTATTTCTTACGCCCTTGCGGCCCTTTGGCGGAACAGTGAAACTCTCCGACCTAACTACATGCGACTGGTGTCTTCTAATTGGTGCTGCGACTTCTACCTACCTGCGAGCCAGTGACTGCATGGTTTGAGATACAGAAAAGGACTTCTACCAGCAAGCAACCAAGGTGTCAACGTTTTCATGTGAGATGAACTTTTACAATTTGAACTGTTTATGAATCCACCATTATACATGTATTGGTACCTGCAAGTGGTTCTTATATTTTTGGCAGCCAGCAGGGCAGGGTGGGTTCAAATTGACATTTCCTCTATTCAGCCTGTTTTAAACATGGCAGACAAAGTACCAGTTTCTCAGGCTCCTTCAGTGGACAGTTTAGAACAAGGTGAACCACTGGGCCGAGGTGCCAGGTCAAAAAAACTGACAGAAAAGGGTTTTCTACTGAAATTAGATGAAACCCACAAAGGGCTTAGAACAGCCATACGTGCATGGAAGCAACAAGCTGGTGACTTAGAAGTTTTACTTGGAAATTCAAAGAATGCTGCTAAACTCAAGTCAGAGCAACAGGAACTTTCTCTTAAAATGAAAGACATTTCAACCCTATTTGAGATTTTAAATGCTATGGAAGCTGTCGAGGCCGACAGTAAAGAAAATCTTACATATGAAGAGGTACAAAACGATCATTATTCTTTGATGAAAAGAATTACTGAAATCTTGCATGAGAGTGAATGTGAGGCTGCTACTGTAAATTCCAAGTCTAAACATAGTAAAAGCTCCAGAAACTCCCGTCACACAAGTATTGGGAGCAAACGTAGTTCGAAGAAATTAGATTATGCAACAAAGGTTGCTGCTCTTCAGACTAAATTGAGATATGCCGGTCAGCTTGAAAAACTCAAAACTATGAGAGACTTGGATATTGCAGAAGCAAAGCTTAAGGTGGTAACGGAGTTAGAAAATAATGATTTTGATATGCATACAGATGTGGCCCCAAATGGTAAGGATGAATACATCCAAGAATACGTTGAAAAACATTCCATTGGGTCAGAATACCATGAAACTAAAATGGGCCCTGTACAGGTTTCCGCACCTGTTAATAGCACTATACAACAATCTGCACCTACCAGTGTAAATCCCCTGTCTATTCCAATGCCTAGTGTTATTACAACCCCCCAAACTAGGATTGCATCAGGTGATTACACACAAAATTTAACCGTTTCGGCTAATTACCCTAAAACTACCTTACAACCCACTGTAGTAGATAGCCGTCTCAATCCTTTAGTACCTGAGTTTAGTTCTAGTGGTCCTATACATAGATTGACAGGCTGTCAAACTGCAACCACATGGGCAAATAGAGGATCCAATCAAATTCCAGATCACATCCAGGTACCTTCAGTACAGAATGTCCCACAGGTATCTATACCAAACTCATACCCACAATTTCCGCATGGTCAACCACAGCCTGTACCCCAATTGTTTCAACAATATCCACAGGTTCAGGGTACAAATGATATTTCAGGGCAAGTTTTGGAACTTACAAAATTAATTTCAAAACAAGTGAGTCTTACTCGTCTTCCTGTACCTGAACCTACAGTGTTTACTGGGGATGCTTTGCGTTATCCTGACTGGAAAGTGACATTTGATCTATTAATAGATCAGAAAGGGATTCCTGAAAATGAGCGCATATATTACCTTAAAAAATATGTGGGAGGTGTGGCAAAAGAAGCTATCGATGGGCATTTTCTGGCAACATCACCAGGAGCTTATGAGGAAGCGAGAAAGATTTTGGATGAACGTTATGGAGATCCATTTGTAATCACAAACGCTTTCAGAAATCGTTTAGAAAACTGGCCAAAAATCCCAAACCAAGATGGTACTGCTTTGCGTAAGTTTTCGGATTTTCTACGACAATGCCAGATAGCTATGGAATCAATTCCGGCTCTTAAGGTGTTAAATGACGATCGAGAAAATGCGAAACTACTTACCAAATTGCCTGATTGGATGATCCCACAATGGGGTAGGATAGTATGTGAAACAAAGGAAAGATTTGGCACTTTTCCTACCTTTGAGGTTTTTCTGAAATTTGTAGTGAAGCAAGCTGAAATCACTTGTCATCCTGTGACATCATTTCAAGCTATTAGACAGCAAGTGACAACCCAACCAACAAGGTACAAACCTGCCGGTTCTAGCTCATTTGCTACTGGTTCTTCTGAAACTGGGAATGAGGGTAGATCGCAAAATTTCAGGTCATGCATTTTATGCAACGGGAATCATGCTTTAGAATTTTGCTATAAATTTTTCTCAAAATCAATGACCGAAAGAAAAGATTTCGCGGAAGCCAATAAATTATGTTACGGTTGTCTGAAGCCAGGTCATAATTCCAAATTTTGCCGAAACCGCCTCACTTGCAAAATATGTGAGAAACAACATCCAACACCATTTCATGGAGATTTTTGTAGGTCAGATGAACCTGTTTCAACTAATGCCACTGTAAACAACACGTGTAATGACCAGTCTTCGGAAGAAAACAGTTTGCCTACAGACTCCAATTCAGTTGAAACTGTGGTTAGTCATTTCGCTACTTCAAAGCGATCTACGCTTAGTTCAGCAATTCTGCCAGTATGGGTATCCCACGAAAATAACCCAGAACATGAAATTTTGACTTATGCAATGTTAGATACGCAATCTGACACTTCTTTCCTGTGCAATACTACTCAAAATGCCCTTGGAATTGAAGGGGTCAATACTCAACTTGTGTTGTCTACAATGCTTGGTCAAAATCGAAAGATTAATTCAGCTTGTGTTAATGGTTTGAGAGTTAGAGGGCATGACAAACCTAACAGTATCCCTTTATCGACCGTTTTCACATGTGACGTTATTCCTGTGGACAGAAACCACAAACTGACTTCTGACATTGCTAGCAGATGGACTCATTTGCAACCCATTGCACATAAGCTACTGCTTTTACAAGATTGCGAGGTGAGTTTGCTCATTGGGTATGAATTTGTAAATGCATTAGCTCCCCTAGATGTAATTCTACCAAAGAAAGGGGACGAACCTGAATTACCTGATAATAGACCCTTAGCCCTGAAAAGGCTAAATTCCCTTCACAAACCTTTTGAGTCAGATCAAAAGTTAAGCAATGCCTATGTAAAATTTATGGACAACATAATAAGCAAAGGATATCGCGGATGCTGATTTGCCTATTGGTCAATGGCAAGTTGGGTTGCGTAGTTGAAATATTCCCTAGTAAGGACGGATTCGTGCGATCTGTCAAAGTTCAGTTCAGTAACAGTAATATGAGCAATAAGGGAAAACGTTTTTCCCCTAAGAAAGTCCTAATGCGACCAGTACACAAATTGGTACTCTTGTTAAAAGGAAATTGAGTAAATGTAAAGAAATGACATGATTCCTGTCTAAGGACTGATAACAGGTTATGTATTTGAGCATTTATTATATGGTATGCGTTAAAAGTGTATATGATGCGTTTTACTGAGCTTTGCGATATTAATGAGAATGATAACAATTATTGTGATGAGGTATAAATAATATAGTTGTCGTATTATAACTAAGTCATACAACTGCGATTATGCGATTAATGTACTTTGATCACTGTACTTAAATGTCTCATTCTAAATGTGTGAAAATTTGCTACTCAAATTTTGGGGGTGTGTGTAACAGCTATTGGTATAATTTTTATTCTTGTTATTCTTTTATTTATGGTTGGTTATACCCTGTATTGTATTGGCATTTGGAGTCACCTTAAGTGCACTCAACTGACCTGCCACCTATTGCAAAGTATGCAAACTATTTTTTAGGGTGTGTATTCTTAAAAGGTTTTTCATTGGATAGTCTTTCTCAGGCCATCTGAATGGTCAATTTTCTGCTGACCAGTCACATGACTGGACCATGCAACTTTCCTTTTTCTATCAGACATCAAAGTGACAAGAGCTACTGCTGCTATCCAGCCTAAGGGCAAAGGTGTGATAGAGGTGAGAGTTCAGTTTATATCATTAAGTAGTCATTTTAGGGTACTGTTATTGTACTATCTGTATTTTCTATACTGAATATGTATCTATTTTGTGAATTTAGTGAATTTGTAGCTTAATTTCTAGTACTTTGTTACATGAGGTTTTCTGACATGCGGTTTTGTTCTGCTTGTATTATTACAGTTTCAAGGAGTAAAATGATGAGTCAAATGCGTCTATATCAATGAGAATAAACTCCCGTATGAACCCTGCACCAGTATCTGCGTCCTATTTCTTACGCCCTTGCGGCCCTTTGGCGGAACAGTAGTAGTAGTAGTAGTAGTAGTAGCAGCAGCAGCAGCAGCAGCAGCAGCAGCAGCAGTAGTAGTAGTAGTAGTAGTAGTAGTAGTAGTAGCAGTAGCAGTAGTAGTAGCAGTAGTAGTAGTAGTAATAGTGGGGATGGTGGTGGTGGTGGTGGTGGTCGTCGGAGGAGGAGAAGGATCACACCATCAGTCGACGCTGTAAAAGTATGTTACTAGTATGTTCTGCTTTCAACTTTTGCTCGATGGTTAGAATCTTTACTGTGTCCGAGCACTCAAAATACACGCACTATTCCGCTCCAAATGCGCGAACCTAAAAGTGTAGGCAAATTTGCGTTGGTCATCTTGTAAAGTGTGCACTAATAAATTGTGGAGCCTAGCTAGATACCTTTTCTCATTACTATAAAAAAAGTTCTAGCTGCGCATCATTTTATCAAAACTGAACCTAAGGTTGCGCATCATCTAATGGCTGCTGTCAGATTGAGTTGGTGACGTCGCTAACTAAAAGGGGTGCTGATATAAAGGGGTTCATATCATGCATCTCATGCAATTTTATTCTACTTCACAGGTATGGATTTATGGTGGCTCATTTAATTCCGGGAGTGCTGATTTACCAGTGTATGATGGAAAGGCACTGGCATCATATGGAGATGTTATAGTCGTAAGCTTTAACCACAGAGTCGGCTCTTTGGGTTTCCTCACGACTGGAGACGATCGTTTTCAGGGTAGGTCCATCAGGATTAAGTGTGTATACTCTTAATACGTCACAGCCAGACTCACAACGTAGCATATTTGTATTCTGATTGGTTTTCACATTTGAAAGAATGATGAATTTGGTGCTTGTGAGCTTAGATGAGAACACAACATTCCTTATCGTGCTAAATTAGTAGTAGTACTCAGTAAATGTGTTGGTACCGGCTCAGCACTGGTTAGAGTCATCAGTTCTGGCAACTGTACTAAGCAGTACTCAGCAAGTACTAAGCCAGTACTGTAATGCCAATACTCTGCCAGAACTGTTTTGCCAGAACTGGCCCAGTACCGTATACTTCCAGCAAAATCAATCTCTTGATCAGCGGTACTGGCCAGTACTGAGCCAGCACTGTTTTGCCAGTGCCTTCTTAACACAATAAACAATAATGGGCCATAACTGGGCCAGTTTAGGCAACTGTACTGGGCCAGTGCCGATGCAGAATGTAACTAGATCTGTCCTGGCATATGGTACTGGGCCGGTGCTGTTGATGGTACTGGCCCAGTACCAGGCCGTTTAGTAGTAGCACTAGTAGTGATTTATTTGCTGCTATTTCCAGTCTCAAAAGTTTATAATATTAATTCTAATTGACTTAAAACTATTTTTGTCATTTTAACATGGTCTGAATATTTGCATTGAAAATGATTGAGCAAAGATGATTACTTAAGAAAAATATATGGACTAGCCAATTAGTGTTTAGTTCAGTAAGACTTAGTTCAGACATAAACCCTACCTGTTTTCCTATTTCTGTTATCATATGGACGATACTAACATGCTTCAAATAGACATTGGCATCAGATGCACACAATTAGGCTAACTATTGTTGAACTAAGTTAGGCTCAGGATGTGCTAAACTCAAAGTTTAGTTGCACAAATCGTTCTAGATTTTTTTTGTTGAATGTTGACCTAGCAATTGTCATTGGAGGCAATCTTTGATGAAACGACATACCAGAACAAGCTTAGAAGAGTAATTGAATTCTTTTAGATGTTTTATTATCATATTTTAGGAAACTTTGGTTTGAAGGATCAGATATTAGCGCTGCAATGGATCCAGGATAACATCGGAGCATTTGGTGGTGACCCTCAATCAGTCACGTTATTTGGCGAGAGCTCAGGGGCAGCTTCCATTGGCTTTCTCCTTATGCTACCTCAAGCAGACAACCTATTTTCCCGCGCAATCCTCAACGGTGGTTCCGCAAACGCGAACTGGGCTTTAATGAATAAAAAACAAGCAAAAACGCATTCCAAAGCATTCTTTAAGGCTGTGGGATGCGCAGATGATCAAAATGTTGGTGACTGTCTTCGCAAACTACCCGCCAAAACTATACTGGCTAATAATTGGGTTACATCTGAGTTTTTGGTCTTTCCATGGGCACCCTATGTAGATGGCACCTTCATCAAAGATGATCCGGGAAAAATACTCAAATCAGGAAATTTCCAAAAGAAGGATACTCTGCTTGGCATTGCGAAAGATGAGGGACCATCTTTCTTGTTGTCCAGGCTTCCTGGGTTCTCTAAAGATGGTCCCAGTCTCCAGACTTACCAAATGTTTAAGGATGGCATTGATAAAATCAATTGGGATATGTCCAGTACAACTAGAGCTAGGATAGAAAAGCAATATAGACCAAAAGATACAACTGACCAATCAGCAAACAGAGATGCACTCGTTAATGTATGCGGCCATCGAAGCTTTTCATGTCCTTGTCTTGATCTCGCCAGAACGTCCGCGAACGTTTCCCAGAGTTCAGTGTTTGTGTACTACCTAACACATAGGGCTTCCACCGAGGTTTGGCCATCATGGATGGGCACTATGCATGGTTCGGATATCCAGGTAATCCAATGGGATGTCTTTAACTCATTTGCATTTGGCGTCCACAATTTGTCTGATAACTTTGAGCTTAGCTAGTTAGATACAGAAACATTTGAAAACGTTTTGTAGAGGGATAGTTGAACGCATACGAAACAACAACTTTCAATGAAATATTTCTTGAAATATGGCTTTGTTATCAATATATTTCCAAATGTGTACACTCCAAATCTAAAGGGGTTCACCTGTTCATACATTTAGCGCCTAAAAACTGTACTGATCTTAGTGATAACTTTCAGACAAAAGTATATTTTAGAAAATATCTGAAGGGGAACTATTCATCATAAAGGAATCTATACATAACTTCATAAAGTTTTGTTCAATTTCTGCATCATTCATAAGCATATTCTAAAGGAATCAGGCAACCAGACGAAAACTAGTTGTAGAGAGCAGTGACATCAATATTGGATTTCAACTTGATTCACTGCTTCAATGCTGTAGGTACCGAAAAGGACCTGATAATGTTTTTGTTTGATTATTCTCAGACAAAAAAAAAACATATCCTTGATAATAGTAGATGAAAAGATGTTTATCAGAAAACAAATCACATTTCTCCCTCAGCAATATTCAAATGTTTCATAGAAATAGACGATACTGTTCATTCTTAACTTTAAGCAAAGGTATGTTGATTTATCATTAATTGTAAGTATATAGCATGTTGCCATATTCATATGTTGACACTTTTTTCAGTATCGGTAGCACCAGCAACAAAAACATTTTAACTTTCTGTCCTCGTTGATTACAGTACTCCCCAAATATCTAAGTACAATGTATAGTATATTCTCTTTGCTATCATTGCCATGACTTTGAAGTAGCAGAGTTGGAAAACATCCAGTATCCAGACGAGTCTCTTATGTGGTATGACTCTGCCTAAGAGGCGATGAACATATATTACGATTGTTTTAGTTCAAGTCATAATTGTAAAGATGTTTGTCTTCGTAAGTAGTTTAGAGATTGAATGAAAAAGACGTGATGAAAATAAGAAACGGGAACGAAAATAATCTTTTCCAAATAGGCATCAAAAAGATAAAGGTAATATTCCCACCCATAGTGAATATCAAAACTTAGAGGTTACACAAAAGGAAAAACAGGAACATCATAGACCTTCACTGTCATAAGTATTTTGATTGCAATACCCGCCCATCCCTTACACTAGAAAAATGTTTTAATGCGGCACATCGAAGTAGACTAACCAGGTAGTCATGTATATTTGATCTTGCAGTGGTACTTCGGGATGCCCTTCAACAGAACAAAAGGATATAGCGCAGGGGAGGTGAAGTTCTCAAAGGCAATCATTTCTTATTGGGCGCAATTTGCACGAACAGGGTGAGTCTACTTAACAAAGCATGTACTATATATATATATATATATATATATATATATATATATATATATATATATATATATATATATATATATATATATATATATATATATATATATATATATATACCATTTCCTTGTCGCTCTGAAGCTTTAAATGGCAGTGATGATTGCCCCTTTTCCGTTGTTTTTTTAAATACTTTTATTTCGATTTAACGGGTACTTATGATCAACCGTGCACTGTCTTGTACATTATAACTTCTTAATGGACGTATTTCTTAAACACGCAGCATAAACCTGTTCTGATGTTATTCATTATTTTCAGAAATCCAAATAGTGAAGAAGCGACATTTTGGCCTCAATATACAACCAGGTCACCATGCTACATGGAGTTCAGGAAACCGGATGAGTTTGTCAGCGGCCAGAATCTTTTAGGTGACCAGTGCGACTTATGGGATGAAATTGCTGACCACCAGTGAGGACATGGATATGACCGTTTATCATCAATTCCACTCTGATACTAGCAGCTGATTGGTCAATTTCTGTGTTGTGCTAAACTTTATTGGGCATCTAACATTGCGCTTAACAATTGCCAGTGTTAGGAGGCCAATATTATATTTTATTGGGATCCTAACAATGCCGTTCACAATGTTCATTGTTAGGACCCTTAGAATATCATTAGTTGCTATAGCCAGAGGTTGTTACATTCTCCCCCGACAGAGGTCGCAGTGGCTGCTTTTAAAGATGGCGCTAGAATTTTATTGCCGTTTAAAACACTATTTTCTCATTATAGTCTGCAAAGTAGCGTATATCTGGAAAATAAGATGACAGGAAGTAAGTAAGCTGGATTTAGAATTAGGTTTGTAAATCGCTAATTTAAATGCGAAAACCTTGCTGTTCTCTCTGCGTGAGGCGAGTCTGACAAAGAGTTTCTCTCGGACGACCGCAGCAAAAAACCTTGACCTCAGAATTTGTTGTGCTTATCGTAAATCAAATTTTGTACATTTACAGTTACATTCAATAAACATACAATACAATACAATGCTTTTCTTGAGTGTGAAAATGTAAGCAGATTGTGGAGGAGTATTGATTGTTGGATACAAAATAGTGATTGATAGACAATTCAAACTTTCAGATGTAGATAAGATCTTCGGCACACTCCCGATGAACAGTACAATAAGTACTATGATTTTAACCAGGCAAGAAATGATTTATAGAAACAGGCAAGTATGTGGCACCCTTGGACTAGCACTAGTGAGGCACAAGCTTTACAATCAGACGATTAACAGAAATACTTGGCAATTGTCATTAGACAAACAAAACTTCCATTATGTCTGTATGATTGTGTATACTATACTGTAATGATGGATATTTGATATTTAATTTGTTATTGTCTTTGTCGATTAATGCATTGCAATTTATCTATTACCTCTTTGTTGCCTGTGTAATACAACATTAATGTCATTACTCTTAATCTAATACAACGGGTTGACCTGAATGAATTGAGACATAAAACAACGATGTTTACAGCACTTAAAAATATATATATTTGCTTTGTTTGCATTAGTTGCATTTCTGCCCAAACTGGTGTAGCCGGTCATTATAATTGCATAAAATGAACACAGAGCAACATGTTAGTGTCATACTTTTAAGCTATTTTAGTTCTGTATTATATCCTTTTGACTATCGCGAGTCTATTGTCATTTCGCATTCATTCTAGTCTTAGGATGGTATCTTTTTGGAGGGATCCGCAATGGCCTAATGGTTACGATGCTTGTCTTAATCAAGTTTGCAGGTTCCAGTCTTCCAGATCCCCAAGCGGGTTGACCTGGTCGCTATGTAAATGTGCGACGTTGTGGAGGGCTGTCTACGGTCCTTATGCAACTCAAAGACCCCTTGGAACTATCCGTGAAGAAATAAGGGAATTTCTTCTAGGTTCCGGGTTTCTAGCTCGTCGCAATATGAACTAAGCTGTTGAAAGCGACGTAAAGCTCTATTCCTTCCTTCGTTCCTTAAGAATCTCTTCGGGTGAAGATATGGTTAGATTGTGGGGTAACAGCCATATTTAGAGATTGGCCCACTTTCTATAGAATTCCCAACAGCGAAAAGGGGTGGCCTACATTTTCCAGTAATTGTTTCGCAGAAGAATTATCGAGGCCCATGTTCGAGGTGCGTTCTTGGGCATTTGCTATAATTTTGTTAAAATATATATCAAAAGAGCATGCTTTAAATAAATCATCAAATTTCTCATGTTTACTTAAAATCATATTGCTTACTTGTTTGAGAACGGTCAGCCATGTGTTCATTTAAATGAACTCATTTTATGCAACTAATACACTAGATACTTTAACTGACCTTTTAGATTGACCAATTCGAAAGTGTTAGATCTTGAATTTTGAGGAATACCTCATTTACCTCATTTGTTAAAGTTGTATCAATATAACAGGTTTTGATGAAAAATGTGACCTTACCAAATCTTTTTAAAGCCCAAAACTGATTCAAACCTCGATGAATGTATGCGTGATGTAAAGTGTATCATAAGTAAACCACACCTTCAAGGCATGCTTTACTCATTAAAGGATGTATTACATAAGACAACACGAGGATGTTTTGTTGTGAATTTTATTTAAAAGCTTGGAAAGTGTGTAAAAATATACCTCTGATTCATTCACTAACCACATCGTACATAAATGATATATTCAACAAAGCAACTGTCGAGAGAAATGCTGCATGAAATATCCTTGTCAGTGATAAATCATTTTCACCACAAAATTAGTGCATGCTGGTATGACAAAAATTAAAATCTGATTGCCAAATACAGTAGAACCCTTCTATAGAGACCACCTGCAGGACCAGCCTCAACTGGTCAACTTAGTGGTGTGGTCATCTTTGAGGGAGTTTCCTTTTCTATAAAACTAAAAGCAAAAAGTAAGTTTAGGACTGGCCAAATGTGGTCACTTTAGAGGAGTGGTCAACTTAGAGGGCTGGTCTCCTCGAGGGCTTCCGCTGTACCTTATGAAATGACTGTACATTAGTACTACATTCATACTTATATGCGCAACTAAAATCCAGTTTCGAGAGATTTCACAATCTAAAAAGGGATTTTACAAACGTAAGGAAATAATACTATTGGTATGAACAACTATGCTTAAAATTTACAACGTGTAAAATATTATTGTTGCACCTTATGACAAGATATTACAGTATTTGTAAAACCAGGCTTTTACTGGCTCTTTAAATGGCAAGTAGCTCTTAGCTCTTACTGGCAATGTTGCTGTTAGAGTCATAGCAGAGTCAATAGCTTTATCACGTCTCACTCTAATCAACAGTGAATGTTATAGTAATATGATATAAGTAACATAACTTCATATTGCAAAATCAACATGGTGCTTCCATGATAACGTTTCGACAATGGCATTTATATTCATGAGATATTCGATTTATCAATATCTATCAAAGTAACTATATTTTGCACATATAAATTTACGGTAAGTTACGACATTCTTGTTAACAAAAGAAAAGGTTCAGGTTCCTTCACTAAATGCATATAAGAAACAAAGGAACCTCTGGGTATTGCGGCATATTATGCCAAAACTACTCAAAATTACACCGGGAAAATCCAACTCAGATATTAAGCATATGACTGTGATAGTGCAGAAGTTGGGTGGGAGGGCAATAAACTACCTTTTTTGCATTTTGCTAAAATAGTAAAGGCATCATTCGGCAACTGTTGATATATATGACTTAAGTTTAGTATACTTGTATGTAGATAACTATGATCCAAAACCTGAACTGTCTAAATGACCTACTCTTTAGTTGCCAATGAGGTAATATGGATTATTGCGTATAAGTGATGTGTTTACGGGCATTTAATTTTTTCGCTATTTTCGCGCTCCTCGTGATAACGCTAAAATAACATCCTTCACAAGAATTGATGACTTCAATGACACGATTATGTATTCAAATATCTGAGAAGTTTGCCCTTGATCTTCTATTCCGGTTATACTCCATCCATTCTATTAGTCAAGAGAAAGTTAATGAACCAAATAAAAAGGAATACTATTTAGCTATTGCTGTATCAATTAAGAGAATCCACAAGATTAAACGGTAGAATTTGGAAAACAACTTTAGGAATTGCTTCGGTAAATAGAAAATACACGTTTAGTTCCTCCAAACATACATGTATTACATATATTCCCATGAATTTTATTCATATGTGCTTATACATGTAAAATGTACTGCTTTCCTGCACCATAAAGGCTAACGTGACTTCGGGGTTGAAGGAAAGGGAATGTTCACACAGATTTACAATGAACTGTTTCACATAGTGAATCTATAACATGCTGTGTATCAAAAGTGCATACTGTTACATATATGTTGCCTTATCAACGTGAATAATGCTTATATCTTATTTGATATACGTGCAAAATATAGATTCATAATATATTCTAATGATTAGGTCTTTAGTACTAGCTTTATGGACGTAACAGTTACTTCAAACATTGCGTTTGTAAGCATGCGTATATCAACATTAATTGATATCTTATATAATTGTACACGGAGTATCTATTATTAGTAGCTTTATAGTTGCAATAGTTTCTTTAAGCATTATGGTTGTGTACAATATGATCATGAGTATATAGATATTGATTATTATCAATATGAATGTACATAAAATATTCATAGTTTCTGGTTGTTTCCAGAAAGAGGACGTTAGACTGCATGAAAGACAAACGGTCGTATCCATGTTCTCACTGTTGGTCAGCAATCTCGCTCCATAAGGCACAGTAGTCACCTAGAAGGTTCTGGCCGCTGACAAACTCACCCGGTTTCCTCAACTCCAGGTAGCTTGGTGAACTAGTTGTATATTTTGGCCAGAATGTTGTTTTCTCGCTATTTGGATTTCTGCAAAGAATGAATAACGTCCAAATTAGTTGAGGATATTTTAGAGATGTGCCCATTAAGGAGTGATGCTGGACAAGCCAGAGCACAGTTGATCATACAAACACACACATATATATATATATATATATATATATATATATATATATATATATATATATATATATATATATATATATATATATATATATATATATATATATATATATATATATATATATGTGTGTGTGTGTACACACACACACACACACACACACACACACACACACACACACACACACATATATATATATATATATATATATATATATATATATATATATATATATATATATATATATATATATATATATATATATATATATATATATACATATACCATATCATATCGGAGACACTTACCCAGTTCGAGCGAATTGTGCCCAATAGGAAATGATTGCTTTTGCGAACTGCGCCTCCCCTGCGGTGTATCCCTTAGTTTTGTTCAAAGCCATCCCAAAGTACCACTGAAAATAAACAAGTGATGTAGAGGAATACTTGGTTATTCAGCCTCGACCAGCTTGATTTTAGATAATTTATAGTGTTAGGAAATGCGTAGGAATTTCAAACCAAATATCTTTGAATGGCATATACCTATAACGTTCCTGTTGGATGAATTTACAACATAATTGAACAGCTTCTTTACGTTAAGTTGTGACAGACATTTCTCCTTATATATTCGAAAATATACTTTTGTCGGGGTGTAATCACTAGGATCGTTGGCCTGTTTTTGTGCGCTAAAGGCATGTATGGGTTAAACCATTAATGCGTAAGAGTTCCTACAGCAATTGTCTTCTGGATTTATGATACTTTTGAAAATAGCTTTGGAATTACTAACTACTAGTATATCATAACTAACTAATAACTATGATTTTACAAAATATTTGAAGATTGAAGATATAGCTGCAAGATCTCATCAAAAAATATCAGCTTTTGGCCGTTGTGTGGCATTTATGGGTTAAAGAAATGTTATTCAATTACCTGACAATCTGCACCGTGAATGACGCCCATCCATGACGGCCAAACCTCGGTGGAAGCCCTATGTGTGAGGTAATACACATACACTGAATGCTGGGAAGCACTCGCGGCCGTTTTCGCGAAACCAAGACAAGGACACGCGAAGCTTCGGTGGCCGCTTACGTCAGTCATTTGATCTCGGTTTGCTGCTTGGTCAGTTGTATCTTTTGGTCGGTACTTCTGTTCTATCCTAGCTCTAGTCGCATTGGACAGATCCCAGCAGATTGTATCAATGCCATCCTTATACATTTGGTAAGTCTGGAGACTGGGACCATCTTTAGAGAGCCCAGGAAGACTGTACAATGCGAAAAATGTACCCTCATCCTTATTAGTGCCAAGCAGAATATCTTTCTTTTGCAAATTTTCTGATTTGAGCAGTTTCCGCGGTTCATCTTTGATGAAGGTGCCATCTATGTAAGGGGCCCAGGGAAAGACCATGAACTCCGCTGTGACCCATTCGTTATCCAGTATAGTTTTGGCGGGAAGTTTGCGGAGACAAGCGCCAACATTTTGATCGTCTGCGCATCCAACGGCCTTAAAGAATGCTTTGGAACGGGTTTCGGCTTGTTTTTTATTAATGGTAGCCCAGTGCGCGTCCGCGGAAGCGCTATTGAGGATTGCGCGGGAGAAAAGGGCGTCAGCTTGAGGTAACACGAGAAGAAGACCAATCGAAGCACCACCAGCGCTCTCGCCAAATACTGTGACGGATCGAGGGTCACCACCAAAAGCTCCAATGTTATCCTGGACCCATTGCAGTGCTAATATCTGATCCTTCAAACCAAAGTTTCCTGAAATACGATGACAAAATATTTCAAAGTATACAATTTTGGTCTGCAACTGATTCGTCGTCTTATCACCGATTTCCCTCAACAACCATGCATTGGTACGTCAGCATTAAACGAGTCCAAAGTTAGTTATAGGACCATTTTTGCAAAAAGTTTCAGGCCAAGTGCGCCCTATGTATGATAAGATTAATGATACAATTAACTGTAATTGTGTTTGCTTTAGAACTATTAATGCAACAAATCAAACATAATTGAAAAGAAATAAACCTTTACGTAAATTATAGTTACATCAAACCAAAAGATTTTTGAACATGTTTTATCGCATATTATGAATCATATACAATCGATATCATTTTAATATGTTATAGTTTTTAGCACGATAATTTTCTTAACGTACACCAATGCATTTGTCCATCTGTGACCCTTTACATATTTTTTAATTCGATAGACTTACCCTTAAAACGATCGTCTCCAGTAGCCAGGTAACCCAATGAACCGACTCTGTAATTAAAGCTTACGACAACAACATCTCCGTATGATGCCAGTGCCTTCCCATCATACACTGCCAATTCAGCACTTCCGGAAAAAAATCCACCACCATAGAGCCATACCTATAAAGATAAACATCACTGTAGTGGAAATGAATACTGTACACTCTCTTTACATTAATGCCCCTTTTTTCCAATATCTCCACCTCGAACTGTTTGAGCGACTGTTGAATTTCCAATTTAGTCTTTTCATATTAAATTGCGTTAATGCAATTTAACTATGCGGCGCATGAAATCATATCCTCTTTACAGTGATACTAGTTCCATGAATATTTACGTACTCATTATATATATATATATATATATATATATATATATATATATATATATATATATATATATATATATATATATATACATATACATATACATATACATATATATATATATATATATATATATATATATATATATACATGTATATATATATATATATATATATATATATATATATATATATATATATATATATATATATATATATATATATATATATATATATATATATATATATATATATTATATATAAATATATATATATATACCGGGTTGGGGTTTTCTTGAAGAAACAATGTCCCTTTCCTTGTCTGTTGGAAGAAATTTACATGTACGACCAGAAATTCTACTTCTACGATAACTGACCCTTGTCTCCTGCTCCGTATTACGTTTCAGAGCTGTGTACCTACCATCACTGACAGCGGCCTGGTCCTGGGGTAGGGCGCCCATACATTGAGGTATAGGCAGTCTTCGCTTGGAGGCCTCGGGGAATTCCACATGGAGGACCCTTCAAAATCGCCATATGTTGTGTCAAGCCCTTGGATACAGGTATCGCCATATTTGAATGCTTCATAGCTATCCCCTGAAAACAAAAAAAGGAAACGATTGGGAAATGACGTTAGGTAACAGCATATTTATCGTTTTAGGATATTGGTAGGATAACTTTTTTGAAAAGTTTATCACATTTCTTCCGCCATATCGATACTAATTAATAAACAGTTGTTAATGGTGAACAGCATATTTATCGTTTTAGGATATTTGAAGGATATAGCTTTTGAAAAGGTTATCATCATTTTCTGCCATATCAATACTTAATATCAAGTAGTTTTTAATGGCGAAGGAAAGGAGAGTGTCATATAAAACACAGTTACAGCAAGCCATTGTCAAAATCCCACGGACCACGAGCCTGATAGTGAAAAATATTGCATATTGATTTCTATCTAGGATGCATTCAGTAGTTAACCCTTCCAATGCTGAGGCTACTTTCGCCCAAGGCACTATGATGCGAAAAATCTTGAAAACCAACTAAACCCTGTCATCTTGGTATCTTTAAGATAGCTCTCGCTGAGTATTGTTATATAAGTACCCATGTGTTAACAGTTAGGGTTTCAATCATTTCTCAGGCGTTTTGTATTGGCCAAATTAGCCATCAGCAGCATAAGGGTTAATTACCGGAGGACATATGGTAATAGAAGAGTTAACATTGGCAGGCGCCCTCTCTGACACTAAGCAGGAGAAATATGATTCAACGAAGACTAGATTGGATAATATTCTTGAATCTATGGTAACAATATTTTTTTGCGAGAACTCACCAGGAAAACTGGCAGCAGGTTGTGGATCTTTGTAACGGAGATCTCCAACAGGTGGCTTAGCAAAGGGAATGCCTAAGTATTCGTACACTTTTCTGCCGTCAGAATAATCCACTAGTTTGCCCTTGATGAGCCCCTTACTCGTCTTGGCTTCGGCGGCATCCGCAATCTCGCTCCATAAGGCACAGTAGTCACCTAGAAGATTCTGGCCGCTGACAAACTCACCCGGTTTCCTCAACTCCAGGTAGCTTGGTGAACTGGTTGTATATTTTGGCCAAAATGTTGTTTTCTCGCTATTTGGATTTCTGCAAAGAATGAATAACGTCCAAATTAGTAGAATATATTTTAGAGATGTGCCCATTAGGGAGTGATGCTGGACAAGCCAGAGCACAGTTGATCATATATATATATATATATATATATATATATATATATATATATATATATATATATATATATATATATATATATATATATATATATATATATATATATATATATATATATATATATATATATATATATATATATATATGTGTGTGTGTGTGTACACACACACACACAGACACACACATATATATGTATATATATATATATATATATATATATATATATATATGTATATATATATATTTATATACATATTCATATACACACACACATATATCATATTATATCGGAGACACTTACCCAGTTCGAGCGAATTGTGCCCAATAGGAAATGATTGCTTTTGAGAACTGCGCCTCCCCAGCGGTGTATCCCTTAGTTTTGTTCAAAGCCATCCCAAAGTACCACTGAAAATAAACAAGTGAAGTAAAGGAATACTTGGTTATTCAGCCTCGACCAGCTTGATTTTAGATAATTTATAG
>OZ012690.1:27473261-27485761 GCA_963942565.1 Maea johnstoni
TATCTCCCCGTCAATCGATCGTTCTTCTTATTATTGTTATTACTATACGTACTATCACCGTTATTATTATTATTATCATTATTATTATTATTATTATTATTATTATTATTATTATTATTATTATTATTATTATTATTATTATTATTATAATTATTATTATTATTATCATTATTATTATTATTATCATTATCATTATTATCATCACCATCATCATTATAATCACAACGTTGTTTTAATTATTATCATCATCATTGTCATCATTATCGTTGTTGCTGCTGTTGTTGTTATTACTTTAATAACTATTATCATTATTATCATTATTATTATTATTATTATTATTATTATTATTATTATTATTATTATTATTATTATTATTAGAATCATTATTGTTATTATTATTTTAATTATTATTATTATTTCTTCTTCTTATTGTTATTATTATTGTCACTATATTATTATCATTATTATTATTATTATTATTATTATTATTATAATTATTATTATTATCATTATTATTATTATTATTATTATTATTATTATTATTATTATTATTATTATTATTATTATTATTAGAATCATTATTGTTATTATTATTATAATTATTATTATTATTTCTTCTTCTTATTGTTATTATTATTGTCACTATATTATTATCATTACTATTAGTATTATTATTATAATTATTATTATTATTATTATTATTATTATTATTATTATTATTATTATTATTATTATTGTTATTATTATTATTATTATTATTATTATAATTATTTTTATTATTATTGTTATCATTGTTATCATTATTATTATTATCATTATTATTATTATTATTATCATTATTATTATTATTATTATTATTATTATTATTATATTATTATTATTATCATCATCATTATTATTATTGATATCAGCATTTTTGTTGTTAGCATTATTATTACTAGCATTAACATTATTATCATTATTATTATTATCATTATTATCATTATTATCATTATCATATTTGATTACAATCGAATGTCACGGACACATAACTGTGTATATTTTCAATTAATTACGCCTTAACAATTACCTGACATCCATATGACGACGGCCACAACTGCTATTAGAAGTAGGCAGAATATGAGGCTTACGGCAATGAGCGCCCAGAACTTCCTCATCTTGGCATTGTTCTTCCTTCTCATACTCCTGCAGAGTCAATACGGGGAACAGAATAACTTAATAATCATAATAGATAATGAATAATAATCATATATATATATATATATATATATATATATATATATATATATATATATATATATATATATATATATATATATATTTATATATATATATATATATATATATATATATATATATATATATATATATATATATATATATATATATATATATATATATATGTATATATATATGTATATATATATATATATATATATATATATATATATATATATATATATATATATATATATATATATATATATATATATATATATATATATATATATATATATATATATATATATATATATATATGTACACACATATATATATATATATATATATATATATATATATATATATATATATATATATATATATATATATATATATATACATATATATATACATATATATATACATATATATATATATATATATATATATATATATATATATATATATATATATATATATATATATATATACATGTATATATATATATATATATATATATATATATATATATATATATATATATATATATATATACATATATATATATATATATATATATACATATATATATATATATATATATATATATATATACATATATATATATATACATATATATATATATATATATACATATATATATATATATATATATATATATATATATATATATATATATATATATATATATATATATATATATATATATATATAAATATATATATATATATATATATATATATATATATATATATATATATATATATATATATATATATGCATCAATACGTATACAGCTTTTTATGTATGCGGGCAATCATGATATTTTGACGCTGTCGTTGAGTAGTCAATTTACCTGGCACCAAGTGGTCAAGGTGGACAGAGTGGTAAGATTAATTTACATTTTATCGCACCTGGGGTGGTGTTAGAGGACTCTGTCTGAGTATGACCGATAGAGGGGATGTCCCCGATTAAATAATAACAGCGCTGCACTTTGGCTGTCTGGTCATCTCACGGGGGAGAGTTTAACTTATCAGAGACTGCTTACCGAGTGCACAATAAAGCTAGCAAATGGTAACGCAGTGTGTATACGATAACAAAAATAGTCTGAGTTTCTCCAAATGAGTGTTTAATTCATATTGAATGCAAAAAGGGATACTTTAAATGAAACCCAGCAATAAGCTTATCCCAAGAACTAGGTCCGAGAATTGTCGAAGGTTTTGCAATGGTACTCTGGTTTCCCACGACTGATAGCAGTTTAGCCTTGAATGTCTTAAAAGTTCAATTTGTCTTTCATTTTTATACAACTATAGTAGCAGCTAGCTCACTTACCCCTCGTTAAAGTCACGTGGTTGCCCGTTTGTTGTTGTGGATTCGGGAGATGTGTCTGGTTCGAATCCTGGGTTCACCGCCCCCGAGGGAGGGTTTGTAGCTGCTGCCGTCACCATCACAGTGCTGTTGTACTGAAAGTAGACATGGTACAAAGTTAGAGGGACCGCCATATGAGGACGACACATATTCATACATACATGCATACATACATGTATATATATATATATATATATATATATATATATATATATATATATATATATATATATATATATATATATATATATATATATATATATATATATATATATATATATATATACATATATATACATATATATATATATATATATATATATATATATATATATATATATATATATATATATATATATATATATATATATATATATATATATATATATATATATATATACATACACGTATAATATTATCCACTTTTGCTGTGATAAAGTCTCAGCTTACACCCGTAAGGTGAAGGGGCGGATCCCGACCCATGCTGTGCACCTGTACTTCAGGGTATGTACCCAATACCCTTTTTAGTCGTCATGCTCCCTGCATCAGGTCAGCGTCTCCCCATGTCTCCCATTCCTACACAGATAGAAGGGGCGATTCCCACTCGACGCTGACTACCTGTATATCAGTGCTGTTTATCCTAGCATCTAGGCTTACCTGTGTTAACTCTGTTATACCTACAGCAATTCTCACGCCTACATATAGAAATGTAGCCTAATATTTGGTGTTATAGTTCATACAATTGCCACATGGTGGGGTTCAAGCATATAGGCACATATTGAGGGATGACAGTATTCTGATGTGGGAGGCAGGCCGTGTATGACATCCAACTGTTGCACCAGATACGAACAAGGCGTACAGACAGTGTGCGTCTGCCAATATTCCCCCTACCTGCCCTCGTTCCTCCCTCCTCCTCATCCTCATCCTCGCTGCTCTTAGCTAGCAGGCATATTCACACTCCTGATCGTCATCTTCCCCAGCACCACAGCCAGCCTCCATGTTTACTATGGCGTGCCGCGAGGTATGTAGCAGTGTAGATCGAACAGTGCAGGGCGGTGGATAGAAGGGACTACGTAATAAAGCTCTCGTTACTACCACGCCACTGCACTCGCTCTCACAATCGATACAGCTATGCACGCCGTTCACCCCCAAATCAACCTCACGCTATTAGTTATTCATACCAAATAGGACGCCGCCTAACGTCAATTAGTCTGACTAAAGTACGCCGGTGAACAATATGAATACACACACTTATGTATATATATATGCATATATACATGCATATATATATATATGCATATTTATATATATATATGCATATATTTATATATATATATATATATATATATATATATATATATATATATATATATATATATATATATATATATATATATATATATATATATATATATATATGTATATATATATATATGCAAATATATATATATATATATATATATATATATATATATATATATATATATATATACATATATATATATATATATATATATATATATATATATATATATATATATATATATATATATATATACACATATATTTAAATATGCATATGGCACTAAATAAACTGTGTTTGCCGATGTGCCTTTAAGCAATCATCCATTCATTCATTCACAAATATATATATATATATATATATATATATATATATATATATATATATATATATATATATATATATATATATATATATATATATATATATATATATATATATATATATATATCCTCCCTCTAATACTGCCAGGCCTGCTAGATATACCAGAATGTTATTGCCTTAAGATCTTTCAGCATAATACAGGAGGTTTTTTGTTCAATGTTTGACTTAGAACTCTTATAAAGGTTTTTAGCATACACTGATACAGAGGTATTGAATTAGACAGCTTACAATAACATTGTATCTAATGAGATGCTCCCGTACTTACGTGATACTCTCACCTTGGAAGCAGCTCTTTAGAAGGGCAAGGTAAGCATTCAAGCACACCCCTGAATTAAAGCCCCTCCTTCTCAGCTCTAAACTGAAATGACCTAGTGACACAAAAACCTCTCCTGGCCATTGGGCCGTAGGCAGGCTACCTACTACAGGGTTTGGGGTATTCTCAGGTTTCAAGCACTTTTGTGACAGAGGTTTTAAACATTTTGCTTACAGTCTATGTGTAATTTTGTAAAGAAAATGCTAGGTACTACACCGAGGACGTTTATAGATACATGTTGGAATTTCTGTCTAGATATTGTGATCTCTATCTCCATGTCGTCTGGATCTCAAAATCTTTGGAAATTAACATGGGGATAAACCAACCGCTTGCAATATATTTGTAAATGTCTATGTGTAATTTTGTAAAGACATTTACAGTAAACTGTGAGTACCACGTATCAGGACAGGGTGTCCACATGTTGATTATCCCTTTAGTATACCTATACTAGTATACTGACAACAAGCTACCTTTAACCCATTGATGTTCTTGAAAATAGGAGTGCCATCGATACCTCCAAGATAATCGTATTGCTAAAACGAAGCAGCCAATTATCGCATCGGTAAAAGGAGGTGTATCGTATCGTGTATCGCAAATAGGCAAACTACTCCAACTGGAAGTCCCACGTGAGGCAAAATGCCCCTATTCTGCCACAGTTTTGTGTTTCCTGGCAGTTTGCCACTTGTCTAAACAATACAAAATGAAGTTAACGGCTACGAGTGATAACATACTTAGTGGGGAGACAAAGTAGGCGGGGTCTGAAATGGGAATATGCCCTCAAAAGTGTAACATTTTCACCTCAAAATGGGGAAAAATTGAAAATAAATAAATTTTACAAAAATCCAATTGAAAAATCCTATCGGAAAAATCAGTAACTGTGGAAAATTTTGCAACAATCATATCGGTAAATTTTCCGTTTTGATGACACTCCTACATGAAAATGTAGTCTGGATCTCTGATTTTTTTGACAATTACTAGGAAAGGAAGAAACATTTACAAAATATCAGAAGGAGAATTATTGGCAGTGTTCTGATTAACATCTGAACTAAAGCACTTAAAATAAATGTTCGTTTTAAGGAATTGAACCAATGCATTATCATAATAAAATTCTCAAATGTTTATTTGCAGGTTTTGTATGTGATACCGTGAAGAACTTCTGATTGGTTTGACCATGGAGCTCCTTAGCCTGGAAATTAACATGAGGATAAACCAACCGCTTCCAATATAATTGTAAATGAGGTATATCTTGAGTACCGATGTACCTTTCCTTTTTCTTCATATTTTTCAGAAATAATCTGCTCTTAGAAAGATATCAGCTAAGTGGCCAGGCCTTTTTCTGACAACAACCTATACCTTTTTATAGGTTGACCATAAAATGACCATGATGGCTGAGTGGTCTAAGGCGTAGCCTCGGACTGCTAGCTGCCTCTCACCATTGTCCTTTTCAAATTCCAGCGGGGGCATGTGAAAAAGTTGCCAGTGACCTGTGATTAAACGGTGGTTTTGGCTGGGTACTTTGATTTCCTCCACCACTTACAACTGGTTAGACACGACTTACATGTAGCCGAAAATGGCCTAAGAAGTGACGATAGTCAAAATTCCATTTTTACCACAGGAAGTTATCTGTAGAAGACTAAGTTAGACACAGGATTTGATCAGGGGAGACTTGTTCCTTTGAAGGAGGCTCAGCCGCTGTAAAGCAATCCGTAGTTGTAAGAAAATGGCATTTGGCTATAACAATAGCAATAAGTGCAGCGTTTAAATATAAGGTTCCATTCTGATTCCGCGACTGCAACCGGCCAAATCCAACCCTGTAAGAATTTCGCCTCATCGCAAAGTAAAGCAAATCCATTGATGCCATGCGAGGAGCGAGAATGTTTTTAGGTAAGGGAATGTTCCTTGGATTAACACTTGGTAATTGTCAGTACAATGAAGGATGATATTTAGATGGTATAATAGGAAAAAGACATCCTCCTCGACAAAAATGAATCCTAGGAAATGCCACATTTCATTATGATGCTATCAAGTATACGGTCTAGTCTCTAACGTTTAAATGATGCTCAAATATAACAATTGAATAGTAGAATCTAGTATCATCTTAGTATGATGGCAGATTTAAAGGTATAGCCCGTTTTAACCATAGTTTGTAGAAGGCAATCAGCTACCATTTTCATAACTTTAACCGTAAGTCACGGGGTGCACTCTTATTGGGTGCTTCGTCATTTGATATTGGGTACATATCACAATAGGGTGAATTGTAATTGTTATGTCATCTTTTCAGATCAACGCACTGCTCAATCGATATCCTTTCATATATATTTTTAGATTTCGAGCACCAAGTAAATTGATTTGATTCTTGGTTTTATTGTATTTTTGCATAGTTGTTATGTGGACACCAGAGTGGCATGTGAACATTCCTTTCATAATTTCATAATTGATAAACTTAAATCACATGCCTCTGTGAACAATGATCACACTGTCATTCGTTGATTTCTGTCAATTGATATGCACAATGCAACACAAGGACCATATTAGCATCAAACTTTTGACTTGGTGAAAACAACGCTTAAACTATTTCGTTTTGGAACGTTATGGTACGACAGGGTCAGTGTCTTTCTCTGGGTACGACATAGCCGGGTTCGCAGGCTGAGTTAGGTACAATGCCCACACCACAATATATACTGGATGTAAAGTAGATTTGATGACCCTCTCAAACTATAGATGGCAGCACAGTTTTCATAAGTTCCAGAAGACAGCTCAAGTGTGTTCCCTTGGAGATTTATTCAGAACTAAATCTCGAGTGACATCAGTGAGAATAGGGAAAGAGCCAGATAACACAGACTATTGTAGCAAGTCTTTGTACGACAAGGTGGCGCCATTTATCAGTGACTATAATCTGTCTGACCCAAGCTTGGGTGCCTTTTTTCCTCTTTTTGTTACATAAAGTTTGTTTTTCGTATCTAAACTTGGCAAGCCTCTTGGGATCACCGTGTTCTGTATCTATATACCTACTTTTCTTCTCAAATCCGTAAACTGTCGATTTTGCTCATCAGGTGCCCATTGTAAAATTCCACGCAAGATCGCTCACATTTGTACTGTTTGCAATAGGCAAATTCTACTATGGGACCTAATGAGCAAGATCAACAGTTTACGGAGTTGTGACAGGTATATATATACAGATGTATGGGTTTATACATACAGAAGTTAGTGCTCCTAAGAGGTTTGCTAAGTTTGGATGGCGTACATGAACTTTTTGTTGAGGAAAAAGGGACTATAAAGGGCTCACAATTCTAAGTCCAAGCTTGGCATACTACATGTAGTACCCTACACCTTCTATTGACTTATAAAATCCTTACTTGAATGTGATAAGTCGTATACAGTAATGATACCAGGCAATCTTCAAATCTGCCATGCAAATTAATCAATGTGCTGTGTGCCATGCAAAGGCAAGGGACATACCGGTAAACATCATGTAAACATTTAGCCTATACATGACTGATGTTCATATGTGCCTACATTACTGTTCGTAAAGCTGAAAAATTGACATAACATCATATGTTCCTACTTATATTCTTAGATTTATTGACAAAACAGCAAGTCTCTCAACAACAAAAAAGCTTAAAACCGAATCATTGACGTAACATTTCATATCACTTCGTAAATGTTCTAAAGGCCGAATCATTGTTGTAACATATCATGTCCTTAAAAAATTGCTCTTAAAACCGAATCATTGACGTAGCATCTCATATCCCTTCATAAAAGTTCTTAAGGCCGAATAATTGATGTAACTTATCATGTCCTTAAAAAATTGCTCTTAAAACCGAATCATTCATATAACATACTATGTCCCTACAAAAATTCACTTAAATCCAAATCATTGAGGTAACATTACTTATCCGTACAAAGATTTGCTTTGCATTACATCAAGGTATGAGAACAGGGTGCATAGATAGTTTACCGATATCATGTGCCTAAACAAATGCTCTTAAAGCCGAATCACTGAAGTAACATAATGTCCCTCACAAAAGCTCATAAAACCGAATCATAACATTATATCATATTAATCTACAAAAATTGTCTCCTAAAGCAGATTTTCTCTGCATAACACCAAGGTACCAGAACAGGGTGCATACATAGTTTACCGAAACTTACCTTACCAGATGATCCGTAGCCCCCTTGTGTATCTGGTGGTGGATCCAGAGAAGATGTGACCCCAGGACGGGATCCATTTACATTTACAACTGACGTCATATTGATCAATTTGTGACTTGGCACAACTTGTAATGACTTATTGTCCGCGTATTGATACCCTAGACGAAATACCTTCCAAGTCGTACTCCTTTTTGGCCCCGCCTTACTGTCACAGATAACCTACATACAGTCGGAGGACGCGAAGAGCGTTTTTTCACGTGTCTGTTCTGTATGAATGGCAAAGCAGCCCATGCCTTAATAGGTGATTTAATATTGACAATACCCGAAATAAGGTTTTTGTCAGTGCCAGTGCACCCGATCACAAGCGAGTTGGGCGGTAGGCCAATCTTCCGACGGGAACATGCTGCACTTATCTCAACCTACCTGTTTCAAAATACTGGAAATTATGCTATTAGATTTTCTTTGACATCTCCCAAATCCAAAAGTATTTTATAGACATCAGTCTACTATGGAGAGCCGTTCTTGTAAAAAAGCAGTACTTAGCATACATGTTAAATGAATTGGCATGCATGTCAATTAATTTAGCATGCATGCTAAATAGCCCGTTCATGTGTCATGCATGTTAATTCATTTAGCATACATGCTGAGTGAATTGACATGCATGATAATTCATCAAGCATGCATGCTAAATGAATTGGCATGTATGACGATTAATTTAGCATGCATGCTAAAAAAGTGCTTATCTGCAAGATCGGCATTCCATAGTCTACCAATTATTAAATACAGCTCCCGTCTTTACCCTACTGCCGGATAGTAATATCCATATCTTTCACAAATAGATCCATATACACCTATATCATCAACCCTACCAAGGACGTCGAACCTAACATTATGGCTTTGGAATGATGGTCAAATACTCGCCATTGACAACCTAATATTTTAATCAGCAATACCCCATATACCCAAAAAGAGGGAGCACCCGTACCCAAACAGTGTAACTGACCTAGATCGGTATGCTGCATATTATTTACTTTCAGATTCGCATGTGCTTCTGTCCATAAAACAGACGGGAGTTGCCTTAAGGAGGACATAAAAAACTACAGCCCTTTTATTAAAAGGTCCCGGTGCGTTTCTCTTTCCAGATTAATTCACATTGATAAAGCAACCCAGAGCAAACCGGTGGAATGTTGTCAGCGGGGAGGATCTAGAAAGGGATTTTAATAACATAAAGATGCTATAGTGATCCCTGATGTTACTCAAACTCAACAATCAGAGCGGGACACAACTGCACATTTAAAATCGACATGCCATACTTGTAAATTTAATCGATGTATGATGAATAGATTATAGTTACATTTTGAAGGATATCGTTAACACTTGATACCCAAAATGTGTTTAAAGTGACCATGTTTTGGTAAAAATAAACAATTATAAGGTTAAACAATTATGGTCATCGATTGAAGATTGGATTTCTGAATTGGGCTCCCAGACTTGTGATCTGTCAGATAAAATCATTATACTTGGGGATGATGAAACCCCTCTAGGCATTAACGGTACCCTTTTATTAGCAAAGGAGGTCATATATAATGCAATAAAAAAAGAGAAACAACTGCACTTATCCGCTGTCAAAGATGAGATAAAGAATCCTTACTACCAAGAGAAATTCAGACTCTGTATGAAAGGCCATAAGAAACAATTTGAAAAGAGGTATTCACTTTTCACATGTACTTTTGGAAAATGAAGCACATGATGTTCTTTATAATGTATATGGCGTTAAAAATTTACCTGTATTTACACAATATACACTGTGATAAGGATAAGTCAAGTTTCAACCAGTTTGGAGTTTTATTGATCTGAAAATGATTAAACTTTGTATAATTTGGGTGAACATTGCATTTATTAGTTATTACTAGGTAAACATCTTCCCAAATATTTTTTCATTGGTAAATGATTACCCTTTTGAAATGTAAAGGTTCACCTCCAGCAGAGAACCTTCAATATTCTTCGGTGAACCTCAACTTTTTAAGGTAAGGTCTACCCATTCCGGTGAATGTCATAAACATACATTCACCTTTATGGGTAAATGTTTGACTGAGGTTCAATGAGACCACATGTTTCCATCATGGTGATATTCTCAAACAATAGAACTACACTTAGCACTGACCTAGATAACAGTTTTTTAGTTACTCAAGATGTGGCGGCCAGTTTGAGGTTGACGAATTGTTAGGGCCTGTATTATATATATGAGGCTTTAGAGAGACTATGTAGGAATATTGTCTTCGGTTTTATATACATCTTCGAACAGTAAGTGACTAAGTGTTGTTTATAGAATAGTACATTATAAAAATATGCCATGCCGGTGTGGGTATCCTGATGGAATGTCTCCCAGAGGGAGGATGGTTTTCCCGAGGGCGAGCCCGAGGGAAAACCATCCTCCCGAGGGGAGACATTCCATCAGGATACCCACACTGGCATGGCATATTTGTTTTATTATACCGAACAAACCGCAATTTGGTAAAATATCAATGAAAACAACAATGACTGCCGGTAGATGCAGTGAGAACGGTGGACGTTTTGCCGGTGGACATTTCACCGATGGACATGATGGAATGGCAAACATTTGTAAGCCAATCACAGCTTACGATTTTCACGTGAGGTATAATAAAACAAATTATTGCACAAAATGGCTATTTCAACAACACCGAACTGTCTTTTTTGCAATGAGTTGGAAACTATTGAGCATGTATGTATGGAGTGTCCAAATGCCATACATTTATGGCAGGAAACAAAAATTGGGTTAAAAGCTTACATTATCCACATTTTAAAATCTCTGACACTGAGAAAATATTCGGTGTAAAATACAATAACCACTTCAAACACATTATTATCATCAGTATCAAAGATATGATATATCAAAAAAGAAAGAAAGGTGATAAAATGTATTTACAAGATGTCAAAAGATTAATCTTAAAAAACTTACATATTCTCAAAACCCAAGAATCCCTAAGAAAGACGTTATCTAACTTTGATGAGGATTAGAAAATCTTTATAGAATGCTTTATAAATGATCCTGCTACCAAAAACAGCTGGTACCTAATACAGAGTTACAAATGTGTTACCATACTTTGTTAACAAAGGAAATCAATCCATACTGTTAAGACCTGTGTTTGTATATAAACAATCTACCTTTTGACAACATACATGTAACAAGAATGAGATTGAATGTGTTTTCTTTATACTTTTGTGTTTCTTGATGTAAATCTTTGACAATACAAGAATGCTATATCAGTGTTTTCATACACTTATGTGTCATATATGCCAATATTTATTGAATGAGTGCCTATGGAGAATAAAAATCCTGTTGCATATGTGTGCAATTTGAAATTTGAAAAAAAAAGTGTTTTTTGTAACATTGGAACTCTTTACATTTATATTTGGTGTGTTCTTCCCACATGTAGAACACGCACTGCCATGAGTTAGTACACTTAACCACACTTCAATTCAGCATTTACTGTAGAAGGATTTATGGTGTTGAGATAGAGAAATAATCTTAAAATATCGCTCAATCAAAGTGAATTCATATCCATGTCATGTTTCTGTGTCTAAACGTAAAACAGAAGTCGTAAACCCACCAACACGTGCACATTTTGTAATAAAGGAGAAGGGGAAGATAGAGAAGAAGAAAACATGCAGGAAAAGAACTGTATAAACCATGTTTACAAAGAATAAACATTAATA
>OZ012690.1:27493261-27545761 GCA_963942565.1 Maea johnstoni
GTCACCGGAATACAATTAGCACTGTCTCCATATTGGCGATGATAAGTATATGTATATAACTATTGCTGATTAAACTACTTATTGGCTGTAGCAATATCATTCACATCTGCTTAATCCATGAGAAATCTAGACACCAACTCTCCCGCGGGTATTGGGAGTCAAAGTTCTTTTTAATTTAAAAAGTCTTTGCTTGTTGCATCTTTCATAAAAAAATAGAATATCATATGATACTTAACGTAAAACAAATTATCGAGAGAGTGAAATACGGATAAAGTGATGTGAATTACATTAGGCATGTTACATATTTACACGCAGTACGTAGGTAATCTTTTCGAGGGCCATTTGCCTTAAGAAAGTGATTACTCATTAAGCCAATATTGTGGGAAAAGTTTGTTGATGAAAATACAATCAATAAGTCAACACATGTGCTACATGCGATATTAAATACAGAAATCCTTTTTGAAAAATAAGGTATCTCTTAGAATAAACATAAATGCTTGCTTTCTGTCAGTAGCGATTACAAAACCCGCACCATTTTGGGGATAACTTCTTGAGCAATTAAGAGAAAATATTTGCAGCAAGATGTAAATTAGAGTCAAAATCTACTATACATCTCCTCTTCGAATACTTAAATAGAGTATATCATTGCTTCAGCTATCTCCTCCAATCAGAATGCTTTATTTGTACTATGTGACCATGTGTTATATGCGCATAATGGCCGGGCCAGCCCACCCGCCTTCAGGCCTATGACAAATCCTCATAACGCCCTGGGGAACAGTCAATAAGGCTTTAATGTTGAATTAGAAAGTTACTATCACAGATAGAGATGACACTTAACAAGGAGTGCGATTTTCAGACATGGGCGGATACCAAAACATCGCAGGTAAGATTGTGATTGCACATTTCATATTTCGAATGTCACATTTTCACTATTGATAGAGTATTAACACGTGTTTGTTTTAAACCTCTATTATGTGTATAGGTTATCAACTCATAATACTTACTACAGCCTGGACCCTAGTCCCTAAAGAGTTGACTTTCTCTTCTGTGTTGACCAAGAAGTGTGGACTAGTACCAGGTATAGTTAATAGATGACACCACAGTATGGCACCACCTGATCCTCATATCTCTAGAGGTTTAGAGGCGTCATACTCAAATTGAGTCCTTTATTCTCCTGGTAAGATACAAAATGAACTGCATTGGCCACTATGGCTATCTAGATTATTTGGTGCATGGTTACAGAAAAAACATGACAGAAAGGACAGACAGATCTGCTCAGAGGTTGGATTTGGAATTTGATTACCGTCAATCAAAGATTGTGTTAGTTTAATTTCTGCGTTTTTAGCGTTTATCCTCGGACGCAAAATTAAAATTCGCAATTAGCATTGCTGCCACTTTATGTTTATGACTGGGACTCCTTGTTGTGGCCAATTCGCAGAGTTAAAAAACGCAAAAATAGATTTTCTGTAAATTACTCTGTACAATGTTTTGTGAATATACTGTAATTTGTGACTAGCCAGTTGTAAGTGATGGAGTAAACCGGAATACCCAGCGAAAACCATCGCCTAACCCCACTTCACTGGCAAATTGCTCTCATGCCCCAGCCGGGATCCGAACTACATGTACTCGGCCATCAGGACAGGCCCTGCTCAGCGGTGTTTAGTGCTCGTTTTGATAGTCAGGCCGCCCACACCTGAACAACTGTGGAATGTCACACGCCATTCCAAAAGCACTTGCCGCAGTAATCATTATCGTATTGTATCAAGCGAATACTTAGTACCAGCATACTAAGCTTCAAATAACCGTAATTCAATTAGGACATTTCAAAATGGCAGATGATTAAGCAGACTGTTTTACTCCTATAACTATACCATACAATGCATACCAACTAATTTAATAATCTATATAAACGTATGTATTTGTATTTACAGTTTTACAAATAGGTAGCATGTAATACTAGTATTCCCTCGGGATTTTCTAATTATTATTTCTGGTGTTTTTTTCGTTAAAACATGCAATGAGTCACAGCAAATTACGTGTTATTGGCCTAAACCACATTATCTGATGAAAGCAGAAGTTCCTATGCACTGATAGACGACGAATCAAAGACAAATATGATAAGGCCTAATCTTTTGTCCGGTGTGTGTCCATACAGTTTAACCAAATGTCATATTTGCTCATAATCGTGTACTTTGTCCGACCATGTTCATATCGTATACCTCAATGTACTAGTCACAGCATAGCCGACTACTTGACTAGGCTGCCAGATTCATTTTTATTTCATTTTTCATGACGTCGAAAATCGTAATGATGTTCAGCACATTATTGAAGTTATAGAAAACAAGGACATAGGTCAAGGAGTATGACATCTGGCAAATTAGTAGTCTAAAAATCAGTGCAACGTATTTGAAACTAGTCTCGTCGTCATTTTTAACACATGGGAAACGTTGGTATCACAGGTGCATACAAGGTAGACATACCTATGGAAAACGACAGAGATCAATGCATTCCATCAAACAACGACATCAGGTCAGAGAAATATCCTTTGCTTGTATATATATATATATATATATATATATATATATATATATATATATATATACATATACACACATATATATATATATATATATATATATATATATATATATATATATATATATATATATATATATATATATATATATATATATATATATATATATATATATATATGTATATATACATATATACCATAAAATTGTGTTTTTGTTGTAGTTGTAAACTTGTTCTACCGGAAACAATAAGCATTCAATGAAATATCCATGAATCTGTATGAAATTTAGAAGTATACGCGATGAAAGTGCTATATATTACATAAGCCATGATATCATTTCACATTAAGGAGAGCAATACTGAATGTAAGAGAGATGTAGGTCAGATATGCAACAGGTTACTATATAGCTGTAGTTCGCTGGCCAATATACATGTGTACGTAATGGACATTGGTCTTAAAGATATATTGCAATCTAAGATACCATTGACAATTTTCCATTATGTAGGGTCACTTAAGACGTTTTCATATAACATAATCATTTTGTGAAATACTAGCACTGCTTTCATCTTAGGATAAATACTAGTATTCCTTATAGTATCTGTACAAGGATTTCTAATCAAAATTCAGCTTTTATAAAAGAAAATCTAACCCACCCCCCCTTTCCCAAGTTCTGTAATTTTGTTGCAATAGTATGAGTTCACCGCCGAACAATTGGAGTACTAAAGTGAGAGGCAGTGCAATGTTTTGAGTTATCTTATTTAATTGACCCGTATCTTTCACCACCGAAAATGAACCAGGGCCTGTAAAACAAACATAAAGCACAAATGTAGTGTTAAAGCAAACATAAATAACTAATAAAGAACCAATTCAAGCGGATTGAAAAAGGAAAGAAAAAATTGCATTGTCATCAATCACTGAATAGTTCATACAGCTCAGACTCGTTACCTGCATTTTGGACCAAACCCCAATGAGCATTAATTCCTCACATAAGGGCACCTCTATCGTGCGCATCTCACCAACAAATGCTATCCATAAGTTGGCAAGTGCAATCACTTTTTCAAAGTGTTCACTTAAACTTTACTCCAACAAAGTCATCTTGAAATGACGCAAAGCAACAAATACATGTATACGCGCTGTATAAAGCTGAGGCAGGACCTTATTCCTTAAGTCTGTGATGCTGGTGACACTCTCAGAATAAGACAACTCCTAGTTTATCACTCCTGTCCCCTTTCTAACAATAGTTATCTAATCCCTGAGGTCTTGGTGTTTCAAATGTAAGTTTTCTTTAACTGACCTGCTTGAGCTGACCTCGATATAAACACAGTTTCAATTTTACAGTGTTTTACCTGAAATGAGGTTTTCTTGATCAATAAACGTTCATTTGATTTATAAATACCATACATGTCTGCTAAATATACTAGGCTAGGGCAACTGGAAGGCAAATGTGGAGTTCCTGCAAGAGAATACCTTACAGCACGCGATTTTGGTGGAAATTTTTACCTGAGAAATTAGGTCACAATGGACAGACATGTTGACCTACTTTGTAAGCATCACGCGTTTGACCCTGATTATTGGAGGATTAGCATTATCACACTTGAATCATGAGTGTACCAAATTCCATTGAACAACTGTTTACCATGATTTTGAGAATTAGAATTATTGCGTAGAGCATATTGCCAGTGTGATAGTGGTCACTACTCACTGGCGGACACTTTACTGTATTGCGCCAGCTTCAACGTGCAGCTCAGTATTGGCATTATTATTTCCTTACCTCTACCGAGCCCCAAAGACCCTGAACATTTCTATACAACACGAGTGTGCAATAGCGGATTGCACTCCAATGAATTGCAAATTAATTACACGTATTCAGTGGTCACCCCAATGGCCTAGCACGCTAAAGGTGTTCTTGCTTCCACCAGCATGTATCTCTCTCTTCGAATGGTCTAAGCTTAACGCCGGAAAATTTATGTTTTACAATGTTTGATTTCACGTAAAATCCTGAATAAACCGATTGCAAAGATGTATGGATTAATTTATAAAAATGTTCCTTGCATTCAAGATAAGTCGATATGAGCTGATTCTTGGCGTCTGGCGGATATCCCACAAGGATGTAGTTTTGCTTTTTCCATTTTGATTTCATTTGTGTATCGGGAAAAAATATATTGTTACCATTCATAAAACCCATAAATGTAGTACTAATAATGCAACAAGTTACATTGGACGGAGGCTAGAAAGAATAGAATTTGATATAGAGCAATAGAATTGTTACGATTGGTGAGAAAAGTATTTTCTCTGAAAAGGCCAGAATTGGAGGAAACATTCAATTGTATGTATTTGGGGTGTGTATATAGTTTGAAAAACTGAAAATTGATAAATGAACTAAATTCTTATATGGCTCAATATATATATATATATATATATATATATATATATATATATATATATATATATATATATATATATATATATATATATATATATATATATATATATATAGTTTATTGACTGTAGAAATACTACAAAACATTTGTTGTTATTTATTTCATCTCTTTTCCAGTTCGTTGATGGAAATAGACAACCCAGCAGCCATCATGGAAAACCAACCAGGACAAGGAAACGGTATCGAACTGACTGTTCCTAAGATACCTGATATTAAGATGGATGACGAGAAATTACGAGACGTTGGACGAGAGTTCATGTCAGCAGTAGAGGAAGGGGACCTGGCTAGTGTGCAATGTATACTGGCGGTAATTACATGTTTATTTACTTTTCCCTGAGCAATTTAAACCTCAATGAGCAAACCATTTAGGTGTATAACTCTCGGAATAGGACGAATGTAATTTTGGTTACGATATATTTTTTGCTATTCGTGGATGAATTACTACTATCCAGTTTATACTTAAAAAAGCAATCCTCTAAGAAAAACACCCTTAATTCCCCGGTAACTGGATTTTCAAAAAATCACGTCGTGCAAATGTCCAACATGTGTTATTGCTCGTAATAGTTTGTTAATGTATTAATATATGATACCACAACGTTACGTATCAGGTGTAACTTTTTGAATAGTGTATGAGACATTATCCTACAAAGATAAATTGATTGTCCACAGAGTTTATCAACCATCAGCTATTTAAGTTCTAATAAAGGATTTCATATTGCATGGAACACACTTAACATGTTTTCATCAATTTCTTAAGACATTTCTTTTGATATAAGATATTTATACATAATATATTTCACTTCCTCCAGATGCAGATTTGTGTGTGCTTCGTTTTGTCAAATTACCTACTTTGGTAGCCATAATAACGATAGCATCAATGGAAAGGCCACTTCTTCACATTCACAACTAGAAATATAGGCCATTTATTACGAACATAGTTTAGTTTGCTGAATATGTCATTATTATGTCGTGCAAGTAACACTTTCCATTATACAACTCACTCTCAAAGTGACTTATGCTTATAAATTGTAGTTCATGCAAAACATAACGACGACTTTCCTATGTTAAGGCTTATTGCAATGACGTTTTCCAATTGGAATTTCCTACAACTACTTTGTTAACAAAGGCTGTAACCTACCTCTTGTGATGAATTGAAGTTCTGCAAAACAGTTTAGATATCCAACAATACAGCCAACGATTTGAACGGTTTGGAAAGTGTTCACACTGGTGCTTTGATCATAAAATGTCTTGAAGTGCCACACACCATTCCTTGTACTAATCACCAGATCTGAATGTGTGCCCTGGTCGTGCAATTCAACACTATGAATATGCTACCAGTTGAATGAGGTCATTTGTTTTATTTTGAACCAGTGCGTGATAATTAGTCTTTAGCTCAACCCCAGTGAACCACAATGAACACCCTGTTCAATCATACGTAGCTATACAATAGAACCATAAATAGTCTAATTAGATCAATTGGTGTAACATGGAAACTAATGATTCAGGACTCTGATATGCTAAACGTAATACAAGCGTATGGGATAGTGTTACAGTACTGCCATAATTCAGGCAGGTACTATGCACTTGCATACACATGTCTGTGATTGCTTTTAAGTTAGTTGCATTGCCAGGAAACCAAGTTTCACGTACTAAATTTGCTATGAAACTCTTAGTTATGCTAGTTTGAGACGCCTCCTACCTCGCCTTTCAATTCGAATAGTAAGGAAATGGATCAAAATGTTAAATATCTCCCTCAATTATATGAACCTTGATCTTATCATCAAAGAATAATCAGGACAATTCATGCTTTATCTACACTTTGAAGGAGGATATATATTTTTTTATTTTTCCACGATTTTTTTGATTTTTTTACGAATTGTAAAACATGAATAACTTAAAATAGGAAAACATTAGAAACACAATTTTTTTTTAAATTGAAATACATAAAAATTTTAATTGAAATACAAATTTTGAATTGAAAAACACGAAAAACGTGACAAATATTTAGAAATACTTTTAATTTGTTGGTTGGCTAAGAGGAGTTCCATACTCTGTAGTACAACTGCACCGATCTGAGGAGTCAAGAAAGTGAAGGACCATCTCTTATTGATGAACATCCCACGTTGGGACATTGGGAGAGATGGTGGTAAATGTATGTTTTTCTGGTGTTACTTCTACAGAGCTATCCGGACATTGATGTAAACATGGTTGGTCCCTGGGGCTGGACACCACTCACCATTGCTGCCTATAAACAGGACATGAAGATTTTTGAATATTTACTAGTAAAATACCTTATATGTACCTATGCATGTTTTCGTGTTATATGATAGGTTAGTGCATGAAGTCTTTTTTCGTTGTAGTAAACAATCTATTTCCAGTATATGGTATCCAATGGAATACTGCATGCCCGACAGTAGATTATATACTAACATTCTATGTATTTCAATGCTTAATTGAGTTTATTACCTATGATCTTATGAGTGGAACAGAAGCATGAAGATGTAATGTATTGCATTCACTCGTAAATCTTGTACACTACCGATGAGTCGTGTGGATACACATCTACGTATCCAGGGTTGGGGGGGGGGGGGTTTAACAATTTCATATGTAACCATGAACAAATGTAACTATTTCTAATATAAACTATTTACTATCAGAACCTCTTTCATCCTTTTTGAAGGTGCACCAAAACTACACATGTATATTTATAAGTTCCTTTCAAAATGATTAGCATATATAAGACGTTAAGTTTCTTTCATTTAAAGTAAAGTTAGCATACCTTGTATCCACCATCGTCAAAAGGTCCATTGATACCATATATTATCGTATATATCCCATTTGTTCGTATGAAAACCATCGTGTCTAATATAAGACCAAACGTTTGACGTCCACGAAGCAGTATCATAAGATTAGAAAACCTGTGTCTTTGTGACTCCTACAAAGAGTCGATCCCATAAACCTCAATACCTCAATTAATGACATGCTGCTTTTATTGTGTCTAACACAATAGTTTTTGTACTATATAAGTGCAAATGAGAATTTCCGTTAGTTAAACACTTGTGTATGTTGTGTGCTTTTTCTCGGACCACAGATGTTCTCAACTTTAATGCAGGTTCTTAAACCGAGTGTTTATCGTACAACCCATTAAAAAAATAAGATCCAGACTCTACAACTGGACGTGAGACACATAAGATACTTATCATACTCCAACTATGTATACCAAGATATGAGGACGCTGTTATCTTAACTGACTTGCTTTACCACAATAAGACATATGGTGATTATCTGGTTCTTTTGAAAATATATTTTGGTTAAAGCGCAGAGAGTGCAAAATATCTAAAGAAGACTTGTATGCTAGATTCTGCAAAACACACATATATCGTCCAAAATATTCTTTTATTTATGGATGTCATAACCATAGTTTGGCCTTTTTCGACCGATACAGGCGTGAATGGGTTAATTATAACTGTAAGAAATGAAGAACCCACATGTTTCTATCATGAGAATACTCAGTGTGCGATTAATTCTCGTGCTGGTACATGTACCTCTGTTTTATCACAGTTATTGCTTTTATGTTTTGCATTCCACAACCATTACAGGTAACATGACCTAATTAACAAAGCAGGTTATTCATAAATAGAAAGGCATGGACAACCTATGAGAACGCTACAACCAACAGCCAAACTGTGTCACACTAAATAAATGGCAATACTGTATTGGTGGGTCGCCTTGTAAGCCTTATTGGATGTCTAGGCACACTCTTTAAAATGAGAATCCTCAAGCACATCTGATCTAGTAGATTGATGTGGAATCTGAGTAGGAATTGCAATAATCAACTTCGTGCGCGTAACATTTAGTTATCCTTTGGAAAGTAGTGGAGTTGGAGAAGAAGTCACATATCCTACGATAAAGATGATTATTTATTCAAACCACGCTGATGTGATGTATACCTATAAAGAATTGAACTGTATGTCTAACATTGAAGAAACTGAAATGATAAACGGTATGATCAGGCAAACCTAGCATTGATGGGGATTTGGAGTTAGAAATTCTTTTTATCGTCACTATTTATGCCAGGTTTAGGGCAGAAATTATAATAGGCATCATGTCGTACGAGCCATACGGAACCAAAAAGGTAGGAAGGGGCAATAGTCCATCGCCTTCAAAGAATACCATTAAAACCTTACTATTATTAAGAATGGGTTGAAGGGTTACTGGGTGAAAACACAACATATTACGTTATTTAACTAAATATAAGTGCTGATCGTGAACACAAGTAGGTCTTTACATGTAAAAACGAAGTTCTAGACTTCACTAAGGGACATTCATGCAGTTACTTTAGAGTCGTTTCTATTAGTCTGTTTAGATTAGATCGTAACTGCATGAAATAAAAATCATTTAAAGCGCATGACAATAATTAAGCATGTTTACTGCATGAGATTGAAATAGCACTTGTATGATGCATGAGTCATAGGGTGTGTTTTAGGTAAGCCTAGTTGTGCTGCTTTCATTGGGTGTGTTGCGGCTTATATTTGCTGGCAACTCATGTGACAAACCTTCATTTGCATATGTTCATTGTTTCAAAGCATGCTAGTGTTCGTTTATGTGTTTTGTATGCAATTTCACATGATAACTAGTGTAGAGAGTAGTGATAATTGTGTATTTTGTAAACTTATGTTTGATACGTATGGATTCAAACATGCATGTTATATATATATATATATATATATATATATATATATATATATATATATATATATATATATATATATATATATATATATATATATATATATATATATATATATATATATATATATATATATTAATGTATAAACAGATGCATCGTAGATATGTGTTGGACATTCATAAAATAAAGGACTCGTTCATGCAGTAAAGTAATAGGACACATATCTAGTAAAGATTAACTCTGTTACGTATTGATATGATTGAAATACTTGATTTATTAATTGGAATCTTGCTAGTTCGGTTTAGTACTCATACAGATTATGTGAAATAAGGATACAGAGTCTTAAAAGATCGTGGTTAACGTATGGACTGAATCATAATTCATAATGCCTTTATTGCAGCTTTATAACCTACAGTTTGTTCAATATAAGGTTCATCATAATTCATTCGCAGAAATCAATGCAATGTTTCTCCTATACATTGCAGACGTATCCGAACTTGGATATAAATCGCGTGAATTTCCAAGGTCTGACCGCCTTGACCATCGCCGTTAAGGGCCAGCATTATGACATGATAGAACTGTTGATGGCTCAAGATGGCATTAAAATGTGTGACGCCATTTTGCATGCGGTGCAGGAGGGTAATGTTCGAATCGTGGAAATACTACTCGACTGGCAAAAACAGTACGTATTTGAATATTATTCATGCTATATATTATTCATATATTGTACGGAAAGTGGCATTTGTTATGTGTTGTGTTTCAGTATGTGTTTGTTGTGTGTGTGTGTTGTTAAGAAATTTAAAAAAACATGCGTTTTGTAGAAACTAAAAAGAAAAAAAATAAGTCAAAATTGTACTCTTCTCATCTCTTCTGAATTTTATGGGTTTAAGAACTGGCAGAAAAGACTCTTTGGAGTATGTATTCAAGTTATTGTGCTTTCAATTTTGTGCTTGTAATTTTATTCCCACAGACAGTTATGCCAAATATATTGCTGATATCACATGTTCTCGTTGTAGACGGAAAGAGGAGGGTAAGATTCCGCCTGAGAAGTTTGACAGCGCAGAGTTTGCTGCTGATATCACTCCGCTGATGCTGGCCTCGCATTGTAACAACTATGAGATGGTCAGGCTGCTCTTAGATAGGGGACATACTATAGACATGCCCAAAGAATGTGAGTATAACACTAAATCAAGACGCACCAATTAGTATATGATAGACTTCTTTATATTTCAAATTGAACACGTGTGCAATTGCACAGGATTTTAATTGCCATAATCATGTATACGGCATTGTATCATTTTGAAGTCATTTATTCTCATACAGTTTGGTACAGTCAGAATGGAGAGAACAGCATTCATTGTCAATTGAGTACAGTCAGAAAGGAACTAACATAATATGATATAATAGTATAATTATAATAGACTTAGCAAACTAAATCAGGCTTCAGAATCCTTCCTGAAACAGCCACCTGGATCCATGCTACTTTTAGAATAAGTTCAAAATAAAGCATGACTTCACTAAATATTTTTAAGACTACTTTTTTTTTATTTCAATTTAAACGAACATTTATATTACATAGGAATTCATTATAAGAATTTGTTCAAGAGGTTATTCAGAATTTCAGAATAAAGCATAACTAACATGACGAATACTTCTATTACAAATAAATTCATAATATGAATTGGTTTGATAGATTTCTTCCTGAAATTGCCACTTGGGTGAATGCTACTTAAAGATAAGTTTGGCAGGTAATATCATTTCACTATCGCTATGAATCTGAGGGTTTTTTTGTTGTTGTTTTTTAAGTTTTGACGAACAATTCTTTTTCAAATTCATCCATCATTTGCATTTGTTTAAGAAATATTCCTGAACTATTCGGGCCATTAATTGCTCGCTATTAGCATAAATCGATTCAGATGTAGACCATTTCTCCTACAGATACTATATCTGAAGAGTACCCTGAGTTTGGCGAGTCTCTGGAGGACAGTAAACACAGGATCCACGCCTACCAGGCCCTGTGCAGCCCTGCCTACATCTCACTCTCCTCTGAGGACCCAATACTACACGCCTTCACTGCGAGCCACGAGATGGACAAACTGTTCTTAAGGGAACCAGTATTCAGGGTAAGATGATTTAATATAGTCTGTGGCTTACTTCACAACAACCCATCAGATGGGCAAACTATTCTTAAGGGAACCAGTGTTCAGGGTAAGGTAACCTAAGGATAAGATGATTTATTATAGTCTGTCGTTTACTTCACAAAAACCCACCAGAATGACAAACTATTCTCAAGGGAACCAGTATTCAGAGTAAGGTAATGTAATAAACTCTGTCGTTTATTTCGAACCAGTATTTAGGTAAGATGATTTAATATAGTCTGTCGTTTACTTCACAAAACCACATCAGATGGACAAACTATTCTTAAGGGAACCAGTGTTCAGGGTAAGATAACCTAAGGGTAGGATGAAGTAGGCTTAATTATGTCTGTCGTTCACTTTACTACAACAGAAAAATCAGGTGGGTGGGCATTTTCTTTAAGTTAAACCCGTCTTAAGAGTGAAATACCGTAGAGTAGTCTGCAGTAAACTTGGCTCGTTTCGCTGCAAACCCTGAGATGTACATACTTCTTTAAATTGAGCCAGTATTAAGAGTAAGATACCCTAAAGTAATCTGCAATATACTTAATACCCTTCGGTACAAACCCTGAGATGTACAAACCTTTCTAAATGGAGCCAGGCTTAAAAGTAAGATATACTAGTATTAAAGTTGTCTGCAGTACGCTTAGTACACCTCGATACAAACCTTACGATAACTAAACTTTTCTTAAGGGAACCAGTACTTAGGGTAGAATGACATCATTTAGTTTGCAACAAACCCTGAAATGGACAAAAGCATAATGGCAACAGTATTCAGAGTAGAATATCTTTGAAATAATTTGTAGTAGACTTAACTGCAAGTCCTGTTTGGGCAAACTTTTCTTAACGCCACATACTTCTAGATTGATATCATTGTACTATTCGTTTTTTTAGTTTGATACTTTTTTGAACATTGTGGACTGGGAACTCTCTCACAGGAAATAGATTAAAGCAAACTTCTGTTTGGGCAAACTTTTCTTAACGCCACATACTTCTAGATTGATATCATTGTACTATTCGTTTTTTTAGTTTGATACTTTTTTGAACATTGTGGACTGGGAACTCTCTCACAGGAAATAGATTAAAGCAATCTATTTAGTCAGTATTGCTTTTTCAGAAAGAGTATGAGGAATTAGCTAAAAATCTGCGTCAGTTCGCAGTGGATTTGCTGAACGAATGTCGTACCACGGAAGAGGTGTGGTTGCTCTTGACAAGGCCAATTGACAACCCTTTAACACGACCCCTTATGTACGGACGACTTCACCTGGCATTGGAATACGACCAAAAAGAGGTATGCCAACTTATGTTTATCTAGAGTATGCTTATGGTCAGACACGTATAAAGATAATTCGATAATTACTTTGATAAAAATTGTTGAAGGTATTCATGCCTAAGCCATATACATAGTGTGTGTATGATTATTGATCAAACCATACAGGGCTAAAATAAAAGCTTCCACATTCAAAGAGAAAATGAAAGTGACGAAATAGAAATAATAATGCACCAACAATTATGAAAGCTTACATAAGCGAAGAGCAATCAGATCTAGAAGTTTCTAGGAGCACCGTGTTCGGCGAAACGCGTTCACTCTAGTACAGTTATTCAAGTCAGTTAAATTCATATGAGCAAATGCTATAGTGACTAACAAAGTTATTATATCTATTTTAGTGACTAATGAGAACATCTATAAGTTGATCAAATGTGGAAAAAAATAAATACGTGCTCTTGGTTAGCAGGTCGATTACAAACAAAAGATTAACTATTACATTATAAACACAATAAAAGGCATATGTGTGTACAACCAACGTTTCAGCGTGTGTGGTCTAACAATCTGATTGATTCGATTTCTTGTTTATTCCCTTTTCTATTTCACCTTTCAGTTTGTCTCGCACCCTCATTGCCAGCAGATCCTACAGACGGTATGGACACAGCACAACCCGGATTTCCTGCGACGCCCCTTCTGGCAAAAAGTCATCTATTTCCTTCCCAGAATCCTCTTCCTACCCTTCTTCCTCCTCCTTTACCTATTCGCCCCCTGTGCCAAATTCATGCAACAATTTCGATCCCCAATGAATAAATTCTTTAACGATCTTGTAGTATATATTGCTTACCTTTCCATTATGCTCTATGGGGTGTTGACTCTACCGACCCACGAAAGGGGCGCACCCCTCACGTGGCCGGAGTGGGTCAACTTCTTCTACATAATAAGCCACACATGGGTCTACATTAAGGCGTTTTGGGCACTAGGTGGAACGGGGATCAAAATATTCTTCCGCGAGTGGTGGCACATCTATGATGTGTTAACGATAGTGGTGTTCTATATATCCTTCTCCAATCGACTTGCCGCGTACGTTCAAGTGGAAGAAAACGGTTTAGTCTACGGTTCGTTGCTCCGGAAGTACTGGCCGGCCGATGACCCCACCCTTATCGGGGAGGGTTTTTTCGCCATGGGTGTCGTCATGACGTTTGGTAGGCTCCTGTACCTCTTCCAAATCAGCCAGATCCTGGGCCCTCTGCAGATCGTCCTCTCTAAGATGGTGGATGATATCATGCAGATCCTCGTTCTCTTCTTCCTCATCCTCTTCTCCTTCTCTATCGGGATGACCAAGCTCTACCAGTACTACAAGGGCGGGAAGATGACCAACGCCATGGGGGAAGAGTTCAAGTCAAATGACAAATTTGCAGAGTACGTATTTACTGTATAACTGGTATTTTTACATGCATTCATTTTTACTTTTTTCGCGCTCCCTATGATAGCGCCAATATAACATCCTTCAAATAAATATCCTGCTTTGTATCTCTGCTTGAATGCGCGAATTTGAAGTAGCAAAAAATTACCCTCCAGCAAAACTGTAAAGCGAACATTTCAGCTTTTCAAATTAGAGCCGTTTACAGTACTGCCGAATGGATGAAATTCTCCAGCCGGAAGCTATTTAACTGACATTTACTATTATGAACGTTACGTTTAGTTTTCAAGACTTGAACTACTGGAATAAATCACAAAGTTACAAAATAGTTGACAGCCGTTGTACATGTAGGTTAGGCTTTGATAAAAACAAATAATCTTTCAAATAATTTCCGAAAGATGTATGTGTTTATTCCTCCTCGATCCATATGTTTTTTCAACTGTACGTTGTACTGTTAGAGTTCATTCCGGATGCAAACTATGTTCTGCTCCTCATTCTGTGGTAGGAACCGTTTTCCTTTACCTTCAAGGGTGCTAGGTTGCTTAGTCCTGGACAGAAGAAGATATGTTTGTTAACACTCGAAATCGTCCTCTTGAGCTTTGGTACATTTGAAAATAACTCTGTAATCTAACAAAAGGTTCTTATTATAAGGGAAATTATTGGCCATTCCTTTATCAAATGTGTTCTGAAAGATGATGTATCATTAGGTCTTTTTGGTCAATATGGGCAGGGATAGATATAGCAAGATATGTTCACGATTTTTGATTTTCTTTTTGGAAACAATAACAGTCATTGTTTTCTACCATTTCATTGTAGCTTTTTCCACATCCTCTGAAAATGAAATATATTTTGCAATGTATTGCATGATTTCTAATTATTTTCTTTTAGTTTTTCCACATCATTCGGCACGCTGTTCTGGTGTCTGTTTGGGTACGGGGACAGTGAGCACCCTCTAGTGGTGGTAGATAACCAGTTTAACAGTACCACTATCACGCCCGAGGTCCAGCACTGGTTCACACAGGGCGTGGGTTACATGCTGTTCGCTGTCTACAACATCATGGCGGTCACCGTGCTCATGAATATGCTAATTGCCATGATGTCCAACTCACTCAACACTATAGCGGTAAGCAAGATAAGAATTTTAATCGTAAAGTTCATTGACCAATCGAATATTTTTGTGAAAAGATTTTGTTTCAAACTAAATGTATGTACCTTTAATTAACTGGTTTTAACGTGTGGAAATTCTACCAATTGAATTATTTGATAGTACTCCTAGTCCTGTTTAAATATGTTTGTGATGATGAAAGGGTCTATGTTTCATGTCTAATTAGAAGTCATGTATGCTGCAACATTGTCAACACTATATATATATACATATATATATATATCTATATCTATATATCTATATCTATATCTATATATCTATATATCTATATATATATATATATATATATATATATATATATATATATATATATATATATGTATATATATATATATATATATATATATATATATATATATATATATATATATATATATATATATATATATATATATATATATATATATATATATATATGTGTGTGTATGTGTGTGTGTGTGTGTGTGTGTGTGTGTGTGTGTGTGTAATGTACTCCTCCTTCATTTTTATCTGTGACAAATCTTACCCAAATGTATGCACTATGTCTTTCAGGAAAATGCAGACATGGAGTGGAAATATGCGCAGTCTAAGTTCTGGATGGCCTATTTTGAAACAGGGGGTACACTACCCGCCCCCTTCAACATGATCCCCAGCCCCAAGTCCATAGCGAGGCTGGTCTGGTGGCATAAGGTCAAATGCTGTGCTGGACCCAATGACAAGAAACCCCTATGGAATAGAGTGGTTAGTATTCTCTTCAAAAACTCTCCAAATGAAATAGTCCGTACTGTAGTGAAAATGATTCTTCCATCATAATCATGCTGTGTGAAATAGTGTACGAGGGAGAAGGTACACACGAACATATTTCACATAACTTCCCATCTTGGACTATCAAGTTATATGAGAAATACATAACCTATGGAGATGAGCAACTTATGCCAATAGCTCCTAGACCAACCGGACACTGTTGTTATGTAGATTAACTCTCATCAGTACCTCACTCTTCCACAGCCACATAGCTGAGCATGTGCACTGCTCAACGTATCTTTACTTCCTGTGATCCACATTTCACAACAACACCCTCCCCCATACCAGCGATATGATTAACCCTCTGTTCTCCGTCCATATAAGTAAATGGTGAATAAAGTAGGGCAGTGCATATGCCCAGTTGAGTGCCTGGTGCCATAGTAGAGTTATATTGATACAAGTTGCTTATCTCCATAGATATGTATATCTCTCAGTGGAGTGCATGGGAAAGAGTAAAGAGCTAATTTGCATAGAAATAGTGTCAGACTGCTGTTGCAATAGAGCTATATTAGTACGAGTTTCTTATCTCCCTAGATATGTAAATCTCTCAGTTGACTGCATGGGAAAGAGTAAAGAGCTAATTTGCATAGAAATAGTGTCAGGCTGGTGTTGCAATTGAGCTATATTGGTACAAGTTGCTTATCTCCTTAGATATGCATATCTCACAAACTACAGGTGAACTTAGATATGACGGACTCAATGGGACCAGGAAAATTGGTCCGTCATATGCAAAATCCGTCGTACACATATGACAAATACTTGATATGCATCGGACTGGGACCAAGCATATCGTCCGTCATATGCAAAAATCTGTCGTACAGTGGTCCGTCATATCCAAGTTCACCTGTATATAGAGGCCTTTGCCAATAGCCACCTGGTCTGTTAAATGCGTTTTCGTGCGGTCTGGACTAAAAGCATTATTGCGTGGTCTGTCATCTAATGGCAGCGACGGGTTCGAATCCGGCTCGAAACATTTAAGAAAGTAGTCAGTGACTTGGGATAAGTTGGTCATCTATTGTATTCATGTTTTCTTCACCATTTATAACGGGCTTGTCATGACGTAGCCTTAATATGTAACAGACTAAATTCCAAATCTAAAATTGATATAACCAACGAACGAAATTCCAAATACAAGATTGATATAACTAACGTAATTAACCTTCCTAATTTCCACAAAACAACACGTTGAAAAATATTTTCTTTCAATCGTATGTCAAATATATTTCGTGAGAAAACGTGAGAAAATTATACAAATCTGAAATAGGTTTCTATAACATTGTATTATGGATCTTCCTTATAATGTGGTTAACATGCCCATTTAATAACTAGCCATTTGCGAAAAATGTGTCAATTTTTATCAAACCTTATGCAGTTGATGAATACAGTCAAATATGATAATAAATACAAAACCAAATCCAATAGTTGCACTTCAGTGAATTCACTGATATCAATGCATAAATGTTAAGTGGGACATAACACGCCAACGCTGCAATATCACAGTGCGCTGAATCTGAATGCATCGTTTATTGAAAATATCCATGGAAGAATATACATTTCAATCAGAGTTTTGAAAATCATAATATCATAAGTTACTTCAAGCATGTTTGAATTGATTACTTTAGCGAAACATTGTTCATCATTGTTCAATGTATGCTTGTAGTCATCTGCATGTCTATAGATAGTTGATCAGCCCAGTAGTGTAAACATGCATGTCTCTTTCTAGTAGATGTAGTATTGCTATATATCCTTCTCTACTTCTATTAGTACGTTTTAATGTAGTATCTACTAGTTACTCGCTTTTCAAGGGTTTAAAAACTCTATTTTGTCATGTATCTGCATCAGCTTATCTTCATGCGATGCATGTTTTATAAATAGAAATTCTCATGAGCATGAGACTCTTTCTTATGATATTTCTTCCTTACCTTTACGCACATACATGTACATGCACCCAATCACATGTTTATAAATGAACGCTATGTGCATATACTTTACCCTAAGATAAAGTGAAAAATCTGAAGAAATCGTGATTGTATTGGTTCCTAGTTGAAACACTCTTTATTGAGCAAATGTATTGTAATATTCTGATGTGATGAAATTTTACTGAATATAATTTATCTAGAATTAGTATATGCGCAATTAAGGTGGGTCCAGAGTATTGTACAAGACCTACCATTAAACTTATGTATGATGACTAGGGACTGCTTTTCTCGTCAAGTGGCACTTTAACTGCTGCCACTAGAAAAGCTCTGGACCCACCTTAACTAAAGGTAAAATATAAGTTATATATAAAACAATATTTCCTACCCTACCCACTAGTTTTGTCATGTATTTTACCTACTACGCATTTTCTTGTTTTAGACATCACCCTCAGCATAATTTCCTTTTTGACTTTTTCTCGTAGTATTTCTTGATTTCTTGTTCTTTTGTTACCTTCCCTGATGTGTCCTATTGCTTTCTGTGCTTTATTCTCCTTCGTAGAGGTGCTGTTATTTTGAAGATGAGAGAGAGTTGTCTGAGCTTATGGAATGTAACACTCTTCATAAGGTACGTTGTATTCGGACATTTTCGTGCGAATTCTTTTGCAAAAACCAGACTGTGCTATGAGCTTTTCTTTATGCAACCCACTACCATGCCATTGCATATTCTATAACAAATTTCTGTTTGCATAATAGTTATCTTCATCTTCTTCCATCCTCGAAGCAATGCATGTTGATATGTTGCAAGTTCTGGATAGCCAATGAAAACAAGCTGATGGCGCCCTCTTTTTATCAACTTCGAAATCACCAACGCATCTTTGCTAAAAAGTCGTATTGCCGCTGCCACAATAATCTAAGTATACACTGGGGTATACACTCAAGAGACACTAGTGCAATTATGCACTTTATAGGTATTATGGAATAGGTTAGCAGCTTTAGAGGAATCCACGCGCTAAACTGGCTCAAACCCCGTTTTGGCACACACTTTGCTTGCTTATATGGGATAGATGCAACCCATATATTCTTTATGTACCTTGGTGCACTAGTTTAAATGTTGGAACTATGAATACATTTTACATTTAGTTATGCTGTAGATTACATGCTGATGTGGCATCCGAGTCAATCCTACACTAAACTAGTATAGCCAAACGGTTCAATTGGCAAAACTCATAAGACATAACTATTTCCCTCTAAATTTATATCGAAAGATTTTGGTTGGTTGGTATTCAGATGTTTCCTAACTTTTAAATAAGGAGGATGCTTCGAAGATTTGGAATGTCAAATTCTTAAGTAAATGTCGATATCAGTATATCAATAATAGCATTGATATACCGTATATCGGTTGATCTGGTTGGTTTTGTTTATGGAAAAGGCACTACACAGTCTGGTTTCACGAAGAATTTGTCTGTAGGCCATATTTCTAGATGTTTTATCTTGCAGAGATGCTGCTTTTTAGATGACAGTGATCAGTATCAGTATCTCATTGATAATACTAAATCATTTCAGGTAAGTGCGGTGCATGACGGTAACTAAGACTTTTTAGATTTCTTTTTTTAAATGCACCTTTCCCATGATGAAAAGATATGGATACTTTCACGTCTTTGTTATTTTTGATATCATTAAAATGGTATGAGTTTACCCTTTTCAATATATTTCTTCTGCGAAGGAGGGTATTTCAACATTCAGGCAACGTTTACAGACAGCCAACCAAAAGGCAGTTATCTATATAGAATTTCTGAATAGAAGGTATATCAATACCTTCAGATACATATTGTTTTTCATCAAATACCTGAAATGGTAGAGACACAAAAAGTTAAGACACGTATTAAAGGCAAGTTATCTTTGCAAAACAACTGCAAAGTGGTGCTTCTGGGTAGATCTAAATATACCCCCATCGAGATGCACATTTGTTTGGGAAAGTGAAGTCATCATAACAAGAATTGTTAGAGCAGTACTTTCAGATTTTTTATTTGCATAAATCACAAACAATAGAGAACAGGATCACCACAGGATCTACCTATCTGGAATAGGCAAACTAGTAGGCATCATGTATTTCGTTTTTTTTTAGGAATTTTATCTCAACATGAATTTAGTACAATGACTTGAATAGCCCGTAAGATGGTTTGCCAGTTAAAGGGAATGACATCGCTTATTATCTCTTACTATATATCATATTGATATGCGTTCATTTTTGTGTTCAGGTTGTGAGTTTTTTTCATTTATACATTATATGAGTGCATTACAAATATACGATTTTGGGAGTCACACCGATGAAATGTTGTACATTTGCTTGAAGTAGTAGATTGAAGGAGAACGCCTGCACTGCTTAATTTCCTAAACTTTTCCGTTGTTTCATATTAATTTGTTTCAAATTGCTACTTTGAAGCATTTCATAAGTTTATGCCATTTCACGTCAGTTTACTCTTATCAATAGGACCAATTAACATAGAACCAAGCCCCATTAGTATACTTTTGAAATACTCGAACTTTTATTCATCACTATTCTAAATGTTAGTGGGTCTTAAAATGTCGCCGAGTACTTGGATGCACCTGCTTTTCTTATGAATAACATTTCTTCACACGTAAATGGTTTCATTACATTTGAATATGTCTTTCAAATCACTGCATTTTGACTGAGAAACACAATCTTTCATCATGGTTCCAAATTTTGAATTACTATTACCTACTCCGATTAAAAAATATCACTATAAATACTAACTAATGTTTTTACAACTACATATTGTCTATATTCCAGTGTTGCTTAATATACGATGGTGCAGGTGTGAACATCTTTTTTTAATCTGTCGTTTTCCAGAAAAGTAGCCCAAAATTATTTATTTCTCCTTTTCACACCTGCACCATCGTATGCTTATTTGAAGAAGATATGATATTTTAAATTTATACTCCAACAGGAAATGATGGTGAGATTGGTGAGAAGATACATGAATAAACAACTACAGCAGAAGGAGGAGGCTCGCGTCACGCCAGACGACATCAACCAGGTCGAGAAAAACATCATGCGAGAAATCGCGAGACTTCAGGAGGATCTCGTCGGCGGCGGCGAGAGAGGAGGATCTCACAGCAGACCGAGGTCGCGCAGACCGAGTGGCCGGCCCTCTTCTGGTGGAAACACCCCTGAAAAAGTACTATACCGGCTTCTTAGACAAACTAGTGCTCCGCAACCTGTCTCTAACTCTCATTCTAGGACTTCTATCAACTCTACTGACTTGTAGCTCTTTTCCTTAGATGAATAAAAGAATGGATAAGTAATGAGAGATCAATTGCTATAGTGACGACCTGGCTATCCCAGGGGTCTCGAATTTGTGACGTCACTAGGAGACAAAACCCATTGAGGACTCTCGTATCGTTTACAGTGCAGAGAAAGCTGCGCACCAACATGCGCAGAATATATTTGGGCTATCCACCGCAGCCTGGCTGTTAAGGTTGACCGGCTGGTTTCATATCCACTTGTTTTTATTCATCTAAGCTCTTTTCTTCTATCGTAACAACTCTGTATTCTGTCATCTTGGAACGGGTTACCTCCATTCTTTTTCTCAGTTATTAGCCCTAGATTTTAGAAGCTTAGTATATTCGTTTTGAATTGAAATTACGAAATTGAAATACTAGTAGTCTTTCTACAAAGAACTGTGTCGTACTCAGTAAATGATAGTCGTATAGGCCAAAAAGATCGCCATTTGCATTTGTTACAGTCGTTAGGATATTGGTAAACGCCTAATAATTTCGTGTGCAATTTACTGACATTGAAGGATTTTAAAAATCGGAAAGTTAAAGCATTCATTACTAGGAATTGCTTACTTTTGGAGAAGGTACCAATCTTGAAATAATGCATAGTTAAGTTATCGTCAGGGAAACCAATTCTTTTAACCTTCGTTTATTCATCCAGTTATGAACGTCGGAGAAAGCACCACTTCTGTTGTATTTTATAAGTATATTTCAACTAAATGTGATGAATTCATACATGTCAGGTTTCATACATATCACACGGTAGATTGATGAGGATGTTCTGAGGCCAAGATGAAGCATATTAATCTATGATACAATTTTCTTGTGCGGCGGTATATTTATATAGAGATGATTTAAAAATATTCCTCGTTCGTCTTCAAACAAGTGGTGGTAAGGTTGCATATTTAGATACAATTTTCTTGTTCGGCGGTATATTTTTATAGAGATGATTTAAAAATATTTTTCGTATGTCTTCAAATGTCTGGCGGTATAAAGGTTGTATATTAGTTCCTCATTGAGTTACAGTTACAGGTACATCTTTAAAGAGAAGTTTCAGGCCATAAGTCCAGTAAAGAAAAAATCAAAGTGTAAATGCGTTGTTTTTCTTGTAAAGTGGGACTTTATAAATAACGTTTTCCATCCCTAATGGTAGAAAAAAATGATTTTGTCTTGGACTTATTCATCATTGTTGAACGACAAATAATTAAAAGCATCGTGCTATCTTAAAGAGACCCAACACACTTCATTTTCATTTTCAATAACGTATATTTGTTGCCATTTGAGATATATTTCCGCTTTAGAGATGACTCTAATTAATTAATGTGGGTACCATGATTTCTATATGTCGTAATCGATCAACAATAACTGATGAGCTACGCGTACATTATCATGATGAATATTAGTATGTGATAGACATTAGGTAATATTGAATGAATCGAATATGAAAATAACAACACATGGGGGGATCAACTTTGCTTTACAATTGATGACAGCTGTATAGCATTTAGCTTGCATTAAACCAGTGATAGGAATCTTGTTATACAAAGTACGAATATGTCAGTGTGATCCATGTAATTATGACAGTTTTCGAGCCCCCTCCATTCTATACTCCGTAATCAGACATATGTCAGGCTATTATTAGCAAACAGTCAGCATAACTTTGGTTGACAACAGTGAACTGATTATTTCACAATCCTGTGGTCATGGTAGTTATGGGAAGGGCGATGGCATTTTATTCGCTGTACATGCAATATATCACGCTGTGATTATAAAGCACTAACAAGCCTTGTAATAAAAATGGCTTAAACTGTGCTAATAGAATTAATGCGTTGTCTCATTATGTAGTCATAATCCCCGAATAACGTAATTAAAAAGACGTTAAAAGAGGGAATCGAGATACGACATGACACAAATTAATGCTAGGTTACTGTATAGCTAATAGATGATGAAATGAATTGTCCTCGATTTGCAGAACTACATGTCGTCTCTTACATACTAGCTTCATGAGGCAATATCGCTATTTGATTTAGCAGTGAGAGAAAACCGGTTCATATTTTTATTATCAGTGTCTACAAGTTTTATTGCAGTTCATTGAAATGCGCCATTGGCTAATGATAGTATGAGTTTAAAATACTAAAAAGGTACATAGGTTAGTATTGAGCATTTAAAAAACTTGGCAAAGGAACCGTCATTTTTGTCAGAGAACTTATTCTACCGAATCTCTCTCTCTCTCTCTCTCTCTCTCTCTCTCTCTCTCTCTCTCTCTCTCTCTCTCTCTCTCTCTCTCTCTCTCTCTCTCTCTCTCTCTCTCTCTCTCTCTCTCTCTCTCCACACACACACACACACACACACACACACACACACACACACACACATATATGTATATATATATATATATATATATATATATATATATATATATATATATATATATATATATATATATATATATATATATATATATATATATATATATATATATATATATATATATATATATATATATATATATATATATATATATATATCCTTACTTTTCACCTTGATAATGGCTTCTGCCACCAACATTATACTTACTGCTACTTTTCAGTTTTCATATCGAGGCAGGATTGTCATGGAAACAAGCTGCTAATTGAATTGATATGGAATCGTACTCAAGTAAAATGGAGTAGATGTTTGTAGATGTCTGGCTGCATTGTTGGCATCCGCCTTGTCACTCGCAGTTGCTTATCCAAAATAGTGATGCGTCATGCTGAAGCTGTGCTATCTTTGCATGATTGCTTTCATTTTAAAGTGGGATATTGTGAAACTTTATAATAGTTGCAAACTTCTTTATTTTCTCTTTTCCTTATGATTTTTTACTTTAATTGTGCTGTTGTTGCTTTTTTGTCGTGTATACTCTTAGTAATCATTTTCAGTCATTTAAAGGAATAACTGACAAAAAAATTGTCGAAGCTGTTATCCAGTTTAGCCTATTTCCCGTCAACCATTATTTTCATGAATAACCCTTTTCAAAACCTCTTTTTGATTCCTTTGACTCATTAACGTGTATTTTACGTTTATTGACTGTATACTTTTCAGTACAAAAACATGTTATTGCAAAGGTCTTTTTAACATAAGTATTGCGTTACTTCCGAAAATATTCATTGTATATTAGTAGCCATCTGTTACAGAACTTTCCAAATGTCATTTAAATTCACCCAAACCTTTTACGAATTTCATTTGACAAAATATTTCGCTTTTTATATATAATATGCTTGTTTTTTAAGCTGTTTGTCCTCTTTGGTAGACCATCTCCTTTACTAACAAAAAAGCTCAAAAAATATTTTTCTTACCTTTTTTTCAAATTTTAATATGTATGTAAAATGTATTTTCAACAATCTTTAAGTTTCTTTTCATATTTGCTTTACATATGTATCATCAAAGAAACAATCATGTATTTTGCGACCTTGTCACACGTTTTTCCGTCAATATTTAGATTTTCTGAGACCAAACGTAGCTATTATATGATACGTACATACATTGTAAGAGTTCTGTGTATGCACATTCCATATTCTTTTAGTCTGTCTGATGATATCTAAAATTATCTCAAAATTCAGATCTTCATCTATAAATTTCTTTTTCATTTTTGATCGTTTTCCATATAATTTGCATTGGAAATACTCTGTTATAATATCAATAATTTGGCAACTGGTAATACATAAACAAAGGCATGGATATTGTGGAGGACACTGGCTAAACAACAAGTATCCTTCTTTTGCCACTTTGGTGTTGTGATACTATGTTAGAACAGTTGCTTTATTCCTTTATGCAATGTGACTCTCTTGACGAGAACTACATGTACAGTACAGACATTTAATTCCTACATCAGTCGAAAGGACGTCTGTCAATGCCTGGTCGTAGCAACACCCATGAGTAATATGTCAAAAGAATTAGCCAAACACATCGATGACCTATGTAGCTTTTGAAGCAAAGTTACGTTCAGTTGTGAGGTCATCCATGCTTCCATGACCAGGAACTTGGTGGCAGTCGAGATTTTGGTCTTGTATTATGCCCGCACTGCCCGTGCATTTAGTGCAGGAATTAAATGTTGGCACTGTACCTTCATGTTGTGATAACATTGAAAATGAGTTCAGAATAACACTTGGTTTTCAAACTACTCAAAAAGAAAACTATTGGTTTGGTTCTGATTCAATTGGACCAAAATGTCCTTCTGCATATTTTTCAAGGGAAACTATTTTTAATATACCACTCCAAAATTTAAATGGACAACCTTTTATGGAATCGGTAGTATGATATTGCCATGGGAACTACTCTTCTTCTATTATATTGCCTTGTCCGGATAAAATCAAATCATCTCTTTAAGAATAAAAATAACAAATTGCACGGCGATAAGTTATCCCATACGAATAGTTTCATGCATGAAAAATATGAAATTTTCATGCATGAAAGTGACATTTTGAAGCATGAAAAAATGGTATTTCCATGCATGAAAATGGAAATTTTGCCCCTGGGATGACTTTTTCGCGCCAGAAAGGTTCATAGGAAATTGGGATGTACACTATTTCATACATGGAATTCTCATCCATGAATATGTCTGGGCAAAATTTTTATTTTTATGCATGGATATTCATTGCCATGCATGGAAATTTCATTTTCATGCATGGAAATTTCATTTTCATGCATGCATGGAAATTTCATTTTCATGCATGAAAATGAAATTTTCATGCGTGAAACGTATTGTACGGTATATTTGTTCGACTAAATGCGAAATATTGACATGAACCTAGCTATGTCTGTCCTTGATTAAACATTTTGAAATCAGCAAACAGACATGACACAGTGTGTAGTACTGTCAAAGCCCATCAAATAACTTCCTACCAGTTATATAGTAAAGCATTTAATTCGCAAGGATTTAACAACTTGGTTATTATGGATTCAACAGGCTGGTATGATTATGTCAAGTAGCGCATGTGAATTTGATAAACGAACATTTCTGCTTGAACACTGCTTTAAGTAAAAACAGTACTATTAGATACATTTTGACTCTACATTCGCTATGCTTCGTAATTGTTGTTTTGCAGGAAGATACTCACGTCGCCAAGGCTGCAGACCGATTGGATAGTTCGCTTCCAGCAGTGGAGACGTAATAAATCAAGGATGCGATGTTCCTTCACAGCGACACCAAGCGGCAAAGGAGGAAATTATATATAACCCTCAAATCCGATATATTCACGGTAGACTCTATATCCGCGCAGTCATCAGGAAGGAGTCAAGGAAACTTATGATCTTGGGTTAGGGTTAAAGTTAGGGTTAGGACTCAGGTCCAGGGTTAGGGTTAGTGTTAGGGTTGGGTAAACCCTAACCCTGGACCTGATTCCTAACCCGAAACCTAACCTTAACCTCTACTTAGGATTAGATTTAGGGTTAGAAATCAAGGTCCAGGGTTAGGGTTAGGGCTAGTGTTAGGGCTGGGTAACCCTAACCCTAACCCTGGACCTGATTCCTAACCCTAACTCTAACCCTAGTTAGGGGATTCCAAGAGCATAAGTTTCCTTGACTTCCTTCCTGATGACTGCGCGTATATGGAGTCTACCTTTATTCACATGTTACTTGACATCTGATAGTGTGCAGATGGGGAGAGTATTATTCAGTCTTACCTAACTCAAATAACTCATTATATACGCCTATACAAGCAAAGAATAGCAATTCTTTTAGATACATCGTCGAAAATTAATTGACTTTCCATGCCCCAAATAAATAGGCCTTTGTGTTACTTGTAGATATGCTGTCTTTGAAACACTTGTTAATGTAACGTTTCACTATGTTTTCTCTTCCCTACTTTAGTTTCTTATACAAGGTTATGTACAGAAATGCAACAATAAAACTATTCAGGGTAGGTTTGCCACCACTAGTTAACATAAACGATGATTATGAGTGAAACGATAGATGGGCAAAAGTTTGTCTTTTTATCAAATGGTTTGCATTAGATACAAACGAAAATATGATATATGCTACAATGTTACATACACGAATAGGGCTTACGAATACACAGGTGGTATTAGAAGAAAATGTGTAGATGCGTATAGCTTTTTTGCCATAAGTGACTTTTGTTGGTTTGAATGTGTACAGTATTCGTTTATTTAATGGATACATGCGATCGGGCTCAGTCGCTAAATAAACGTGCACTGTCGTAATGTGATGTCTTTGGTAACATCCTATAACTGTATGCCACCTTGGTGTGTTTCCAAAAAGTGTTTGGGCCATAGGTGGTGGTATGACCCATGTTTTTTAAATTGACAAAGAGTTCAAACAAACATTTTTATATTATAGCATATTGCCATAGTGACACGGAACAATTATTTTCCGGTAAAGTTTTGAACAGACGTTTATACGGTTTTCTAATAGGGAGCGTCGTCATGGCAACATAAAGGTCTACATATTGGAATAGAGAAACAATCCATCGGAAAACGGGGTTCAGTTTCCAATATGAATGCTTTAGGAAAATGTTAAGGATATTTTCGGGTGATGTGTTTTTACCTCTGTCTCTCACCACTGCCTGGGTTCGACTCCCACACAGGGCATGTAAGAAAGGTGCCAATGAATTGGGGTTAGGCGGTGGTTTTCGCCGAGTACTTCTGTTTCCTACGCCAATTACAACTGGCTAGTCACGATTTATACCTAGAAATGTTGCTTTCCAATAAACTCCAGACATCTCAAGCAGAATGTCGGCCACTCATTCAGGAACAATGGCCGCAAATCTCTGAGTGGCTTTTAAAAACAGAAATATTTAGCTTCGAAAGGTGAATAACTTGATTTTCATGCTATAAATAGCGATAGGGCTTCTACCCGACCGGCTCTTTTAGGAAGTAGGAGTTCTGGGTCGGTCATCTCAACGCCTCTTTCTGCGGCTTCGGCAATTAAAATGCCCCGCTCAATCCCTCCACCCTGTTTTTCCCAACTGAGTCTGGTATAGGCTGTATATCTCTATCAAGTAATGCAGGAGTGGTAATCAAGTCTAGGAAATACTTTACATATATGAGTAAGATAATACTAGCTTACGACAATATTGTTACAAGTTTCGTTATCATCACTGCGGTGAAGATTAGTATTTAGTAAGAGTCCTTTCAGCGTAGGCGAATTTAAAAGCTGTTTCTCGACAGGGCAAGTCCATTTAACGAGACAGAATCTGTGTACAAACTACAGTATGTTAAGAATTGAAGATAAAAGGCATGATACCAACTAGTATATATGAAAGCAAGCATGTTAGTTCTGTCATATAACCTGCATGTGGTCACATACCAGCTGCGTATACATCAACCACATGTAACGTGGTTTTACAATATTTTAACATAACTTGAACATATAGCTCAAGGGGTATGTGGTAAACTTTCAACCAAGAAGATGCTTTGGTGTTAGGGGTAGTGTATGAACGTCGACTTGAATTGAGAAATTGAGAAATCATCCACACCCGTTTCGTTCTTGCCATTGGCTCGTCATTATATGTTATCATAATGGTGTAATGGTGTTTAAGTCTGTCTAATAAATGTCATAAACTGACTCAGAAAGCGTGGTGTTCTTTTTGTATCTTTTCATCATCTTAGTTACAGACCTTCCCTTGACCAATTTCTGTATTTACCTAATGTCTTCACCTTAGCTATATAAAATGTACACAGTAAATGTATGAAGATCAAATACTTTGAAATAGGGTTTTCTATTAGAATATATTTCAAAAAGAGTTTTTAAATTACCACTAAATATTAGACAAATCATTGAATAGTTAAGGACATTGCACTTCTTACGTCATCATGTTAAAAGCTTCGGAGGAGGAGTGCCCATTAAAACATTTTGAGACAAGTGGCGTCATCGACGGATCGTTTAAGGCAAAGTACACTTTAAGACATGTTGTATTTTTTTTTATCGTGACTCGAGTTTTAATCTTAGATGATAAAACGGCACGCAATTTTAAAGTCAATCATGTATACTAGGTAGAATTTTTTTTTTGGAACTTTTTGTCTATTTTCCTGCTAGCCAAGCATCATGGCCATGCTGTACAATTTCCATCGTGTATCAGAGAATATGAAATGTTATATACAGAGAATATACAGGATGTAACATCTGTGTCTGAAAAATGAGAAATGTATTCATACACCATGGAATGAAAAATAAAGACAATGTTATGTTCAATGGTTATCATAGTGGTCTTTCAATATTCCCCATATCTTTTCTCAAAGATGTCCTCTTTATCTTTCAGTAAAAAATAAGTTCTTCATGTGTTTTTTTTATAATTTATTGTTCCACAAATAATACAATATACAGCAGTTCAACCGTGGTATGATGGTAGAAAGGAAGTTCTTCATGTTCATACGTTGTTTTAGTATGCAATTTGACCTGATTTAGATTCGGGATATTACCTTTTAGCTTTGGAAGATAGATTGTTCTTTTTTTACATTGAGTATGACTGCATTTATCAAATATGCCTTCTCCAATTCTCCCAAGAACCTTTTTAGTAGTTTATTCATATCCTTCGACCCCTATTTCTCTAATCCATTCTTCAGCTGAGTTCCATTGATCATTTTGGACAACACAGTCAAATAGCATTTGCTCATTCGAGTCGTTTGTGTTACGACATAGATTGCATATTACAGGTTAATTTAAAATTGGCCAAAGGGGTATTATATGAAGTTTATGAGTGGAGAAATATATCTTTTAAGTTTTTTGTCATTTGGTGTTTGTTGAAAATTTAGAATGTTACCAAGTTTCTCAAATTCTCTTAAAATTAAAAAGCAAAAATAAAATATAAAAAGTGACAAAATTTTGTTGCGACATTTTTTTGACTGATCATATATCATATATGAACATGGCAAAAATTAGAGCAAATCCGTTCATTTTCATATTTGAAGCTAGCTACTTTGTTTTAGTAAAATTCAGCATAGAGAAAAAGCCAAAACCTAGTTGTCTGCAAGTCTATATAAGGTCCTGTGACATTTTTTTCTGCTTAGTGATGGTCTAGGCAGTCACATTTGGTCTGACTATGATATAAAGGGTGTAGGCTAAACATACGAAAAATCTAAAAAATCTTTATTCACAAATTAATTCCATAAGCCGCACCTTAAGTTAGTAAAAATATACCTAATGGGTATTTAAAAACAACAGGTCTTTAAAGTTGTTGCTACTTATGCATTAAAAAGATGTTCGTTTCCTATTACCCTACCTACCCTAATTTTTTGCCCCTACCCTAAACTTTTTATTGCCCAAAATATTATCTTTTTAAAAAAGAAAGGTATTTTTTTAACTGCTTCATATTCCATGCACAGCATACAAAAGAAATAGAAAAGAGAAAGAAGAAAACATCAAACATCAACATATGATACTAGTTCAGTGGATTTAAATAGATCTAGATACCCCACTACTTTAGATGTTACTATTTTGCTTTACATTTACATCTAATGCAGCATGGAGGTGAGAAAAAAATATGATAAGATGAAATAAATTCCCTACCTACCTACTCTATTTTTTCTGCCATGTAATAGGAAACGAACATTTTTTTTGTTGAGGCCGTATTGCTCTCTTTCTCTTCCCACTGTTTGGGATAAAATCTGCCTCTCGGCAGGTGATAAAGTTGCCAATGACGTGGGTTTAGGCTTTCACTTTAAAAAAATGATCAGTCGGAATTCAGTCGTAATATAACAGAAATAGGGACGATAAAAGAAAATCCTAATTGCAAGTACGAACTTTGCATTTCCTGCGACATGGCTTGCCATAGTTATAGCAAACTGCAGGCGCGTCTCGTTATGAACCCAAATGTTAGCGATAGGAGCATTATGACTAAGTGCGGACCTGTAGTCTAAACATGGCGGACGTCGGCGATCGTCTGTCGCCGCGTAACAAGAAATCTTGCAATTCCTGGTCCGCGTGAAGTGCTAAAGGATGTTTAGGATATACAGAAGATACAACTAGAATACAGAGGTTAAATAAGAAAAATGTGTCGCACCTGCTACCGCATATGTCTGCAAACGGAAGCTAAAACAAGGCGAACACAACACAGAGGGAACTCGTCCGCTACAAGTACAACTACAAGACACTGACTTGAAATGCTACACGCTGCGTTTGGGCAATCGATACTTTGATCAAGAACTGTTATACTGAAGGATTAAAAAAGAAACATTCACCATGATTCAAAATTCAAATATTTCCTTGATTGATAGGATCGAGGAAGAGTTACCGGAATCAACATTTTATTGGTTTCTCTTCGCTATCATCGCTTCCATGTCATGGAGTGTTTACATTATTTACTACAACTCCAGGGTGTTTGGAGCCATTCTCACCGCAATACTGAACAGATTTGTCAAAATTGGACATTTGAAGTTTGGTAAGTATGGACGTCTGAGAGATATCCACTTTCGGCCTAAACATGAAGCATGGGTTTAGCGCCGATCTAGGGCGTGTTTTGGGTAAACATTGGCTGCCCTAAAATTAAAGCTGGTCAGGCACGACGGGGAGAATCTCGGGCCTCTTTAGCTAGAGATCTGGGAAAGGGGACCCCTGTAGTGGGGCGAGCCAAAGCCGACCCTTACCTACCACCTATTTATCTCTGGACACGAGTGTGTCAAATTTGCTCGTCCTGCGGCATAATAGGCCTACTCGCCATTATCGAATACAGACTCCGACCCGTTTTCTACCGACCCCTCCCCGAGCGACCCTTCGTTTCACCGACCGCAACCGTTTCGGCTCCTATTAAAATTACATATTCTTTGTAATTCTTACATGTTCCCTGCACAATTATTAGTCAACTTAAAAGAAAACAAGTCCGCACTATTCACGCCGAATGTAGCGGAAATGAGGGTATTAATGACTCAATCTCGGCCGGCCGTGAAATGAGATATCAAACTACGGCCGTGAACTTCATGGCGCATTGTGAAGTGAATTATCAAACTACGCCCAACAGTTCCAAGTACTGATATATTCAATCTATCTAGGTACTGATATATTCAATAAGAGGAATCAAATAAGAGTTGTAGTTTATTGCCACTTGAAATAAAAAAAATGCTGGGCGGCCCGTCAAGGAGCCGCTCGAGGAGGGGTCGTTCGCGCAGGGGTCGGAAGGTGGGTAATTCGCCATTATAACCTGTTTTGATTGATTGTATGTATATGTATAGTTTTCTTTAAGTGTAATTTTTCGACATTGCTTTAACCATTTCAAACACTTATATTTAACCTTTTATTGACTCAATTCTACCAGGAATTCTCCAGCGAAGTCCTGGCTGAGAGGAGCCCTGATTTGATAGAAAGCATTTATGCTTATCGATCTACCGACACTTAATCCTTCCGACATTGCTTTTATCATTTCAAAGACTTTTTTGACCTTATATTGACTCAAAAATTTCTCAAATCCGTCTGCAACCCCATGCTTTGGTCTGACCACACCCTGGTTAGGAGACAAGAAAAACAACTTTAGGCCTTACTGACAGCGATGTCCAGTAACCCTGATATTTATGCTTTTTTTTGCTATTGACTACATGGCAGGGATTTAGTTAGGATCCATCCTGCCTGTCTTTTGGTAGGACTGTCATTGACATCCATCTTTTTTCGATTCGATCATTGACATTTTTTTTTTCGATTCCGATTTAATATTTCAATTATTTTCTTAACATTTTTTGATTTCAATGTTTGAGTTGTCCATTCAGGATTCTTATTATAGTTGGCTAAAAATGGCTAATAAATGGTGTAGAAGCCCGAAAAAATGTGTTTACTCTACAATTGATTAATTGGCATAAACAATTGACATAATATTTTTTTCAGTTAATTGGAAAAATTATTTTGATCAATGTTTTTAAGACGTCGCGTGCCATCTTGGATTGACACCTAAATATTGTTGACTTGTAGCGAGATCGAAGCAAGATCTTTGAAAGAGATTTGATTTTTTTATTATCCATGGACACAATTTTCATAGTTGCAAAAGAATGGCAAAACATACATGTGTCGATTTACAAATCAGCACATACGGCTAGGGATGTCATCGATAGTTGCCAAGTTGATGCACCGCTAGATAAGACCCTGTCGATAGTCGCATCGATAAGGCAACCGTATCGATGCGAAAGAATCGACAAAATTTACCCCCAAATGCCGCTACATTTGGGGGTTAAGTTTTACCATGTACTACGGCTGTCAGCCGTAAGTACACACAAAAAATCATGAGCGATCGCTCAGCCTAACCAAACCAACGGCCGTTACCTTCGATGGTAGTGCTTTACGTTGTAGTACGGCTCTCAGCCGTAAGTACACGCAAAATCATGAGCGGTAGATCGATTCGCTCACCAAAACAAACGGCCGCCATTTTATTTTACTGCGCACATAGAATTCGCAGTACGTTCAGAAACAATGTCTGAAACGTTCGCTAAACGTACTGCTCATCAAGTGTGCACACACAGTATTCGAGATACAAACGTTCCAAACGTTTGTGTCTCAAATGAGCAAACGTAATGAGCGTCCATATAGACATACAACAATACAAATAACAGCCACAAAATGAAATCAATTCAAAGTAGAATGAATTGAAAATAGGTATATAAGACTAAATCAAATATAAAGTAAATTGATAAACAAATTAAATTAAGTAATACATGTATTCAAATGAAATAAAAATAGAATAAAATAAATCATGATTGATTATGATAATTGATGAATGCATACATACAGAATCAATTCATTAATTTGATGTTTGTAAATGAATTAAAAAGGCAAGAATTTTTTTTTGATCAATTACAAGGTAATTAATTGTGCCCAACGAGCTTGTTACGGTGTATCGAATCGAATTGTATCGAAAAATATATCGATTAATCGAATCGATAAAATTTCATATCAATGACATCACTACATACGGCCCTTGCTGAGAGCTCTCTTCGCCCTCTCGTGACTTCCTCAAGATGGTGGCCACCGTTAGGTTAAACACAACCTATAGATCAAGAAATCTTTGGACTAGTTACCTCTCTGTTATATTATAAGTGAGAGTCGGCCCCTGCTAAGCCTGATCCAGAGAGGTACATGTTTTTGCCTAGCTGATTGAACTCTATTACCCATTTCTTACTGATGCCTTCTGGTAATAGAGTCGGGGAACCTTCTCAAATTTCTTCCTCGGTGCCAAATTTACTTCATACCTGACTGCATTAGGATGACTAATGTGAGCTGGCAATGTGTGTCGCTACTTTTATTTTATCAATAAAATCACTTATATAATGGAGAGGTACAGGGCTCGACGCTAAGGGTGAACCTATGGCCCCAGGCCAGTAAAAATTCCCAAAAACAGTTTCGGGCCAGTAAAAAAAGACTTCAACTGGTCCTACAGGCCCAGTAAACATTTGGAGACATTCTTGTTAAAAAGTTTCCCCCCGAGAATGTCCCCAAATGTTTTTGAAATAAATGAAGTTAAAATTAATAAAGATAAGTGTTGTGGTGAATTTTATCCCATGTTCTTTCTTGTTATATGTTAAAGAAAAAATGTAGGACCAGTAAAAATTTGGCAGGACCAGTAGATGCTAGGTGTTACTGGTCCTACAGGGCCAGTATCATTTTGAGTTAGCGTCGAGGCCTGAGGTAGTCCAAATATTTCTTGGGAGAACACTAGAACTTAATGTTCACGAACAGAAGATAATGTTGTTTTTAACTGTTATCTTCTCATCATGCCAGGGTTGTTTACCCCTCCGTTTACATGCAATTTAAAAAAAGCACTCCCATTTCTTTACTATATTCTATCTCCTTTTTTCTTCACAGGTTCCTTTGCCTTTTCAATTCTCTCTGGGAAAATTATGTTCAGAGATGTCCATTATATCACAGAAGACTTCGCTGTCAGAATCCAAGATGGTTTCCTCATATTACGATGGTGGAGGCCTTACATTTACAAAGAAATTACAGAAGGTAAGAACAGTTACATATAAAGGGTCTCTGTTAGCATTTGATATAATGATGAACTATTTAATTTTTGTTTTATTAAAAAAGAGTTTAAAAAAAATTGTGATCAATGTGATATTCATGAGTAACTAAACATGCAATTCATGTACAAGAACGTCTTGTAACCTAGATTTTACTTATTGTATTGGTGAAAAATAGACACATCTCAGGAATACTGTTTTAAAATGAGGCTTATGATTAATATACATGTATTCATTTAAAATCTATGTGCTAAGCATTATTTTTTATGAAATATCACTATACTATGTGCTTGCTTTTCCTTTTTAGATTTTTCACATTCGGATACCAGATTGTCGTTATTACTAAATGGGTTTGAGCTACATGTCTATAATCGCTCATCAAGCTATGCTAACCTAGAGGATTTATTTGGCCTGGATACCCTCATCAATGCTACACAATACAAGGGAGACAAAGGGTGAGTTCTTCTTTGTTCAAAAACATTCTGTTTCAGTTCTTCTGGCTATGTTTTATGCTGGAAACTGCACATTTGGACCATCATTAAGACCTTTATTACTGAAAATTGCTAAAAATGGAAATAGAAAATGGTTAATGTGTTTTGTGCTGGAAACTGCACATTTGGATCATTGTTGATTCCTTTATTACTGAAATTTGCTAAAAATGGAAAAAGAAAATGATTCTTATATACACGTCTTAAATAGGTACCTGATTGAGTGCACCTTCCATAGGACTGCATAAGGGCCGCTATGAATTTAGAAAATGGGTATGTACACCTAAAATCATTAAATTAAGGGTGCATTTTTCTTCAATGGAGAGCATGATATTCAGATGGCACTTACAGTATCCATGTGACTTAGTCAGAACCCGTCCAGCTTGTTTTTATTGGCATGTGCAGTAAGTTCCTGAAAACACTGTTTCAGATGGGCAAAAAATTCCTGAAAGGATTTTCAATTACGTGACTTTTTGGGGGTAATAATCACATCTTTTCCAATCAAACCAGCTTCTTAGAAGATATGGGTGAAGTGTAGATTGCCCTTTTTACAATTTTATCTATACTATTAAATGTAGTTGGTATAAGGATTTCAAGTAGATGAGTATCTCACTTTGGAATGGATGGTCAAACATTCTTGGGATTGGCAAACATTCAAAGTTGATAGATTTCTTGAAATCTCAATTTTAAGCATACAATTGAATTTTTTAGGGTCAACACAATTCCTATGACATTGTATCAGGATATTATGCCTTATATCAATGAGTTAATACATATTTATGGTTGTAATCTGAGTATATTGTGGCCTCCCTTGAAATGCTCAAAAGTTATCCAATTGCCAATTATGGGCACCTAGTTTCTAAATCCTGGCTAAGACCGTGTTAAACAATCTGGATCAGACATTTAGACGTCCTGCTGTGGTTTGCCCAACAATTGAGTGGAAATACGTCCTAGAGGCTGATGACTGAGACCCTGCAATGCATTCTATCTTTCAAAATATATATTTTTCTGCAAGCTGTTGAATTTGAAAGTGTTAGATAAGAGAAAGCCCATATTAAAATGGTTTTGCACTGTACAGTACATTATGAAGCTAAGCAGTGTTCACTAGCCACTCATAACCCTATTCTAATAAAACCCAACGTGCAATATTGGCTGGGGCGAGCCCTGTGGCAATGCTAGCTGTTCAAATTGTGTTATAGAATTGGGCTTCACTGTTCATTTAACTTTGGTGGATTTAGAAGTGAGCTGTTCCATTGAGCGGGGAGTGAGTTGGTGAGATAAATCAATAGCGTGCGGGCGAGCGAGCGAGCGAGTGTACTGGCTGGGCTGCAGCTGACAGCAGCTGAGGGCTGCAGGAAATGTGCTCTTTCTGCAGGCAAACCTGTGAGGACAACCCAACTGACTCGTTCAGCTCACCGCCACCCAGGGGCCAGGGATTGACTTTAACCCTTCCAATGCTGAGACTACTTTCGTCCAAAGTACTAAGATGCAAATATTTTTCGAAACTATCTAAACCCTGTCATGTTGGTATTCATTGAAAAGCTCTTGCTGAGTACTCTCAGATGAGTACCTATATGCCAGGGTTTCAATCATTTTTCAGGATTTTTGCATAGTTTTGTATTGGCCAAATTAGCCACCAGAAGCATTTGGCTTAACATGTTCAGGTAGGAGCAGATTTGGCTCCTAGGATTTGATATTTTGGAGCAATTAAATCCTTACGCATGCAGCGCAATGGTACACTATCCAAGCTAGTGGGGTTTTGGAAAATTTTGAAGAAAAAATACATTTTAGGTTACAATTAGGTAAAATAAGGTGAAGTAAAAACTCATAGAAGAATTCAAGTGCTCCTGTTGATAATTGAAATGTTCATTTTCAAACTTGGTGAACCTATAATTCAACATCTGGTCGCAAAATCACATGTTCTAGAGCAAATGTCCCTAAACGATCCATTAAGGTCAATCCCTGCCACCACCTTAAGTAGATAGGGTGCTATGTGAAAAAACACTGTAATTGAGAACATGGGAACAAAGGCCAGTGAAGACTCATTTTGCTCAATCCAAATGTAAAGAGTAGACTTTGATATTTCATTAATTTCAACCAGGGTCTTAGCAAGGCAGGATTTAGAAACTGGGTGCCCAAAATTGGCAATAATAAAGTTTTTGTTCATCTTAATATTCAAGGGAGACAACAATATTTATACTCAGATTGCAAAGTAAACATGTATTTACTTAATGAAATATCTATAGAGCATAATGTCCATATACAATGCCATAGGAATTATATAGAGGTGTAAAAAGAACAATTTTTTGCTTGAAATTGACATCTTCAGAAATTCCTCACAATATATTTTTCGGTGGACATCCTGAAGGGTGATTTTTGAGAGTTTATGGCACCTGGATGCCCTGCTGGCTAAGACCATGCTGCCAACTTAAGTAGACAAGGTACTATGTGAAAGAACACTGTAAATGAGAACAAAGGCCAGTGACGACTCACATTGATCAGTCCAAAGATAAGGAGTAGTTAGATATTTTAACTATATAGTCTTTGCCAGCAGGGCATCAATTATATGCTTGAAATGAACATTTAAGAAATCTGGGTTTCCTGAGGCATTATTTTGAGGTTTTTGGTGTCCAAATTATGATACCCAAGACGCCCTGCAGGCTGCAACAGGTCAAGCCCTGTTCTTGTGTCCATTATGGAACATAATTGTGTATTAGGAATATAATAAAAGCCTTGTTGTATCACATAATAAGGTCAATTCTGCCTCTTGATGTTTGTATACTTAGCAAAATAGTTGTTATTGGTTCATGTACTTAGATCCTGGATAAGAGGATTTCCTCAGTCAGGATAAATCTCAGGAAATGTTTATTTTTTCCATAAGCTTGAGTTATTTCAGGAAAGAACCGATATTAACAATAAACAAGATCTGAGGTGACTGGCTGCTTTATAATGTACACTCTTACCAATACCAAGACAAATACACACCATCTTTGTTCTAATAATCACTATATATTAATCACATTATTGCCATTAGTTGAATTTAACATTTTTGGTGAATGTCTTATAACACCAAGTCTTATAACACCAATTACCAATCTAGATTCACACTCAATACATCTCATACATCAGTGTCATTGTATTTGTTACCTTTGTTCCTATCTTTCACTGTTAAGATGTAATTCAAACAAACATGAATTTTCCCCTATGGTCTGGATTGATAAGCTATTGGCTAAGGGCCATTAATATTATTGGTAGGATAACGGGTTGATATGTGTATCTTGAGAGCCAAATAGACCCTTTTCATAATCTTTTAGTCTACGACCCACCCCCCACCCGGATATAATTTTGATAGGCTACTGGCTAAGGGGCTATTAAGTGATAGGGGTAGGACAAGGGTTGATAACTTGATATGTGTATCTTGATAGCGAAATAGGCCCCTTTTCATAATGGTTTCATAGATTCAATAGGAAGGACTACCACAACAGACAAATCCTGGCTCTGAGTGGTAAAAGGTTAACCCAAGTGAGTCATGTAGAATGAAACAGTCCAACCAGTACATCCATGGGCAGAATCACACATGAGATGACTCACTGAATGAAAGCTGCTGACCTGAAAATGCCATATATTCTTTCATTTCTTTGCTAACTAATATCATTCAATTACCCCTTTTCATTGACTGACAACAAATAACTAATCTGGACCAATTGGAATTTCTATAAGTGAATGATATCCCTTTTTTCTCAATTAGTCTGGTTAAGACCTATTCAAAATAGAAAGCTTCCATAATAAAACTGTAGTAGTCCACTTTCAAACAAGAGGTGGTGTTTTTATGATATTTGCAAACTAAACAACTTGCAAACTAAATCTCTAATGGTCTGATACAAAGACCTGGTCAAATAATTGAAATGTAAAAATGCTACATGTATGTCCCAATAAATAAAGGATAAGTGAATTTCGGGGAATTCCATTTCCATTTATTACCTGATGGGTGCACTGTCAGCAGTCATTATATATCATTACTGTTTACAGTCATAGGTTCTGCTTTGACATAGCTGTCTGATCTGTTCATTGGGAATTAGTCCTGAATTAGCCAAAGTGATAATGGGGTGGGGGGTAGAAGTTAGAATCCCCTAAACAGTTAAAATGAAATATATAAAAGGGTTTCTAAAAATCAAGAATTTGTTACTAATCTTCAATGATGTTCATTGTTCAAACAAGAATTATTGTATTTAAAGGAAGGAAGGCATGGGGTTTTATGTTGCTTCCAACAGCTTAGGTCATATCGCGAAAAGATAGAAACCCGGAACGGAAAGAAATATTCCCTTCTCTTTACAAATAGTTCCAAGGGGTCTTTCAGTTGCAGAAGGACCATATACAGCCCTCCACGACACCAAATATTTATATAGCGACCAGGCCAACCCGCTTTGGGATCCAGCTATGTACATTGTATTGTACAACACACACATACAGTATTTTCCAGCCCAGTCACAACAGTTTATTCAGCATATCTCCTCCTCAGATAGAATATGCTGATACTGTGCGTATGCCATATGTGTTCAGTATATACTAGTAATATTATCTACACAGGCACCTGCCGGCATGATTAGCTAGAATATGTATAGTTGTATACATATCAGTGGGTCATCAGTAAGCACACACAGACATCTCATTGTGTGTGTAATGTAGTTCTGTGTGAGATCATGCAAGCATCTGGCGGCAGGTCTCATCATGACACAACTTGCATAGTGTCTGTGTAGACCGATTTAATCCACTGTCATACAAAGAACTTCTCTGTGTGTGTAATGTAGTTCTCTGTGTGAGATTATCATGCAAGCATATGGTGGCATGGTCTCATCATGACACAGTGCATGTGTCTGTGTTAGGCCAGACCTATTTGATTCACTGTCATACAAAGAACTTCTGTGTGTGTGTAATATAGCTCTGTGTTAGATTATCATACAAGCATCTGGCGGCACAGTCTCATCATGACGTGGTGCATGTGTCTGTGCTAGGCCAGATCTATTTGATTCACTGTCATACAAAGATTTCACTCTCTGGAAGTGTCTAAAAAATGAAAGTAAATATCAGGTTTTCTCGAAATCTGGATTTGTCTTGATTTATCTCATATGCTGTTGACACTCCCAACAGATTTGGTTTGGTTTTGGATTTTGGGTTGATGGCGAGTTTTGGATTTGACATTATTTTACTCCCGCCTTCGATCAAATATGTTTACCAAAGAGTGCAATCTCATTCTAGTTTGTCTCAGAATAATAAACCATAAAATATTAAAATGAAAATCTGCAATCTAGCATTCTTTTTCAATTTGACTTCAGTAACGACGGCTGGAGGGTGGACTTATATTTGTGATAGAAAGATGATTCACAGAGTAAATGCATTTAACCCCTATGCTGGTGGATGGTGGATAATTAGGCCAATACAGAATGATGCATAAAACCTGAAAAATAACTGAAACCCTTGCACATGGGTACTTATCTGAGAGTACTCATCGACAGCTATCCAATGAATACCAACATGACATGGTTTAAAGGGTTTTCAAAAAACTTGGCATCCTTTTGCTTTGGACAAAAGTAGCCTTGAGCAGCATTGAAAGGGTTAGATATAGATCTTATGTACGTATAGACTATAGACACACATCCATCTAATATCTTCTATATTACCTGTTGTCTGGATATATGATACCTTATGAACTGTACATGATGGCTGGATGACAGACTGATTATAGTTGACAGTTGTCAGGAAATGCCTGTTGATGCAGCCCTTATTAACGCAATTAGGATAATCGTTTTGTTGACACATGTCCAACAACAGGGCTCAAAATTAGCCAGAGCCGGGAGCCCAGGGATCCCTTTAACTGTCCTGCGGTGCTTTAACATTTCTTCAGGAAGCTCACTCAGATATACTGTTATGTACATGTACATAAGACCTTTATGAATCTTATGAAGGTGCAATCGGGCACCCTGGAAAAAATCACATACAGTATACATACACAATTTCGAGCCCTGAACAAGCATTGATAAATACTAACTCAGCCTTTTTTTCTCGTGAATCATTCATTGATTCTCAGCTTTTTGCTTTTGTTTTATCCATATCATTCATGTATACAACCTTGTTTTCAGCATTCCTTTTAAATATGACTATGAATTATTCTTGGATCCTAAGATTTTTCTTGGGCCTCTATTTCTCTTAAGTGAGGGACCCAGGTGGCGCCTTATTTTATACCATTGTAGTCTACCTCTGGTATTGACGTCAGTTTGCCATTTACACTGATAGGTAGGACTGTCATTGACATCCATTTTTTTTCGATTCGATCATTGACATTTTATTTTTCGATTCCGATTATTTCGATTCGATTGTGAAGAACTGCAGTAATAGAATATTTTCACATGTTCCACACTATCTTTGTGGCTAGGATCCTAAGATTCCCACAATGCAAAGACAATGAAGGTTTTCTCAACACTTTCTGATTAGATACTTGAGTTTCTCTTCAAAATTCTTAATAGTGTTGGCTAAAAATTGCGTAAAAGGCTGAAAAAATGTGTTTCGATTAATTCGATTCGATTGACATAATATTTTTTTCTCGATTAATTTGAAAAATTATTTCGATCGATCGATACTTGTCATATCAATGACACTCCTACTGATAGGCAACATATAAAACCTTCCCCATTCTCGAGTCAGGCCATCACAAACCTAATGTTTCAGACAATAACATTAATTAACACATGGCAGGTAAAGGTACGTGTGTGTGTGTGTGTGGGTGGAGAGACATTTCTTCTCATGCATTTGCTACACTGACTTAGATTTAACTAACATACACCTTAAAGCTACATGCCACCTATGCAAATCCACCTGTTTCAGACAGCAACATTAATTAACACTCAGCAGGTAAAGGTGCGTCTCTGTGTGTGTGGGTGGAGAGACATTTCTTCTCATTGCTACACTGACTTAACCCATCCAATGCTAAGGCTACTTTTGTCTAAAAACACAAGGAAACGAAGATTTTTGAAAACCATCCAAACCCTGTCATATTGGCAGGGTCCGACGCTAAGGCTTGCCCTATTGCCCGGGGCAAGTTAGACAGTAAAAATTACAGTTTCGGGCAAGTTCATGGCCTACTCTAAAAGCCCGAACAGGCAAGTCAATATTCCCACTTTAATACCCCTTACAAAAGTTAGACCGAGATTATCTTCGTTATTTTGGCAAAATGATGCCTTCACACTCAGATTGCCATTCTAAATTGTATGCCTCTATAGTGTTTATTCTCATAAAAATGCTAGAGGCATCCAAAATAGGATGTCACTGTGTTAATAATGAACAAAGTGCAAAATAACATTTTGGGGGCAAGTTGAATTTTTTTTCGGGCAAGCAAATCTTGGGGTCGCTCTGCCCGAATAGGCAAGTGCCTTCAAAAGTTAACGTCGGTCCCTGATTGGTATTCATTGTTGGATAGCTCTTGCTGAGTACTCTTCAGTTATTTTTCAGGTTTTTGCATTTTTTTGTGTTGGTCAAAATAGGCGCCAGCAGCATAATGGTAAAATAACAAACACACACCTTCAAGCTAAATGCCACCTATGCAAATCCACCTGCCACATACAGTATACACATGTACATCACAACTGCAGAAATGTATACATATTTTAAGACCACAGAAAACAATAATACGCTTAAGTTATGATTTTTTTTTTATTCATGAATGATTGTTCTTTTCAATATTTTTAAAGTGAAATTAACTATATTCTGTTGTACATATAGAAATACACATTTGCCAAATCCCTTGAAATTTAGCACTCCCAGTTTAAGCAAGGAGTAGGAATTTAGGATCGATGAAAAACAACATAATTCTGAACTCTTAATGCTGTGTCTGCCAATGAAATATCTGTATTTATGGAAAACTTGAAATACATTTAAGAATCAATTTATTCTTTTTTACAGTTTGCCTTAGCTAACAGGGAATCCCTCAGCGGCTTGGGCAGAAAGGCTCTTAGAAAAGCTCAATATCAATCACTGAAAACTTAATATTCATACACTGAATGAATAAATCATTATTTGAGGTGTCTTTTTGTGTATGGCTTTAGCTGATAAGTGCTCCCTCAAGCAAGTTAATAGATAAGGTCGATATATCCATTAACCTACTCATGTCTGCAGTTCACTCTAAATACAAATGCTTTCTACAATTATGACACTTTTGAAAATAATTTTACAATCCTGATTGGATTCATAGAATATTGAAGGAGAGTAGGTGGTTGTATTCTGTTCAATTTTCCTCCTATCAAATATTTTCAGACAACTATATACTGAAGATATCAGGAAAACAATCAGTGCATTTTGGGGTACTACAGCAACAGGCATAAATAGGTTAAATAAAGTGTTTGCTCTGATCAAATATCTTATGAGTCACTCATTAAACAAGAATAATCTATTTCACAGTCCCCTTAACTGCACATAGTTATTCAGAGAAAAATGTTTAGTCCTCATATAGTATCAGGAATATGTATATGTTTGTAATCATATGCCCTTATACTAACACATGGATATCAGTGTGCTTATATGATCAAGCTGTCTATAACTGCATGTCTGGTCTCTGGCATCTGTGGGTCATATTATGTAAATAGCTCTTAATCTTTGTCCATCAACTTCATTTTAATATTTTCTTTATTCACTCAGTTTATTAGATAGTATATTGAATATAGAAAATATACTATAAATATTACATTTTAATTGCATAGTCAGAAGATAACTTTTCTCTGACTTTCACTGAAAGTGAAAACCTGTTTTATAAATTAAAACCCCAGTCTTAGGTCCTAAGTCAATATACTAGTCAACTGCACACATATGGGTGTAATCTGGTTTGCCTTGGCCATACAATTGCCTAGACATTGTTTATGTACTGCCTATCCCCCCAGTTGCTGTGTTAATCTGTTTAGGCAGCCATCAGATTTCCCCTGACTGTATTTGTGCCATATCAGGTTTCTCCCGTGTCAATTATGTCAGTAAGTGCTAGATATTAACACATCATGAGTAGACGTGGCCCACAGCACGGTGGTGCAATGAGAGTGAGAGGTGGGTGGGGAAAACAATGTTATCAGGGCAATTTATAATCAATCAGCTATAATATACTTAATTATTGCGAGAGTTGACACCTATCAAATAGATCTCCTGACCCAGTAGGGTTGCAACTGGCAAGCACCTGAAACCTACTTTCCTCATTTCTATTAGCCTGCCATTACAATAAGGGTCAATAGCAGTAATTTATATTACAATATCAAATGCCAATATGTATGGAATGGAAAAATGTCAAAAGCAGCTTATTTGATAAATATATGCCTTGTATTAATACTTAAATGATTACAAGTATATAGTTGTAATCTGAAAACAATTCATAATCTCCCTTGAAAAATGTGATGCCCAAAAGCCATTTTTTTACTGTTGCCATTTTTAACTCCAAGTTTATAAATTCTGGCTAAGAGACTGTTTGGTAGACTTTTTGATAATGACTTGAATGCTTTTCATTCTTCATTTTTTTTTTGATAAGGTGTATATTATCACTTTATTTCACACCTTATCATAATGTTCAACCCAGGGTCTTAGCTAGCTAGTTTTCAGAAATCGGGTGGCCACAATTGGCAATTATAAAATTTTGAGGAGACCAAATATACTCAGTTTATAGCTTTAAACATACTTAATGAATGAAGCATAATGTCCATAAACAATGCTATGGGAATTATATTGCGGTGAAAGGAATTCAATTATGTGCTTGTAATTGACATTTTAAGAAATTCCTTACAAAAGTATTTGGGTGTCCTGAAAGGTGATTTTTGAGGGTTTCGGGTGTGCAGACGCCCTGCTGGCTAAGATACTACGGTTCAACCCATGTACATGAATGATTTCAGCTCTAGCTTATTCAGTGACCACTGGAGACGAAGGCTGACCACGGTCTGTCAGCTCCTAGCAGCCTGCTGACACTGACAGGCTGGAAGCAGGCAGTGGGCAGGCAGGCAGGCAGGCAGGCAGCTAAAATTAATTCTTCCCTGTTAGAGTCAACAGACAGGGTAAGCTGGTCTGGGTCTTACAGCAAAGTAAATACCCTCACCATGCCTTAGTGGTAAAAGTGGTCAGTAAGCCTGCCCACTGCATAAAAAAGCTGTGAAATGGGGTATTTAAGTGGTACCACTGTCAGAGTCAGCCCCACTGTCTAACGTAGTGGTAAGACCACTGTTTCCTGCAGTGGAGCCACTGTTTCTTACAGTTGGGCCACTGTATCTTACAGTGGGGCCACTGTTTCTTACAGTGGGATCACTACATAAACCCATATGTGACTTGAAAAAAATCCACATATATCAGAAACCACTATAATGGGGCTTCCAAAACTAAGTTTATCTTAGGACCACTTTTTCTTGCAGTGGGGCCACTGCTGATTACAGTGGGGCCACTAAATAAACCCTATGTGACTGTTATGGATATGAGGCTGCATAACAATGGGGTCAGCTAGTACAGATCTTGACCTCATAATTTGAAATAGTGGCAGTTGACCGGATGACAGTGTATGAGAAGGAGGTGAGTAGAAATCATTGACAGAAATGTGCTCTGTAAATGGTATGAGGTGAATTTTGAAAAACTAACTAGGACAAATTGTGTGTAAGAGGATAAGGATAAAGTCAAGGCTATTTCAGTCAAAAGGGCAGGTGAATATCTCTGCTGTTGAATACAGAAAATGCAAGGTGAGATGAAATACTCAGGTTAGACAGGAAAGGCATGCTGACATATGATTTAGAAGTGACTGGGGCGTTGAAATAAGGTGAGTATGATATAGAGTTTCTCTTTATTTACATCAGCTGTGTCAGAGTGTTAGGGTATTCCATGATTCAGGAGAAGGGAACCTTGCAAACTATGATATGTGACTAATGTTAGGTCTACAGTCCATCAAGATTGGAGAGACAATTAGCAGACAGGAGACAGGAACATCTTAGAATAATTGTCCAGAATATGTTGCCATGCATTATAATCCTTTGTAAATGTTCTTAACAGGTTAAACCTCTTTCTAATAAACTTTTTAGAAATTTATTTTAACTATTGAGTGTCTATCTATTAACGTATCTATTTATTCATTCATTCATTCATCTATCCTGAATGATGTGCTAAATTAATGCATTTTTCAGTGGGGTACATGACCACCACTGTCAGAGAAAGTGGGTCAACCACTTCCTTTGACAGTGGTAAAACCACAGCATCTTGCAGTAAAGCATGACTTTACCACTGTCTGAAACAGTGGGACCACTACATTGAACAGTGGTAAATCTACTGCAACTAGCATTATAGGATGATCATACCACCGTCAGGTATAGTGGGACCACTCTCTTGATCAGTGGTATGACCACTGCATCTGTTAGTGGTAGAGAACTGCTGATGCAATGGCATGCAGGCCCACCTACCACTGTCCAAAACAGTGGGACCACTATGAAGCTACCACTTTTTGCAAAAGTGGCCATGAAGCCCCAATAAAGTGTCTCCGCTTTTGCAAAAGCGGGACACTTCAGACAGGCTTAAAGGGCACTTTTTTTTTCAGTGGTACAAAAAAGTGGTAATAAACCCACTACAACAAGGCTCTTGGGCCACATTCCAGGAAAGTGGGGGATGGTGCTACAGCTCTTGAGAGACCCATGTACTATCCACTATATTTTTCAGTGGTACCACTGTATTTCGCAGTGGCACCACTGTAGGCAACCACTCATAACCCACTGAAACACCCCATGTAAACCACTGCACTATGGTAAGGGTAACCACCCCATCTGAGTTGACATAGCTAGTACTGCAGTTGTGGGTGACTCAGTATAGTACCATGGAATTCCTATAGGTGGCAGCAGGCAGGCAGCTAGAATTAATTCTTCCCTTTTACAGTATTAGAGTCAACAGACAGGGTAAACTGGACTGGGTTTCACATCAGTTTAAAATCGCTACCCCCTGCCCCTGAGTTGACACAGTACTGCAGTTGTTGGTGACGAAGTATAGTACCGTGGAACTCCTATAGGTGGCATTAGGTTGCACAACCCTTGCAATGCTGAGGCTACTTTTGTCCAAAGCACAAGATGGGCCCAAATATAAGGGTTAATTACTATCAGCTGGGATCAGTGTGAAATTTTGAATTTTGTTTATCATCACTTTATCTGCCATTTTGTGCCTAGGTGTTACTCGCATTATTAAATAAAAATATATGTTGGAGTGAACTGTGGTGCTTGGCAAAAAACACCACCTAACCCCATGTCACTGTTAACTTTCTCGCATGCCTCTAACATGATTCAAATGAGGTTGTGATAATAAATGACATGTAGTTAGTGGCAATGCCTTATACCACTGGGTTATCAAGGCATGTCCTTGCTGGGATCAAGCTTCGGCTTCTAGTATGTGACTGTTCCTTCCGCTACGAAACACTCGCTTGAGATGCTAAGCCTTAGGGACTATGGGCTTATAGCCAAGGAATTGCTAGTTGATTTCACCAGTGAAAGTAAGTCAGTTACTGGCATACCAAATCATAGAAGCTTAGCTCACCAAATGGTGCAGTTAGCCTGGAACAAGTTATGAACTGATTGGAAGTGATTTGGGAAACTAGCAATGTCAAGGCTATTTTTACAAATTTTACAAATTTTGATATAAAATATGTATGAAACCACAAATTATAAAGATGAAAAAAAGGTTTTACTATCCTTCCACATTTATATGGACCATAAACATCTGTCCACTGACTATTCTTTATTTAGCGTTTTTGAACATTATAGGTGGAAATTGATGTATATATCAAATATCAATCATTATCATTCAATTAGTATTATTTCATAAAATCAATTATGCAACTTATGATAGGGTGCATTAAACTCACATAGGTTTTCTAACTAATTCTAGAAATTAGTGGCAGGTATTTGATAAAGTTCTGTAGAATCTGTAAGGGTGTCAGATGTAAAAGATCAGGCATTAAAAATGATTACTTTACATTGTTTCCCTCATACAGGACTTTATACTACAAGGATATTATGCTTTATTTCAAGAAGAAAATACATGTTTATGGTTATAAATCTTTGTATCTATTGAAAAATAGGATGCCCAAAAAGTATATTGTGCCAATTGTGGGCATCCAGTATTGAATTCCTAGCTAAGACCCTGGGCCCCTAAGGTAAATCAATGCTAGTAAATTATGATTTCTCTACATGATGGGGCACTCCCACCTGACTGACCTGACCTAGTAGGGCAAGTCAGTGATTGTATTAATTAATTTATAACATAATCCACTGGGACACCTTGTGCCTGCAGGAACAAGTGTCCTAATCACATGAATACCATGCATCATAGAGCTTAGTGGTATGAATCTTAGCCTGGCTTTAGAAACTGGGTGCCCATGCAGTAAATTGCACTTAATTATTCTTATTAAGGGGAGGGGGCATCCTATATTTCAAGGGAGGCCAAAGTATACTTCAATTACAACCATATTATAAACATGTATTTCGTTATTGAAATTAGGCATACTATACTCATATTGTATTGAGGAGAAAAAATCAATTATATGCTTGAAATTGCCATTTTAAGAAATTACTCTCAAAATGTTTGTGTCCTAAGGGGGGGATTTCTGAAGGTTTGGGAGTCCAAATGACATCCAGGCACCCTGCTGGCTAAGACATTGAATCAAAGCATAGTCTTAGCCAACAGGGTGTCTGGTTATCTTTTTTTAGGCCCTGAGTCTCCCTTCAGTTATGCTCCAGAAAATCACCAAGGGGCATCCATGCTCCCTAAAGTCACTAAAGAGATTTGTGATCTTATTTGTTGACATCTGATATCCATCCCTTGCTGCATTTTGTTTGTATTGGTTCAGCAACACAGTCACTCGATGCACATCCTGTTGGCCTACTGGGATTTACTGCACCTCATGATCATCCCGATCAGTTCAACAGCATTGTTCTTAACCCTTCAAATGCTGAGGTTACTTTTGATCGAAGCATATTAGCCCTGGTAGTGCCGTGACCAGGCAGGCATGGTCGTACAGTACAGTGATCCTGGAAATCTTGCATGACTAGGGTTAGGATGAAAAGATTATTGAAAACTGGGTCATCTAAACACTATCATGTTGGTATTCAATGGAAAGTTCTCGCTGAGTACTCTCAGATGAGTACCCATATACCAGAGTTTCAGTCATTTTGCAGGTTTTTTGCATCTTTTTTGTATTGGCCAACTTACGGTTTAACCCAATTATGACTGAACCCCCAAAAGCATCCTGAGAATCATTTTAGAAAATATTTCAAGAAGAAATGCTGATCAGAACCCAATTAACCCACAACTCTCTCTCAAATATTTTAGGAATAAATCCTTAATTCCAAAGTTATTCTCAAAAGTATCAGCAGCAGCATAAAGTTCTATCTGCTATCAGTTCAGCAAAAAAGAGCTTTGTAATGTTATTTGTTGACATCCACATTCTATCTCTAGAATTAACTGTATCAGTTCAGCAACAAAGTGACTTGATGCTCATTCTGTGGTAGCTACTGAGATTAATTGACTCCTCCCCATCCCTATCAGTTCAACAACATTGTTCTGAAGAGATTTGTAATGTTATTTGTTGATGTCCATCCAAATTCTATCCCTTGTAGTCTAGAATTAACTGTATCAATTCAGCAACAAAGTGACTTGATGCTCTTTCTGTGGTCCTACTGAGATTAAATGACTCCACCTCATCACTAACAGTTTAACAACATTGTTCTAAGACTTTAAATGTGATCCTGATTTGTTGATATTGGATGTCTGTCTGTCACTTGCAGCCTAAAATTGATCTTTTCAGTATAGCAACAAAGTGACTAGATGCTCATTCTGTGGTCCTGCTGAGATTAATTGACACCAGCTTATCCCCACCAGTTCAACAGCATTGTTCTAGGACTTTTAAGTGTGATCCTAAACTTTGATATCGGATGTCTGTCCCTTGCTGTCTAGAATTGATCTTATCAGTACAGCAAGAAAGTTACTTGATGTTCATCCTGTGTGTCTACTGGGATTGACTTCACTCATCCTTATCTCCATGGTTACAGCATCCCTGGGCTCCTCCTTCCTCTTCACCAGATACACATTCTAACCCCAGCCCTTTGTTGCTATCCTGTAATAGCCTATTGATTTACCTTAGACCCTGCATTCTCTCTACATCCCTAGCTATCAATATCTCTTAACCCTTTCAATGCTGAGGGTATTTTTGTCCAAGGCCCAAAGATTTTTGAAAACCATCTAAATCTTGTCATGTTGGTATTCATTAGATAGCCCTCACTGAGTACTTTCAGATGAGTAGGTACCCATATGCTAAGGTTTCAGTAAATTTTTCACTTTTTTGCCTCATTTTGCATTGGTCAAAGTAGCCACTAGCAGCATAAGGGTTAAACCCTGAATGCTCCCTCAATCCCCAGCTATCACTATCTGACTCTAAGGGGTCTAGTTTATCCTGCTGTCTTGGAGTGTTATAGATATAAGCATATAAATCTTGCTGGCCAGTGTCAATTAACCCTTCCAATGCTGAGGCTACTTTCGTCCAAAGTACAAGAATGCAAAGATTTTTGAAAACCATCTAAATCCTGTTATGTTGGTATTTCATTGGATAGCTCTAACTGAGTACTCTCAGATGAGTACCCATATGCCAGGGCTTCAGTTAATTTCTCAGGTTTATTTGCCTCATTTTGCATCAAATTGGTCAAATTAGCCACCAGCAGCATAATGGTTAAACCCTGAATGCTCCCTGCCTCCCCAGCTATCAATATCTGACTCTATAAGCATCTAGTTTATCCTGCTGTCTTGGAGTGTTATAGATAAGCTTGTCTTGCTGGCCAGTGATTAAGAGGATTATTGATTTTTTTCCTGAGATTATCCTCAGAATGGTTGTTTATCTATGTGTGCGGTTTCACGAAAATGGTCCATTGTCATATGGTTAGAGGGGTGGAGATACAATCTACAGCCTAAAGGGCTAGTGTTAATATGGCATCTTTATTTAATGGTTATATGCTAACCCTTATGCTGCATCAGGTAACTAGTTTGACCAATACAAAATGATGCAAAAAACCTGAAAAATGATTGAAACCCTGGCGCATGGGTACTCATCATTTTGTACAATTTTACAATTGTCAAATTTGGACACCCAATTTCTTAATCCTGGCCAAGACCCTGCTGGTGGCACATCAGTTAGCCACCTTGGCCTTGAGGATCCAAGGGAATGTGTATGGTTATCATGGCCCCTAGTTAATTAAGCCTGCTCTTATTTCTGCCAGGACTCTCCCCCTTTATAGCTCCATATATTTGCCCACTGAATGATGATGGGTCATTCCAGATACAGGGAAAGTGAGCAACTGAGCTTACCCTGTTGGAAATTACAGTAATATATCACATTCTATGAGTAATATTT
>OZ012690.1:27550761-27583261 GCA_963942565.1 Maea johnstoni
CAGCTAGATGGAGACACAAACAGAAACCCCATAGTTATGATTAGAGTTGATTGTGTTGAAACATTCATGAATGAAAAATGTAAGGGTGAAAAGTACCACCTGCCTGGCATGGAATTTGGGACCTCGATTATCGTCACTTTTTCTGCCATATGTATATATATATATATATATATAATATATATATATATATATATATATATATATATATATATATATATATATATATATATATATATATATATATATATATATATATATATATATATATATATATATTCAGCCCATTTGCCTCAAACCTTAAACCCCAACAAACTGGCCCATTTCAAGCCCAATCAATGCACTTTATGCTTCCAATAGTGAGCCCTGAATCAATGAAGTGCCATGGTATCCAGCTGTTCAGGGGCACATGGCGTATCCAAAAGACAATGCAATAGATTTCAGATACCGGGTTAGTATGGGGTCTGTATGCAGAAAAATATATCTATAAGGAATTCAGGCAACCTGTGTAAAGAGAAATAGGAACATTTGAAATATAGGGTTAGTTTTGGGTCAGTATAGAAAAAAATATATTCAATATATGTGCATGATAGCTCATGAACTGGGGAGATTTCTGATGTACATAGGGTGTCTATGTTGTTGAAGTTTTTCCACCTCAATGATATTGCCATGACATTGTATAAGGATATTGTGCCCTATTTCAATAAGTCAATGCATGTTTATGGTTGTAACCTAAGTATATTGTGGTCACCCTCAAAACATAGGATGCCAAAGAAATTTGCAATTGCCAATTTTGGTCACCCAGTTTCTAAAATACTGGCTAAGACCCTCAGGTTATCCTCATCGTGGTCTTATAGCCAGAATTCTGTCAGTGGGTGCCTAAAATGGGATATCTTAAACAATTTGGGCATCCAATATTAAAGTGGAGACCATAATATCTTCAATTTAAATACAACCATAAGGATACATTTGAAAAAACTGAATAATACCTTTGAGTAATGTCTTAGCATTCTCATTGAAGAGAAACTTTCAGAAATTTTTTGTTTAGTTGAAATTGAGATTTCTAGAAATCCTACACAATAAAATGTGTGTGCCATAATTTGATGTGAGATTTTTTTATGGTGTTGGTGTCCAGATGACACCCAGATGCCCTGCTTGCTTATAAACACCCTGGATGTCCTCAGACATCTTCTTCTTCTTCTTCCGGTATCCGCCTAACTTCAATTTGAAGACACAGGTGGGAGTGAGTGCCTGTTAGTAAAGAACAGAAAAGATTGAAATAAGAATAGGGGTTATTTGTGTTAGGGTTAAAATGTAGCTGATGTCATTTAGGCAGAGCTTAGGGAGTTGAGGCCTTGTTTGAATGCCTCAAGGGTTTCAGCTTTGGCAATGTCTGGTGGTAGGACATTCCATTCTCGAGTAGTTCTAGGGAAGAAAGAGAATTTGTGGAAGTCCTTGGTCGAGCTAGGAACGATGTAGCCTGCATCATGACATAGGCGAGACGGTCTTCTGGTTGGCTGTAGCTACCGCTCGATCGGGACTGTTTCAAGTTCCTGTGTTATTTTGAACATCATGATGAGCCGGGATGTTTTTCTTCGTTCTTGTAGGGGGCACCACTCTAGCTCGGATAGCATCTGTGTCACGCTGTCCGTGCGATCCCAGCGGTTGAGTGCAAAACGGGCAGATCGTCTTTGCACCATCTCCAGTTGGTCGATGTTTGTTTGGGTGTAGGGGTCCCAGACACAAGACGCATATTCAAGGTATTTTGCCGCATCAACTTCTTTAAGGATGTGGTCGTGAAGGGTGTAGACTGACTTGATAGTTGACCGTTTGTGGGTTATGTGGATTACTTCACATTTGTCTGGGTGAAATTCCATCTGCCAGAGTTGTTCCCACGCAGCGAGCTTGTCAAGGTCTTCCTGGAGGCGGTGCGTGTCCTTGACAGCCTTGATGGCCAGGTAGCAGATGGTGTCATCGGCGAATAAGCGGACTGTCGATTGGAGATTTTCGTTAATGTCATTGATGTAGAATAAGAAGAGACTTGGACCCAGGACTGAGCCTTGTGGGACACCTGACAGGACGTCTACGTAACTTGAGCTTTCACCATCTACTACAACGGTTTGTTTTCGATCATGCAGGAAACTTCCGATCCATTGGTTGGTAGAGCCACGGATTCCGTAGAAGTCGAGCTTGTGGATTAGGCGTTGGTGGCCGACTTTATCGAACGCCTTCGAAAAATCCATCACAAGGACGTCTGTCTGTACCCCAGCGTGTAGGTTGTTGACCGCGTCTGCGACAAACTGGACCAACTGAGTTTCGCACGATCTTTTTTGGCGAAATCCGTGCTGGAAGTCTGAGAGTATGTCATGTTGGTTGGCATGGTGCATGATGTGACTGGTGACAATGTGTTCCAGTAGCTTGCTGGTGATACACGTTAGGGAGATTGGGCGATAGTTGGCCGCTACATATTTCTGTCCTTTTTTGAAGACGGGTGCCACGTTGGCAGTACGCCAGTCTTTGGGTACTTCGCCCAACTTGAGCGACTTCTCGAAGATGATGGTGAGAGTCGGAGCAATGGTTGGTGCCAGTTCTTTCAGTACCCGCGGGCTTATTTCATCCGGACCAGCAGCCTTATGAGGTTTCAGGTTTTGAAGCATTTTCTGCACTCCTTCTGTTGAGATGGAAATGTCGGGAGCGGTTGGGTATGGACTGGGCCGGTCTTTTACATCTGGTGGTACAGGGTTTTCGCGCGTGAATGCTGACTGGAACTGTTTGTTCAGTATTTCGGCCTTTCCCTGGGCATCTGAGATTAGGAGACCATGGTCCCTAAGTGGGGCGACGCCGCAGCTGTCAGATCGGGCATGTTTTATCATGGTCCAAAACCGCTTCATGCCCTCATATGGCTTTTCTTCGTCGAGAGGTCTTATTATGTTTTCGACGTATTCCCAGTAGGCTCTTCTGGTCTCTTTCTGGATTTGATGTTTCAGGTTCTTGTATTTGGTGGTTTGGCTTGGTGATTTTGACTTCTTCTGTTTTGCATAGAGCTTGTCCCGTTTCCTCATCAGCTTCCTTATGTCGGCTGTGATCCACGGGAAACTGTCTTTGTTACGACACAGTTTGTGCGGGATGAAGGTTTTGATTCCATCGCGTAAGCCATCTTTGAAGATACACCAAAGCCTTTCGGTGTCAGCACTTGCCTGATTTGAGGTGACCTCTGCATGTACTCCTGCCATATGATTTCTCAAGCTTTCCCAGTCTGCTCTCTTGTAGAGGGGTATCGGTCTACGTTTTTGTTTTGGGCGGATGGGTTGGAGGTCGAATTCGGCGTAGACACCGTCATGGTCGCTAATGCCAGGGATGGTATGTGACCTTGTGACCTTGGACGGAGCATTGGTGCAGATTAGGTCGAGTATGTTGTTTCCTCTTGTTGGCTCTTCGACAATTTGTTCCAGGTTGTGGTCGTCGAGAAGATTTCCAAACTGTAGGTGTGGTGCTGCGTTGCAGGCGGTGGTTTTTAGACACTTGTTTGGCCAGTCCCAACCTGGGAAGTTCATATCTCCAGCGAGGATGACATCCGTGTTTTGACCCAGTTTGTCTAGTGAGCATTGGAGTTGTTCAAGACTATCAGAGTCACTTGCATTTGGCCTGTAGTATGAGCCGAGATGGAGGGTTTTTTGGCCCGCTATTTGTAGTTTAGCCCAGACCAGCTCGCAGTTTGAGTCCAGTTCAGGCTCGCAGGAGCTTACATAGTCGCTGTTAATGGCTAGGAAGACTCCACCGCCCGTAGTGCATGTACCTGTTCAGGTGTAGGCTGATGCGAAGTACTATATATTGAAACTGACAGCAAATCTAGTTGTAATATGATTATATTGTGGTCACCCTCGAAACAAATATAGGATGCCTACAGAATTTACAATTTGCAAATTTTTGGGCACCCAGTGTCTAAATCCTGGCTCTGATCGACCCTGGATGTCGTCATCATGTACCTGTACAGGTGTAGGCTGACCCTGTCATACTGCTGCTGCTGAACTCAGATGCTAAGTACTATGTATTGAAACTAATAGCAAATCTGGTTGTAATATGAGTATATTGTGGTTACCCTCGAAACATATAGGATGCCAACAAAATTTACAAAATCCTGGATATATAAGACCCTGGATACAGTCCTCATCATGTACCTGTTCAGGTGTAGGCTGACCCTGCATGCAGTCATGCTGCTGTTGAACTCAGATGCTAAGTACTATATATTGAAACTGGCAGCAAATCAATACCACAGGCCTGTGCAATAAGCTGCTATCTTAACAATACAACTATAGGCTTCCTCTCCTTTCCTGTAGACTTGCTACAAGTCTGTGTTAACTGGATCTTTCACTGATCTGCTCTGAGTTGAGTTCACTGAATTAATCCTCAAGGGGGACACTTGAGCTGTTGTCTGCAACACAGTTTCAAACTGCAACTCATGAAAACTGTGCTGCCATCTATAGTTTGAGAGAGACATCAAACCTTCTAAACACCTAGTATATGTGGTGGTGGGTGGGGCGTTATACCTAACTCAGCCTGAGAACCAGGCTACCTTCCTGTAGAGCTTGGTATATCGTATAATATTTTCTTTATTGTTCTCTTTATTGTTCTTTTTTTTGCATTTGTTATTTGATGTTATATCTCGAAACACACAAGCTCAAAGAGATTAGGACTCTTCAGTTCATGGTACTGATATACCTATTATCCTAAGAAACCTCATTGGGTCTCTTGCACTACAATGAATATCATGACTCCAGCAATGTCAGGAGTCCATATGATATTGTCATTTAAGGAAAATGAGTCGAGCTGCAAGTAGAATTTCTCTGCTGACTAAAAGTTTGTGTGCAAAAGAGGAAAGTGGTGATGATGATCCATTATGAACACAATGTCCTAGTCCTATTTGTTTGTGTGCCTAATTCATTGTGAAAACCCATGACGTGTGAATACCTGGCAGTGTGGATAGTACTTATACCCTGATCCCAGGGGTTTCACTAAATATTTGATAAACACCCTTCTCCTGATCCTCATCCAGGGTCTTAGCCAGGATTTTCAAAATGCCTGTCCAAAACAGCAATTTCAAAATTTCTGCCCTTCCAGAATTAGGTACTAATCCACTTCAACTCCTAATTATACCAACTGGAAAAACTTCCTTATTAACCTTTAAAAGTCAAGATTCTTCTTAGAAATTTTTGTCTGTTCACTATATATGTATGTATGTGTGTGTGTTCTTATATTTATAGTGTATTTTGTTTGTGTTTTCAGTGATGGAGCTGCTGCGGCCGCTAATGACCCTGTGGCCGCCAGACAGGGCAGTAACTGGACATGGAGAGATCTCATACCAGTCATCAAAGTGGACATATCAACCGTAAGACACTATTTTTATCACCACCTATTTTCAATATCCTTTTTGACCTATTCATGCAAGCGACCAGCAAAACCATCTGACGAATTTAGTGATAGCTCCTGACACAAAAGATTTCCAGAAAATATTCAAAGGAGGAATGTTGATCAAAAACTGAAAACAAAAATCTCTACTTCAAATATTTTTTCAAATTTAAGCTTGATTCCATAGTTATTTTCGAAAATATTATAGATCCAGACAATCCATGTCAAGGCGATCTCCAGGCATTAATGAGTTAAACCGTTCATGCACACAGTGAAATGGTGATCTACACAAGGGGTAAATCATACCCTTCAGTGGAACTCTCAACTTAACCCATTTATACTTATAAATTCCTCCAGAAATTGGTGTATGGACCTATATGATACTTTTGACAATAACTTTGTCAAAATAACACTGATGGTTCTGTACAGTGCACTGTGATTGCTTACTTAACCTGTAGACCATGTGAATACAAGGCCTGATTTAAATAGAAAAATTTTTTGCATTCATATTACCTTACATTAAACAATAAAGTAGGTTTACAGAATTCAACCCCATCACCCAACCCCTATCCACCTATCAGAACAACCTGTGCAATAAAGTAAATGCCAATAAATGGCATAAAATAGTGTGTTTGAATTCTATACATAATCATGGATTTCTTTATTTCGTTTATTGAAATGACAATAGATTTAACTCTTAATATGAATAAAGAGAAAATCATGCAAAACATTTGGAAATTTTACAATCTAGTAAGTGCGACATATTTGTATTTGATATTAATCCTGAAATATAAGACACTGCATGTTCTTTTGTTAGATTTTGGTTTTACCAAACTAAGTCAATTTGGCTGATTTTTTGCAGAACAAAGTGTTAAGAACTATTTTCTATATTACATTGTGTGTGACAAAATGATAAATTTTGTTGGTTGATATGTACAGGTAGTTCCATTTCTGATTCAAGCTTAAGACAATCAGTCTCTGTAATAAGCTCACCCTGGTAACTTCACTCAGTACCTCTATTATGATTTCAGGGAAGATTTGTATTTGGCAATCACCTCATACCAACCACGCTGTCTTTCAACTTTGCGGACGCCCACATTGTCTACACGACCAAGCCGGCCTCAACGCCATTCGACCAGTTCATGCATATAGTCAAGTGTAAAGTGGAGAACATGCGCATCATGCTAGTACCTAGTCCTAAGTACCAGCTGATTGTAGACGAGTAAGTATTGGTAATTTGTCTTTACCCTTATAAACTTGAGAACTTAAGCCTGATGCTGGTCAACCTCTTATTGTAAATGAGTATGTTTTGGTATTATTTATAACCTTATGTAAAGTTGGGAACATGAGCTTCATGCTGGTAAACAGTCCTAAAAAAATTGTACATTGTAAATAAGTAAGTTTTGGTATTATTTATAATCTTGATGATGGTCCACAGTTTTAAAAACCTACATATTGTTTACATAGGTAATTTTTGGTATTATTTATAATGTGAGGCTCATGCTGGTATACAGATTTTGAGGTGAATTTTATTATATCGCTAAGTGAATATTTTGATATCTGGCCTTTTTCACTTCAAAATGTATGGAATTAGTAAATTATTAGATTTTATTACCAACGCATTGCAAAAGCGTATGTCCTATTCAAGGCACAGATATAAAGTTATTCAGGATTCTTGATATTAGTAATATATACCATTTTCAATTACTTGCGAAATGATGAGGCTATGCTTATTAAGATAGTACCTATTAATTTATGCTCTGTGTGTTTCAGGCCTCCACGCTATATGGGAGAGGGATTTGTAGTGATGCAGTCCAATGATGTGGATATATATTATTACATGGATGAAGCAGGTAGGTACATAAGGCAACAAGCTACTGTATACAGCTTTAATTTGGAGTGCTAAAAATTTCGCTTCGCAGCCCTGGTGCTATCATGGCGAGCGCGAAAATTAAATGCCTGTAAGAAATACCAGTTACACAGTATTGCGTTGGGTAATATTGAGAATCACTCTGCACACATCAATTATATTATATTTTGCGGAATATTGTGAAAAGTGATGTCATTCAAGTTACTTTTAAAGAGAAAATGAAAACGAGAAATTATTGTCATTCTTAAACTGATATTCTGTTTCCCATCAATGGATGAATACTAATAAGATAACTTCACCCAGAAAATACAGTGTGCTCAGAAAATAAAGATTGATATTGTATTATTGTTGAATCTTTTGTAGGCACTGTTCCGTACGAACCAGAGATAGTTTAGCTGGTAGATGGAGACTCAGAAAATACAGTGTGCTTCGATAAAAAAATAACGATTGATGTTATATTATTGTTGAATTTTTGGTAGGCACTGTTCCGTACGAACCAGAGATAGTTTAGCTGTTTGACGGAGACTCAGAAAATACAGTGTGCTTAGATAAAAAAATAACGATTGATGTTATATTATTGTTGGTTTTTTGTAGGAACCGTTCCGTACGAACCGGAGATAGTTCAGCTGGTAGATGGTGATATCATCACGCGACCCACATTTCCGTGCTGGGGCATGGATGTCAAATGTGGGAAGGGCACAGATATAAGCTATGGACCATGGGCTGATAGACAAAGGTAATGTTACTACTACTACTGGGGCTAGATGTAGATACAGAAAAACTGAAAAATTATATATGTATATATATATATATATATATATATATATATATATATATATATATATATATATATATATATATATATATATATATATATATATATATATATATATATGTTTATAAGACAAGATCATTTCTTTCAATAAAAAACTTATAAAACATTTTTTTCATTTGATAATGAGCCATATTGTGTCTTTGACAGTTGAAAAGGCTATCATCCCCCCCCCCCCCCAATACACACACACTCACACACACACACACACACACACACCACATACACACACACACACACACACACACACACACACACACACACACACACACACACACACACACACACACACACATACATACACACACACACACACACACACACATACGCGCACAAATATGTATTTCTCAGATACATAGTTAGCATATCAGAGTTTTGTTGAACTTCCTACTCATGTCAAATTCATTTATTTTGAGGTGATTTATAAGGAAGCATAATTATGTTTTCCGGCAAGTTTATTTGGTGATTTTGTGTGAAGTTCTGATTGATGGTGATGTATGTATATTTTTTTCAAGGCATTTATTTATTATATTGTATGTATCCGGGTACCTCATTTGATTCTCTTGTCATATGAATTATGATGAATGCATTTTTCAGTGATTTTATTTGATAACCCTGGTCATATGACTTGAAATGATGCATTTTTTGCTGAATTGATATGATTTTACTATAGTGTGACTTATGAGATTGTACTACTGTATTACATGGATTTTTCATTTGCTTTTCCTGTCCTGTGACTTGTGAAAAATGTATTCATATTTTATTCATGTGACTTATGAGGATGTTATGTTTTCAGGGAATTGTGGAAACGGTTTTATCCAATAGGCTCTCAAGACATGATTTATTTTGATTTTCCTGTTGTGATACTCTGCCGTGGCCTAATGGTTACGATGCCTGGCTCCCAATCGTGAGTGAGCCTGGGCGCTATATAAATGTGCAGCGTTGTGGAGGCCTGTCTATGGTCCTTCTGCAACTGAAAGACCCCTTGGAACTACATCAGAAAGATGGGAATTTCTTTCCAATTCCGGGTTTCTATCTTGTCGCGATATGACCTAAGCTGTTGAAAGCGACTTAAAACACCAATCCTTCCTTCCTGTTGTGAGACTTATGAGAATATATCTATTACGTATTAAGTATGACTTATGTGGATGTATAACTGTATTTAGGGGAATTTGTGGAAGCTGCTATATTCTAGTGACAACCAGGAATATGACTTTGTTGTGTGACTGGTGAGAATGTATTCATGTTTTTGTGTGACTTATGGGTGTATGTTATTGTATTTCAGGGAGTTTCTGTGGAAGCTGTTTTACCCTCCTGACTATCAGGACATGTTGTTGTTGAATGACTTATGAGAATGTATTCATGTCTTTGTGTGACTTATGGGTGTGTGTTATTGTATTTCAGGGAGTTTCTGTGGAAGCTGTTTTACCCTCCTGACTATCAGGACATGTTGTTGTTGAATGACTTATGAGAATGTATTCATGTTTTTCGTATGACTTATGGGTATATGCTATTGTATTTCAGGGAGTTTCTGTGGAAGCTGTTTTAACCCGCTGACTATCAGGACATGTTGTTTTTGAGTGACTTATGAGAATGTATTCATGTTTTGTGTGGCAAATAATGGGTGTGTATTATTGTATTTCAGGGAGTTTCTGTGGAAGCTGTTTAACCCGCTGACTATCAGGACATGTTGTTTTTGAGTGACTTATGAGAATGTATTCATGTCTTTGTGTGACTTATGGGTGTGTGTTATTGTATTTCAGGGAGTTTCTGTGGAAGCTGTTTAACCCGCTGACTATCAGGACATGTTGTTTTTGAGTGACTTATGAGAATGTATTCATGTCTTTGTGTGACTTATGGGTGTGTGTTATTGTATTTCAGGGAGTTTCTGTGGAAGCTGTTTAACCCGCTGACTATCAGGACATGTTGTTTTTGAGTGACTTATGAGAATGTATTCATGTCTTTGTGTGACTTATGGGTGTGTGTTATTGTATTTCAGGGAGTTTCTGTGGAAGCTGTTTTACCCTCCTGACTATCAGGACATGTTGTTTTTGAGTGACTTATGAGAATGTATTCTTGTTTTTGTGTGACTTATGGGTGTGTGTTATTGTATTTCAGGGAGTTTCTGTGGAAGCTGTTTAACCCGCTGACTATCAGGACATGTTGTTTTTGAGTGACTTATGAGAATGTATTCATGTCTTTGTGTGACTTATGGGTGTGTGTTATTGTATTTCAGGGAGTTTCTGTGGAAGCTGTTTTACCCTCCTGACTATCAGGACATGTTGTTTTTGAGTGACTTATGAGAATGTATTCATGTCTTTGTGTGACTTATGGGTGTGTGTTATTGTATTTCAGGGAGTTTCTGTGGAAGCTGTTTTACCCTCCTGACTATCAGGACATGTTGTTTTTGAGTGACTTATGAGAATGTATTCATGTCTTTGTGTGACTTATGGGTGTGTGTTATTGTATTTCAGGGAGTTTCTGTGGAAGCTGTTTTACCCCGCTGACTATCAGGACATGTTGTTGTTGAATGACTTATGAGAATGTATTCATGTTTTTGTGTGACTTATGGGTATATGCTATTGTATTACAGGGAGTTTCTCTAGAAGCTGTTTTACCCCGCTGACTATCAGGACATGGTTTATATGACTTGGTTCTTGTGTGACTTATTAGAATACATTCATATTTCGTTTGACTTATGGGTATACGCTATTGTATTACAGGGAGTTTCTGTGGAAGCTGTTTTATCCCGCTGACTATCAGAACATGGTTCCCAGCACACCTGCCGAGTCTGGACAGATCAGACAATTCAAATCCTTCGACTTCAGAATGAACATACTCGCAGAGACCACTATAGATATATTATTCACAAAAAGCAAGGTAAGGGTACCAAATACCGATATTGAAAGGTGATAAGTATTGTATTGAAAAGGTTAAGCACCGTATTGAATTGTTTAAGATTAAATATAGATATAAAATTGGCTCAATTGCTGCCAGGACGTCTCAGCAACATGGCAGTTTGGTATCTTTTTGCAAAATTCTTGAAGCTGGCAGTGCTAAATTTACTGTAGAATAGGAAATTAATCCGAGTGGTTTATTCTGCCGAATGTTTTTTGAGTTAGGTCAGTTTGGTGTAATGAAAGTACCATACATTTACAGTATTATTCCTGTCATTAGACTATCAACCTTTGATATTGGCCTTTCTTAATAAAAAATCTCAAAAAAATCACAAATTTGGTTAGTTTGCTCCTTGGATTAATTTCCTATTCTGCAGTGTCTAAATTAGGTCCCTGGGAGGCAGGCAGTATTGTTAAAAATATTGTTAAGATATCAATTAGTTAATGAAATACCAACATTGTACTGTATTTCGAAAATTTTAAAGATGCCTATCCCTACGAATGAGTTAAAAGAAGAGACCTCAATCCCTGCTCATTGTCCCCATTGTTTGTGTTTTACAGGAGACCCAAGCTGTCCACATGAACGCGGGTCCCGGCTCCTACGTAGAGATTACGATACCCTGGATGATAGGGGAAGACGGGTATACCTCTAATATAACTGCTCATTGTCCCATTGTTTGTGTTTTACAGGAGACCCAAGCTGTCCACATGAACGCGGGTCCCGGCTCCTACGTAGAGATTACGATACCCTGGATGATAGGGGAAGACGGGTATACCTCTAATATAACAGGCCAGCTGCTGCATCTAGACGCCACCACCAGCCTGCAGTTCAGGTCACTACTAGAAACAGAGAGATTAGAGGTAGGAAAATACATGTATTAGCCCTTCCAATGCTAAGATGACTTTCTTATGTAAAGAGGAATTTTCTTCATATATTTTCACAATTTCTTTTTAAAAATGTTTTTTGAAGGTATCATAGGATTCAACTAACTTTTCCAAGTGAACTCTTAGCATTGATGGACATTTAGAGGCTAAAATCTTAAGTTTAAGTTGCAAATATATTGCTATTGGTCTATGATGCACTTTGAGCCTGTTCCTGTATGCTGTACCATTGTGTTTCAGTTTGAGGTGAAGGCCAGATACCCCAAAGTGTGGAACAACCATCAAGATTGGAATTTGGACATAAATGCTGACAAAGCATCAGTGCACCTCATATTTCAACACAAGGCCTTCTTTGTAGGTAAGTACCCAGTCAGAGAATCGGGGCCATGGTCTTAGCCAGCAGGGTGTCTGTGTTCATTTGGGTATGCAAACCTTCAAAAATCACCCCTCAGGACAACCCACAATTTTCAGCAAGTAATTTCTTAGAATGTCAATTTGAAGCATATAATTAATTTTTTTCCACCTCAATACAATTCTTATGACATTGTATGAGGATATTTATAATGCTTTATTTCAATAATTGAATACATGTTTATGGTTGTAAACTGATCGGGCCATTATTTGGACATCCTAATTCCTGATAATCACTAACCATGACATCCTAGTGTTTTAGTGAGGAACTTCTTAGAATGGTTCTACCTGCTTGAGAGATCAATACAAAAACCCTCCCCTGAAATTTCCTACTGGTGAAACATACATTATATAAGAATACCTTTAATGACATAGCCGAGTTTCCAAATATTTCTTTCTAAGCATGCAGGTCTTAATGCTGTGTCAATACCAAGCGAACTCATCTAAAATCATTTTGTTGTTATTTTATATAGATTTGATAGAGGATTGGTCAACGAAGGCGGCACCAGATATCTACCACTTTGTCCCCTATACATGGTGCTTTGCTGAAGGTGTCTAATACCATTTTGTTGTTATTTTACATAGATTTGATAGAGGATTGGTCGACGAAGGCGGTACCAGATATCTACCACTTTGTCCCGTATACCTGGAGCTTCACTGTCATAATGAAGGAGTTTGAGCTGCTGACCATAGCTAACGAATGGAACTGGATCGACTGCTCATCACAGTACCCAGAAAATGGTAGGCTTAGGTGCTTCTAGTATTAGTATATAGCTTTTTTTGTTAGTGATTTATGGAAGTGAATCAAGTATGCTTCTGCAAATTGATAGCATAATTTGTTGCATATTTGAGCTGTATTTCTTGCTGTAAATGTACATTCTAACTAAACATTATTGCAATATTCAAAATCATATTCTATCTACATTACCAAGATTTGTATGACTGTGAATATAATAGGTTTAACCCTTATGCTGGTGGTGGCTAATTTTACCAATACAAAATGATTGAAAAACATTGAAAAATGACTGAAACCCTGGCACATGGGTACTCATCTGAGAGTACATAAGGAGAGCTATCCAATGAATACCAACATTACAGGGTTTAGATGATTTTCAAAAATATATGTGTCTTTATGCTTTGCGTCCTTGTGATCAGCATTGGAAGGGTTAAGCATAATGTACATCTGTCATTTCTGCTATAGTTTCTTAATATTCCCTCAAAAACTTTCATGTTTGTCAACTTGGTTTCCTGACATTCCCTATTGTTGTCTGTACCGTTATTTCTGTCTTCTCTCCTCAGCTCACATTTCCTTCGGAGCCGAGACGTTTGACCTCTCCCTGGAGCTGCCCTTCACTGACTTCCTTCCCTCGATCGTGCCCGTCAACTTCTTCATCAGGGTAAGTACAACATTAGCCTACCTCCCAGGCCATATTGAAATCTCATCCCTTGTGGATAGATGGCACTCCGGTATACTAGGAGGGTAGTTGGCCATCACAATCCCCTCGTGTGGCAATTTTTTGAACTGAAATGGCCAACAGTAGGCCACAAGTCCCTACGTAGTATAGTTGCAGGCATGCATCGATATATAAAAAAGTAAATCACAGTAAAGCCTATAAGTTAGGCTAGTACAACACATGCAGGGTTGTCCAACTGTCCCATTGTCGCACCAGAAAACATGTGACAAGATAAAAACCTTAAGCACTCTTTAACACAGGAAATTTTCCCAAAACATATATTTCATTTTTTGGTGCAGTCTGAGATTGATAGTTTAAAGATGGAGTTGTGCATGATATGATATGTTTAACAGGATTTGGTAATTGATCATGTCTCCTCATCATTTTAGTTCATAGGAATTAGATAATATATTCAGCTGTTTATAATGGGAATATGACCCAGAAAATATATTGTATTAGATAATATATTCAACTGTATATGATAGGAATATGAATTAGAAATTTATTGTATTAGATAATGTTGTATATTTAACTGTTTATAATATAATTATGAACCAGAATTTATTGTATTAAATAGAATATTCAACTGTTTACGATAGGAATATGAACCAGAAAATTTATTTTATTATGTAATGATAAATTCAACAATTTATAATAGGAATATGAACCATTTATTGTATCGTTCTGTTTTTTTAAAGGGTGAAGATGTTGATTGTCGGCTCTTCCTGCCAGAGACGAACACAAGCCGACACATCCTCCTGGCTCTGTCTGAACACATGAAGCTTATCGACCGCGACGGCAACATCCAGGACTCGTCCTTTGGCAGCGACAGGGAGAGAAAGTGGCGGAGACATTGTCAGAAAAGGTATGGTTTTGTAGTAATGAATAAAAGAAGGGAAATGATAGTGTATGAATTTTGCAAAATAAATAAATACTGTAAATCTGGAATTAAGTGTGTCTGTGTGTAACTAGTGAAGTTTTTGCGTCACACACAAAACACACTATTTCTAGTTGCCAAAAATCCCTTTCTGGTTTCAGATATTCGACGTGTGCCAATAAACGCAAAAAAGAAGAAGTGAAAATGAGAAAATGAGAAAAACGCATAATTTTATGACATTAATTATTAGATTTATAGGAGCAGCTTTATCATCAATTTTGGCTGCTATTTTCATGATTTTTCCACTCTATGAACTGTGTTCTCGATGATCTGTTTCAGTCTTGGCTGGGTGGATTGTTGGACTACACCGATAGTGGCCCTCAGCATCAAGTACAATTACCACCCGTCGCCGATACTGGCGGACTTCAACAAGCCCATGGAAACGATGGAGGCGATCTCGACGCCCGAGCTGGAAGAGCAGCTTCTCATCCCCCTCAAGCTAATCCCGCTCAACTCCCAGGCGGCCCGATCCAAGATGGCCGCCACGGCACCCGAGGATTTCGACGCCAGCGAGATGGAGGCTGATGAGATCAGCCTGGAGCTGGAAGTTGGACCCTCGGTCCTGTGCCTCTACGGGTCCCTGCTCAGGACCTTTCTTCATGTCAAGGTATGGTTGCTGGGCTTAGAGATTTGTCTATATAACTGTATAACTGGTATTTTTTACATGCATTTAATTTTAGCTATTTTCGCGTTCCCCATGATAGTGTCAAAATAAAATCCTTCAAATAGATATACTTTCCTTTTATTCCTAAGCTTGTCATTGTCACAACAGGAGTTTAAGCCTCAAGGGTGCAGTTTTTGATATTTGCTAAAAGGTTCTGAGACCCTGAGTGATTCATGTTTTCTTTGTTTTTAGGAGGATTATTTTGGGGAGGACCAGAAGTTCTGGGATATGTATGATTCTGGCGATAAAGGTTCCACGTTTACTAGTGTTACGACGGACAACTGGGACGTCAAACCATTTGATGCCAGGAAGTACAGACCGCTGAATGTCAAGGTCTCCGTCACTCTACACGACATACAGGCACACCTAGTCAAGGTCAGTCAATATTATTGCCTGCACCTTTGTACGTAGACAATTAGCATTCAAATGCCACTTATTTGCTGCATTATTTCAAGGCTAGAGCACCCTATTGCTCATCAAAGTATGCAAATATTTTCAAAAGGAAGATTGATTTCTTCATAAGAAATGTCCTATTATAATTGGATAGATATTGGTTCTTTCACAAGTTTGCAAATAATGTCTAGATGAAGATATTTTTGTAAACATATTTAATTGAAACTATCCCCACAGTTTTTTTATTAGAAAAGTGACCATTATTTATTGCATGAATATCTCAAATGTGTAGAAATATTGTCTAAATTAAGATTTTTTGTTGTAATATTTGATTGAAATATTACCAAACCTTTTGAAAATATATTTTTAGTTATTGCATTGATATAGTTTTCATTTTAAGACATCTTTCAATGTTGGATCATATCTCTGTGTTGTATTATAAAGGGTCTGAAAGCTCTTGTGTGAGTTAAATCTACATTAGAATTGATTTCTTGCTTGCAGAATTGTAATGCTGATGGTCCGCCGTGTCCGAGCGTCTACATGGAGCGGTTTGGTTTTGAGATGGACAAGCGTTTCCTGGAGACACGATTACAGGTGTTCACCTCACCTGCCATTCTCGTCGCTAAGGACTTCGTCAAGGTGAGAAGCTGAGTAATTCATAGCCTTAACCAGCATCATATCATTTGGACACCTAAATCCTGGCTAAGACCCTGCTGAGTATATATAGACAGGGGTTAAAGGGAAAAGGCTATATAGAGAATAAGGCATGCCTATTGGCTGCAAGCAGGGTGTATCAGTTGATCTACTGCTGTGACCCGCAACGAAGGCCACGCTGCGAGATCTGGTGTTTTCCTGTCCATCCTGATATTTGTCTCAGGTAAAGGGGGCTTGGGACCTTCGTTCCTTAAGTTAGACTTCCATGTATAAATTGACCAATGATTTGGTCAATGTACAAGAAAACCCTAATAAACTGTATATTTTATGAAAACTGAAACTTTGGAGAGGTCAAATATTCTAATCTTATTGTGTGACATCTTCACATTTTCCCGGGGTTGGAGCTGGAAGGCAGAGATGAGGATTTCTAATACATATGTAGGGCTGTACACCGGTACCCGGTACCAGCACCGTACCGAATACCGCTTCGCAAAATACCGGTGAATACCCGTTTCGTTTTTTAACGGTATGCTTATCGGTATTTTGCAAAACAACACGACCAAAGCAGGCACTTGGCTTGGTGCTTGACATACATAGATAACATATCGATATATGTTAAGTGTGTTGATAATATCATGTGAAAAGTTTTACTTACAGTGCGGAACTCGTTTGCTTCGAAGGTGCGCTATATATAGCAAGGCGTAGTGCCATATGGCTGCTGCCATGTGCATAGTCATCATTGTGATTGTTATCGCCACCGCGTAGTGGCGCTGCATATCGCTACTACAGTGCCACTACGCGGTGGTGATAGCAATCACAATGAGCACTGTGCGTGTGGCAGCGGCGATGTGGTGCCTTCGAAGTAAACAAGTTCAGCCGGCACCTGTAAGTGGGGCTTTTCATGTGATGTTATCAACATGCTTAACAGGTATTGATATGTTATCTATGTACATGTCGAGAGCTAGGCTAAGTGCGTACTTAGCATAGTTTAAGACTTCTAGATACCGATAGCAGTACCGTTAAAATACCGTATCGTTTCGTTGGTACCGGTTATGGTACCGTACCGCTTCACCCTAAGCGGTATGCAGCCCTATACATATGTTATTGTGAACAACCGCTTGGCTTCAATAAAGGTGCTGCACAGTTGATGTTTATTTGTGATTGTTTATTTGTGATTGTTTATTTGTGATTGTTTATTTTCCAGCGAGAGGCAGGCCACCAGCATTTGAACGACGGCCACCTGACCCTGAGCGGTATCCAGATTCGGGGCCACGCCCTCTTCTCCAAAGAGGGCCTGCCCATGGATAACGAGACCTTGGAGTACGGCTGGATGGTCGAGGTTACCGTTGGCGATCTCAGCGGACGACTTACCCTCCCACAGGTAAAAATACCTTGATCAACGTCATCCAACAACTTTAAGGAAATGGCCCCTAACTTCTTTTTTCCTTAAAAATTACATAAAGAGAGTTTATGATACAGAGAAATATAAAGTCACAGCAGGAACTATGTATTTGAAATATATAGTTCCTGGTCACAGTAAACAATAAGACTACTTATTTTGACAAAGGGTGGGCTAATCTCTTAAAACCATCTGGGGAAAATAACAATCAGTTTATTTTGTTGTACTGTATATTCATCTTGTCACAGTATTTTCAAGTGATATTCAAATCTTTTACTAACTATCAGCAAAATAAATTCCTCATCAAACATCTGCTGCAATAGATATGAGGTTCACTAACAAATACACTTATGATGTAAATTTCTCATTTGCGAGAAATCGACACAGGTAGTATGTTTATGTTCGTTATTTGAGGGTATTGTTGAGTTCATCCAGATGTTCATCTTCCTGGTTGAGACTGATGAGAACAATCTTTTATTGATATGAAATATATCGTATTCATTATGAATACTATGTGTTTGTGTTTGTTATTTCAGGTTGAGGGTATCGTTAAGTTCATCCAGACGTTCATCCTCCTGGATGATGAGAACAATCTGTTATTGATGTGAAATATACCATATTTATCATGAATACTATGTGTTTGTGTTTGTTATTTCAGGTTGAGGGTATCGTTAAGTTCATCCAGACGTTCATCCTCCTGGATGATGAGAACAATCTGTTATTGATGTGAAATATACCATATTTATCATGAATACTATGTGTTTGGTTTGTTATTTCAGGTTGAGGGTATTGTTGAGTTTATCCAGACGTTCATCTTCCTGGTTGAGGATGATGAGAATAACATGCAGCGCGCCGTGTCCTACAAGCTGTGCCAGCACGGCGTGCCGCAGTCTGAGTGTACCAAGGAAAACAAGTACGACTTCCCCTGCCCCACCGAGGAGACCCTCAAATACAGGCTCACCAGGGCGTCCGTAGACTCCGTAGACGTCTATATTGTAGACACGGCCGCAGCACTCAATCTGCAGGTATGTTGCTATAGTGATGATGATGATGATAATAATATGTAATAATATTAATGATGATGATAATAATAATAATAATGATAATAATGATAATGATAATACTAATTATGATAATTATAATAATAATAATTATAATAATGATAATAATGATAATAATAATGATAATTATGATAATAACGATAATAATAATAATAATAATAATAATAATAATAATAATAATAATAATAATGATAATAATAATAATGATATTGATGATAACAATGATAATCACGCTTAAGACAATGATTAAGACAATAATGATACTAAAGATAAAAATGATGATGATGATGATGATAATAATATTAATAATGATAATGATAATAATATATTATCATTAATAATAATAATGATAATGATGATGATAATAATAATAATAATAATAATAATAATAATAATAATAATAATAATAATAATGATAATAATAACCATAATAATAACCATAATAATAATAATTATAATAATGAGGTAGAGAAGGAAAACCAAAACTGCTGTTCTCATGTCAAAGATTTAAGGTGATGGGTACCATTGCAAGCCAGTTAAAAGCCCAGTCCCAAAACACACCTCAAAGCAGCATAATCCTATAACTAGGTTATCTCCAGGTTCCTGAGTGTTATCAGGTAGAGAATATCATCCCCACCTGTCATTATTCAATCCATATTCTGTTTTATTTCAAAATTTACAACTTTTCTTTCAAATGACATATTCTCATTACATACCCAGGTGATGGTTACTGCAGGTTCAGAGTTACTTTAGGGATATCATTGACTATGCCCAATAAAAAGTATTTTTTTGATTTTTTACTGCTGAAGATTTTTACAGGCCATAACGTTGAAAATGTTAATTAGAAATCTCCACACCAACTACACATGGTAACCTCACGTGCTCATAGCTAGCACCTATTTATAGCATCCTGACCACAAGCCATTATCTTGAGATCATCGAGGTGTATCTTTGTGCAACTGTCTTTTGTTTCCAGTGCTCAGAAGTGATCAGCGAGGTATGTCCACTACTATCAAAGGGGTTCCCTTGCCTCCACACACGAGATATCTCACTAAAATGTTCAATGTTATGGCCTGTAAAAATCTTTAGCAGTAAAAGATTAAAAAATTACTTCTTATTGGGCATAGTCAATGATATCCCTAAGGTAACTGTGAACCTTTAGTGACCATCACCTGCGTATGTAATGAGATTATGTCATTTGAGTGAAAAGTTGTAAATATTGAAATGAATTAGAATATGGGTTGACTACAGACGGCTGTCTATGATATTCTCTCCCTGATAACACTCAGGAACCTGTAGATGCACCTTGTTATATGATTATGCTGCTGTGAGGTGTGTTTTGGGATGGGGCTTTTATAGCTCTCTTGCAATGGTACTCATCACCTTAATGGTGACTGACTCACATGATGTTCTGTCACATGACTAGAACAAAAGAATACAATACAAAAGGGTTACACAATGGAACCTCACACACAGGAGATGTACAGTGCTCACAGTAGTGACCTCTACAAATAATAGGTGGAAGCACCATAAGCTACCATATCTGGGGCAGGTTTTCTTTGGTTTGGTTTAGCCTCGGGTTCGACGTGGGCCTTGTTCGAAACCATAAACATTGATCAACGTTGATCCAACGTATCCCGTTCAGATCGTCATCGCAAGTAAACGTTGATACAGTTCAGATTCCGTTTTCCCACCACGTTGATCAACGTTGATGGTCCTGAACAATGCCCAGTCGAACACAAGGCTAAACCAAACCAAAGAAAACCTGCCCCTGTATAGAGTAACTCAAGTTTACATTTCAATACCTTAACAATGATAATAATGATAATGATAATTATAATAATGATAATAATAATAATTATAATAATGATAGTGATAATAATAATAATAATCATAATAATAATGTTAATAATAATAATATTTGCAATAATAATAATAATAATAGTAATGATAATGATAATATAATAATAATAATAATAATAATAATAATAATAATAATAATAATAATAATAATAATAATAATAATAATGATGATGATAGTAATAGTAATAATGATTATTATAGTAATCATAATAGCACTGTTGTAACAAAAAGAATTTACCCTTACATACCTACTGAGCGATCATTTTACTGATATTTTCTCTCATGTTATTTTAGATTCACCCGATCAGGGTGGCGACGTGTAACCTGCATGGCACCAATAACAAGGCTGGCATCACGGCGTTATTACCCCACGTCAGTGTGCACCAGTTCCTGACCAGCGTCAGCCAGGATCCCGGTAGCCAATCAGAGACCTGGCTGGAGGCTGGCGGCATCACGCTCGGACCGCTGAACATCGACACCAGCATGGCCCTGCCGCGACCGGAATACCAGAAGATCCAGGACGAATTCCTGAAGATGCACGACCGAAAGACGCGTCGCCTGTGGTTCCTGTGGCCGCCGGACTTCATTGTGATGACGGCAAGCGTTCTGGGGAAGTGTGGTTGCAGTGGAGGGTGTAGATTCTTTGGGAATAACAGAAACGGACCGAAGTTCTTCAAGCCGAGCCCGCTGGATATGGTCGAGGGTATCAATACTGCTACGTGTCATATCTGTACGGAGGGCGCGGATCTTGGTTTCGGGCAGAGTCTCCTGAAGCCCGAGCAGCTGGTGTTTGATGTGATCAGCACAAGTATGCCAGAGACACCTAGTAGACAGAAATCCTTCTCGCTGGATCGTAGAAAAGCTGCGGCGGGAGCGGACGATCTCGCCACGCCCGATACAAACACCACCATGATCGAGGATGCCTCCATCGCGAGGCACTCGATGACCAGCCCCGAAAAATCCCTGGTAGGCTCAATTAACCTTAAGAAGAGCGAGGGGGGTAGCTCGAGTACAACCGTGACGCTACCGCCAATGAACTCTGAATCAAAGGAGGTGGAGGATAACACATCGGGGAAGAATAGCATACCCAGCGAGTTCATGCCAGAAGGTGCTTTCCCTGATGCGTATGATACGGATCGGTGCGTGAGTACACCATCGGATACGGTGCTGTGGTCCACCGGGGATGGTAGTGTGAACAGTCTACCTGAGCATGTAGCCAGGAAAGCTATCGGTCACGAACGCAACCACAGCGACCCCCACCAGAAATACGCCCGTCAGGTATCTCAGGCGACCTCTAGTGGATCGTCCCCACCTCCCGTGCCGCGGCGAGACTCCCGAACATCGGGTATCAGTTTCGCCAGCAGCGCTGCAACCACCTCGGACCAGAAATCACCATCGAGACAATCCAGCATGGCCAGTCCAGTATTACGGAGACTCTCGTCGATATCGCAGACCTCGATCTCACGCATTGCGTCCTCCGGCTCGGTGAGCAGCGAGAAGTTCTACTCGGCCGCTGAGGACATGAACGATTCCAGTATATTATCAGCTGGTTCAGAGTTTGATGATCATAGGCTCCTCGAGAGTTTAGCCGAGATGAACTCCAGTGATCTTGATCGGACTGGAGTTAGCTCCACTACTATCAGTGATAGACCAAGCAGTATTAGCAGTTCTGCTAATACTAGCAACACCACAATCCTACAAAGGTCTCGGCGGAAAGGCTCGAGTAGTTCCGAGACCGGGTCGTCGAATTCCTTCATGTCAGCACTTACCGAGCAATCTGAGTCTCAGGAGGAGCTTCTTTCGAGGTCCTCATCTTCGGAATCAGTAGAGTCCGAGGTACTCCCGCCAAACTTAAACATGGTGGACCTACACGGACAGATTGACCAGCAGATCACGAAATCGCCACTACTCATGTCGTGTTACTCTAGTCACATGTCGCAATTTGACTGCAGCGATTGGCAGGCCCCTCCGCCGCTACCCCATAACCTCACAGTTCCGATGACGACCTTACAACAGGATCCCTCGATATCCTTCACGTCTCAGACATCCACAGGGATGGCGGAGACTCCCCTGAGTCCGGCGTGGACGCCGAGGTTCAAGTGTAGAAGGCGGGGCTTCTCGGCCGGGCTCATGATCTCTAAGAGGGAGGTATTTCGCCCACCTACGCCCGACTCTACGTCTCCCAACAAACGCTTCTCCTACAACAACACAGACTGGCAGACAGAGCAGGATGCAGGTAAGAGTCTTAGACCACATAGGGGTGTTTCACTTACAAAAAAGCCTCCTTTTAACCACGGGACAGCAAAGGGGCTAACTCTAAATTTGTGGCAGAAACAGGTTGATGTTTTAATTTCCACGGTCTGACCATGGTTGCGTGGTAGACCTGTGACAGAATCCCACCATTCTACCTCAGGTCTGCATGAAGATCTCTTTGACAAATGTCATCTGGACACTTGGGCATTAACATTCTTTACTAAGTGTTCATCTCTTGACTCTAATATATACTGTAGAACACATATATGACGCGTGTCCCAAATATAGCGAATTGGAGAATTTTCGCATCATAGCGTATCTTTATGTTAGCGACGGTAGCCTCCGCTGACAGCGCCAGTACAGTAAGAAAAAATGTACAGCGTTTTTATATATAGCGAAGCGGAACCACTCGCTATGTACGCTATATATAAACAGACGCTAACATTGTGTGTTCTACAGTAATTTTTCTTTTTCAATAGAAAGTCTAATGTCATGATGAAACTGTTCACTAATTTTTGGCTTTGTTTTTTGTTGTTTATTAGTGTTTGAGACGACGATAGGTAGCCCAGAGAATGCGGTTTCCCAGACGACTGCTGTGGTCAAGCTGAAGGGCTCTATAGATGTCCTGGTCACTCCTCTCATGCTGGAGGCCAGTCAAAGGTCAGTACTACTCAGTGTGCCATTAATCACTTTTACCAAGATACTGTAGATTCACAAAAGATTGTGTAGAGTAAATTTTGCGAATTAACAGAAAATCGAATTTTGAGTTTTTTTAAAAATGCAAAAATTAAACGCAATCTTTTCTGAATTTACAGTATTTACTGTACCCTTAAACTCATTGGCATTTTCGTATTTTGTGCACTTCACATTTTGTGATGAATGAACACATGCTAAAAAGCACCTCTCCATAGCATAACTAAAGACCACACTAAATACTTGGAAAACTAGGAAAATTGTCCTTACTTTATAATGAGATCATTGCACTTATAAATAGATATGTATATTTTAAAATATTTTATTTCATTATAGTTAGCCCTGGTCCTACTGCACCCAGAACTATCTGGGAGACAATAACTGCTGTACATAGCCAGTAAATACTGTATCCAGATGCCCATGCTGACCGTATAATGATCATGCGTATAAGTGAGTCTACAGGACCCACACAGAACCTGTACATGACCCTTAAAGCAGCTCCATTTTAAAGACCCTCACTAGACCATCTCTTGTTCTCTATTACCAGGTATATTGAGTCTTTCACGTCCACTATGGCCAACCTCCACCCGTCAGCCATCATTGACAAGCTGCACATTAAGAGTGTGGATTCTGTGAGGTTGACTAATACTCTTGTTCTCTATTACCAGGTATATTGAGTCTTTCACGTCCACTATGGCCAACCTCCACCCGTCAGCCATCATTGACAAGCTGCACATTAAGAGTGTGGATTCTGTGAGGTTGACTAATACTCTTGTTCTCTATTACCAGGTATATTGAGTCTTTCACGTCTACTATGGCCAACCTCCACCCGTCAGCCATCATTGACAAGCTGCACATCAAGAGTGTGGATTCTGTGAGGTTGACTAATACTCTTGTTCTCTATTACCAGGTATATTGAGTCTTTCACCTCAACTATGGCCAACCTCCACCCGTCAGCCATCATTGACAAGCTGCACATTAAGAGTGTGGATTCTGTGAGGTTGACTAATACTCTTGTTCTCTATTACCAGGTATATTGAGTCTTTCACCTCTACTATGGCCAACCTGCACCCATCAGCCATCATAGACAAGCTGCACATCAAGAGTGTGGATTCTGTGAGGTTGACTAATACTCTTGTTCTCTATTACCAGGTATATTGAGTCTTTCACCTCTACTATGGCCAACCTCCACCCGTCAGCCATCATAGACAAGCTGCACATCAAGAGTGTGGATTCTGTGAGGTTGACTAATACTCTTGTTCTCTATTACCAGGTATATTGAGTCTTTCACCTCCACTATGGCCAACCTCCACCCGTCAGCCATCATAGACAAGCTGCACATCAAGAGCGTGGATTCTGTGAGGTTGACTAATACTCTTGTTCTCTATTACCAGGTATATTGAGTCTTTCACGTCCACTATGGCCAACCTCCACCCGTCAGCCATCATTGACAAGCTGCACATTAAGAGTGTGGATTCTGTGAGGTTGACTAATACTCTTGTTCTCTATTACCAGGTATATTGAGTCTTTCACGTCCACTATGGCCAACCTGCACCCGTCAGCCATCATAGACAAGCTGCACATCAAGAGTGTGGATTCTGTGAGGTTGACTAATACTCTTGTTCTCTATTACCAGGTATATTGAGTCTTTCACGTCCACTATGGCCAACCTCCACCCGTCAGCCATCATTGACAAGCTGCACATTAAGAGTGTGGATTCTGTGAGGTTGACTAATACTCTTGTTCTCTATTACCAGGTATATTGAGTCTTTCACGTCCACTATGGCCAACCTGCACCCGTCAGCCATCATAGACAAGCTGCACATTAAGAGTGTGGATTCTGTGAGGTTGACTAATACTCTTGTTCTCTATTACCAGGTATATTGAGTCTTTCACGTCCACTATGGCCAACCTCCACCCGTCAGCCATCATAGACAAGCTGCACATCAAGAGTGTGGATTCTGTGAGGTTGACTAATACTCTTGTTCTCTATTACCAGGTATATTGAGTCTTTCACCTCAACTATGGCCAACCTGCACCCGTCAGCCATCATTGACAAGCTGCACATCAAGAGTGTGGATTCTGTGAGGTTGACTAATACTCTTGTTCTCTATTACCAGGTATATTGAGTCTTTCACCTCCACTATGGCCAACCTCCACCCGTCAGCCATCATAGACAAGCTGCACATCAAGAGCGTGGATTCTGTGAGGTTGACTAATACTCTTGTTCTCTATTACCAGGTATATTGAGTCTTTCACCTCTACTATGGCCAACCTCCACCCGTCAGCCATCATAGACAAGCTGCACATCAAGAGTGTGGATTCTGTGAGGTTGACTAATACTCTTGTTCTCTATTACCAGGTATATTGAGTCTTTCACCTCTACTATGGCCAACCTCCACCCGTCAGCCATCATAGACAAGCTGCACATCAAGAGCGTGGATTCTGTGAGGTTGATTAATACTCTTGTTCTCTATTACCAGGTATATTGAGTCTTTCACCTCTACTATGGCCAACCTCCACCCGTCAGCCATCATAGACAAGCTGCACATCAAGAGCGTGGATTCTGTGAGGTTGACTAATACTCTTGTTCTCTATTACCAGGTATATTGAGTCGTTCACCTCTACTATGGCCAACCTCCACCCGTCAGCCATCATAGACAAGCTGCACATCAAGAGCGTGGATTCTGTGAGGTTGACTAATACTCTTGTTCTCTATTACCAGGTATATTGAGTCTTTCACCTCTACTATGGCCAACCTCCACCCGTCAGCCATCATAGACAAGCTGCACATCAAGAGCGTGGATTCTGTGAGGTTGATTAATACTCTTGTTCTCTATTACCAGGTATATTGAGTCTTTCACGTCCACTATGGCCAACCTGCACCCGTCAGCCATCATAGACAAGCTGCACATCAAGAGTGTGGATTCTGTGAGGTTGACTAATACTCTTGTTCTCTATTACCAGGTATATTGAGTCTTTCACCTCCACTATGGCCAACCTGCACCCGTCAGCCATCATAGACAAGCTGCACATCAAGAGCGTGGATTCTGTGAGGTTGACTAATACTCTTGTTCTCTATTACCAGGTATATTGAGTCTTTCACGTCCACTATGGCCAACCTCCACCCGTCAGCCATCATAGACAAGCTGCACATCAAGAGTGTGGATTCTGTGAGGTTGACTAATACTCTTGTTCTCTATTACCAGGTATATTGAGTCTTTCACCTCTACTATGGCCAACCTGCACCCATCAGCCATCATAGACAAGCTGCACATCAAGAGTGTGGATTCTGTGAGGTTGACTAATACTCTTGTTCTCTATTACCAGGTATATTGAGTCTTTCACCTCTACTATGGCCAACCTCCACCCGTCAGCCATCATAGACAAGCTGCACATCAAGAGCGTGGATTCTGTGAGGTTGACTAATACTCTTGTTCTCTATTACCAGGTATATTGAGTCTTTTACCTCTACTATGGCCAACCTGCACCCGTCAGCCATCATTGACAAGCTGCACATCAAGAGCGTGGATTCTGTGAGGTTGACTAATACTCTTGTTCTCTATTACCAGGTATATTGAGTCTTTTACCTCTACTATGGCCAACCTGCACCCGTCAGCCATCATTGACAAGCTGCACATCAAGAGCGTGGATTCTGTGAGGTTGACTAATACTCTTGTTCTCTATTACCAGGTATATTGAGTCTTTCACCTCAACTATGGCCAACCTCCACCCGTCAGCCATCATTGACAAGCTGCACATCAAGAGCGTGGATTCTGTGAGGTTGACTAATACTCTTGTTCTCTATTACCAGGTATATTGAGTCTTTCACCTCAACTATGGCCAACCTCCACCCGTCAGCCATCATTGACAAGCTGCACATCAAGAGTGTGGATTCTGTGAGGTTGACTAATACTCTTGTTCTCTATTACCAGGTATATTGAGTCTTTCACCTCAACTATGGCCAACCTCCACCCGTCAGCCATCATTGACAAGCTGCACATCAAGAGTGTGGATTCTGTGAGGTTGACTAATACTCTTGTTCTCTATTACCAGGTATATTGAGTCTTTCACGTCCACTATGGCCAACCTCCATCCCTCAGCCATCATAGACAAGCTGCACATCAAGAGTGTGGATTCGGTGAAGGACCACAACCGGCTGAAGAATAAGGTGGAGAGTGCAGCTCTGAAGGATGAACTGGAGAGGAAGGGAAACGGCAGTCAGAAAAGCTCAGTGGAGTCCGGCGACAAACATGAGGAATGTACGAAAACCTCCCGCCTGCAAATACTGGTCGATCTCAACAGGGTAAGAAATAACTGCTTTAACCCATGCATGCTCAAGAGTTCCTACTGAATTTGGATTTTCGTTTTTCATCACTTTTTCTGCCATATTGTGGCTAAGTCATAACTAGCCAGTTGTAGCTGGTGGAGGAAACCGGAGTACCCGGCGCCTAACCCCAAGTCACTGGCAACTTTCTCACATGCCTGGAAGCGATTCAAACCCGGAGACTTGTTGGTAATGTTCTGAGTAACATTTCTCTTTCAAAACTTTTTCAACTGTGTATATAATTCAAGATTACATCAGCTTTCAAAGGCTGCTTTTAGCTGCTCTGAGCATTAACCCTTTTTCTGCAGCTGGCAAATTTGGCCAATACAAAATGACACAAGAAATCTGAAAAATGACTGAAACCCTGGCATATGGGTACTCATCTGAAAGTACTCGGCGAGAGCTTTCCAATGAATACCAACATGACAGGGTTAAGATAGTTTTCAAAAATCTCTGTATCCTTGTGCTTTGGAAGAAAGTAGCGGCAGCCTTTAGCATTGGAAGGGTAAAGAGCCTATAGCAGACATGACTAGCTTTCAAGAATCTTTGTGTCCTTGTGCTTTGGACAAGACTAGCCTCAGCATTAGGAGGGTTAGTTAACAATTCATTTTAATGGCACTTTTTTGTTTCAGATCAATATCTGTGTTCTGCAAGTCTCATTGGTCGAGGAGATCATTGCGTTCTCCGCCTTGGACACCATCAATGATGTGACGTGCGTCTCTCTCATGGCGGTCTGCCTGGACTCCATCCGATGCCAGTTCCTTAGCAACAGCCAATCACGGAAGACCATCGATGTGTCGCAGGAGGCGAGCCCGGAACCCGCCATGAAGAAAAACGGAAAACTGAAAGGGAAATTGATCAAAGAGGCTTCGGTGATTGAGTTTGAGCAGAACGAAACTGCAGAGACACACACCGAAGAAATGGCCGGAAAACTGGACATCGGAAAAATACACTGTCAGTTGCGGCGCATGAAGAAAAACAGCAATTTCTCCAAGGATGTGATTCTGACTGCCATTCCCGAATACCGCTCAAAGGTCGCCTTTACATTCGACCGTGAACAGTTTGATTCGGAGCAGTTCACAAGTTCGACGCCACTCCGAACCGGTGATCGGCATTCCAGAAAAGGATCCACGAAGAAACGGGAGAGCTCGAAATCGACGGAGGATGGGCGCGGCGGATTGGACGAATCGGAGCAAGCTCAGAGGCGCAGGATTTCTCAGTCTTCCGAGCCGAGCGTGGAGGACCATGCGGGGTTCATCATGTTTGAGGCAGGTCTGGAGGATATCAGTATACAGGTTGCCAAGCGACGAGGCTATGAGGACGAGGATGGATTTCTCAGCTCCAGTGGCGCCCCCATGGGGCGGATAGAGGAAGCGGTGAAGGAGATGGAGAACAAGATCAAAGTGGAGGGCAAGACGGAGATGAAAGAGGAGAAAGAGAAAGAGGAGGAAAAGGAAGGTATGAAAAAATATTTGTGCTTAGGGCTGTTCCCTTTTCAGAAAGTGTGTGAGGGGGGACCAGGGGAAATTTTGCTTCCCCCCTCACAATTCTGAATAATGAACTCAATTTTTTCTTTTTTTACAACCACCCCATTCCCTAAATTCTGAATAACCAGGATCCCCCACCCGTCCCCCGAATTCTGAAGTGTCAGTTAATGCAACCCATTTGCCTCTACTGTTTTATTGCCTAAACTCAAAGGTTTGATTCCACCTTAAACATTACGTACGCAATATTTAATATAACCTGAAACTTCTTATATTTATATAATTCCTGTTACAGTTTTTGAGGATGATAACCAATAGCGGCACTGATGGATTTCAATTCTAAATATCAACATATGTGGCAAAGACTATTACATAATCAATCCATTTTTTGTATAATGCCTGTTACAGTTTTTGAAGATGATAACCAATTGTGGCACTCATGGTTTTCAATTCTATTAACATATATAACATAACTTATCAAAAAAGAAAGAAACATAACATATATAACAAAGACTTAGTTACGTAACAAATCCATTGTTTGCTTAGTTCCAGATACAGTTTTTGAGGATGATAATCAGTCGTGGCACTCACGAGTCTCGATTCCGTCGGATGCGAGTTCGTTCGGTGATGAGGATGACGAGGCGAAATATGCGAGCCTGGACGGCGACGCCTCCAGCTGCGGCCTGGAGATCAAAACAGTCTGGTTCAACTTCGCTGCCCCGCCCCCCTCGCCCAGGAAACAGAGAAAACTCGACTATACACGGTACGTATCTGTTAATGATGATGTATAATATTTATATGAAACAATATAAAAATAGTAGATCATACATTGTAGGTGCTAGGAATTTGGAATTTTGATTTTTGTAATTTTTTCTGCCATATTGTAGCTAAGTTGTGACTAGCCAGTTGTAATTGGTGGAGGAAACCTGAGTACCCGGTGAAAACCTACACCTAAATTTAAGTCACTGGCAACTGTCTCATTTGCCCCTGCTGTATTCAAACCCAGGCAGTGGTGAGAGACAGCTGGCAATTGGTGGCAAGACTATATGATTTTGTGTTTCCAGGCCTCGAAACAATCACAATCACAGCTGTATACAGGTACCCAAGCTCTTTCTACTTTCTACAGATGTTGTGCTTCCAGTGCTCGAAATCAAGATTTTGTCCATGGTTCCAATTGTATTTTCATAAGCCTTTCTAAATAAAAGGTTTTGTGTTTATCAAACAGTACATCCCTGGGTTCCTGACTCCAGCTAATTTCGAACCCTTCATTACCAGACCTGTAGAACTACTAGTAAATGCTGTTCAATGCACTCTTCTAATTGTGCTGATATTTTCTCACTAGGTTGGACTGGAATCTGTTGAGTACGGCTACGCCTGCCATCAACGCGTGGATGAACCCCTCGGACCGTCTGATCCAGGCGGCCAAGAAGCTGATGGACTCGTACAATAATCGCATCAACGCCGTCATGGCGTGTGTCATGGTGGAGGCCCTGGAGGAACCGGCGGTACACATGCTCGCAAAGGTCAGTCATGCATAATCAATTTCAACCCCATTCTTCCCTAAGGTCTCCCTTGAAAAGTGTCATGCGGATGCAGGGTCTGACACTTAGATTAGAGACTAGGAGCCGCAAAAGGTCTTTTGATATTAAATAGTGGTCAAAAACAGGAGTTCTGGTTAATATACATACTATTTTGGGCCCCTAGTCTGAAAAATCTAGGGGCCCACAGCAAAATCTAGGGGCATATGCCCCTGGGTCCCTGGGTAAGTCGAACCCTGCAGATGTTTCAATACTTTTGTAATGAATTCCTGACTGTAAATGGTGATCCTATGACTTTGTTGATTCTATTGCATCAATGATTCTATGACACTGTTGATCCTTAATAATTGATGATCCTGTGTGCATCATTGTGTTTAAATAGAGCAAGTTCAAGAGCACACCTCTGTCCAAGACTTCAGGAAGACTGTTTTACTAGCTTCTCATTGTTGATAATATGACATTGTTGATTCTATGATAGTGTTGATCCTAAATAATTGTTGATCCTATTATGTGTGCATCATTGTGTTTTATTAGAGAAGGTTCAGCTAGAGCACGCCTATGTCATACAGACTTACTAGCTACTCATTGTTGATAATATGACATTGTTGATTCTATTATAGTGTTGATCCTATATAATTGTTGATCCTATTATGTGTTCATCATTGTGTTTTATTAGAGAAGGTTCAGCAAGAGCACGCCTATGTCATACAGACTTACTAGCTACTCATTGTTGATAATATGACATTGTTGATTCTATTATAGTGTTGATCCTATATAATTGTTGATCCTATTATGTGTTCATCATTGTGTTTTATTAGAGAAGGTTCAGCAAGAGCACGCCTATGTCATACAGACTTACTAGCTACTCATTGTTGATCATATCAGGGCTCAACATTAAGAAAAAACTTCATAAGCCCAGCAGGGCTAGTTACCGAAACTTTTACTAGCCCTGAAATATTTTTGCTAGCCCTGATATTAATGACAACTCTTCTCAAACAGTGACCTCTGTTGATATCATAGCCTCTGTTGATAACATGAAAAGAATACAGTGTATTGTGGTAAATTGAGGTAAATTATCATCCAGGTATGCAGAGCCAAAGGTGGGCTTCATAATTTTTAAGCGCTGATATTCTAATTCTATCTAGTCCCTGACATTCAATAACTAGCCCGGGGCTACGGGGCTAGCCTTAACGTCGAGCCCTGCATATGGTATTCTTTATTCTGTGACATAGTTGATCGTATTGTATTGTTGATTCTATTGCACTGCTGATCCTAAATAGTTGTTGCACCTATGTTCATCATTGTGTTTTAAGAGAGCAAGTTCAGCAAGAGCACACCACTGTCATAGACTCTCCAGGAAGACTGATCCTATGACATTGTTGATCCTACTGCATTGTTGATCCTATTGTATCTTTTATCCTATATAATTATTGATCCTATTATATATGCATCATTGTGATATGCCAGAGCAAGTTCAGCAAGAGC